>OX424575.1:109692047-109889547 GCA_949152435.1 Gastracanthus pulcherrimus | reverse complement strand
GAAAATTTTGAAAAGCGCCACATAGCTATTGATTCTACATAAAAAACCCTAAATTTTGACCCTATACAAGTTTTTCTAAGTCTTTACCATTTTTGGGCAGAGTCATGTGCGTTTTGGCATGCATTGACCGATATATATATATTAGTTATTTGAAGTTCGTAAGAAAATCGGAAATAAAATCAGTGAACGGGGTACCCGAACTTTTACGATTTTATCTATTTTCAACTGCAATTCAGGTTTTGCACGCATAGATTGCAGAACTCTGTGAGTAACTGGATATTTTGGAAACACAGCTGACTGCACTAATAGCTTCGCCCCTATTCCGGGGTTTTCCAGACCTCTATATACGGCTGTGAATGGCTCTTACTGATAGACAAGCGAAACGGCAAATTCTTTTGTATATTTCTTATGTTCAGATAGAGAATGGCTTCTGATCAACAGAATTTAGAACTGTCTGATATAACGAACAATTTAATATCAAATTTTGATGGAAATTATTTACCATCTAATCTGGATGTTCTTAAAAGACTATTGCACAAAACTCAAAATAAGAATTTAAAAGTAGTCGGTGCTGTTAAAGTTATAATAAAGGAAGTGATAAATATATGGGAAACATCATCAATAACAGTCAAAAGATTAAATCATTGTCATGAAAAATTATGGATAGTGTACAATCTTTATGCAGAAGTAAGAAAATTTCAAAAGAAACCTCAATGTAAAGTAAACAAGTCAAGGATTTTTTAAAAGAAATGTCTGATGTATTTGCATTTCATAAGATACTTCAATGAAAATACTGAGCTCATTGAGTGAGAAAACGAAAAAAGATTTTCTCGCTAAACCAGTTGAATATATAAAATGTAGGATAATTTTTTTTTTTTAATTAACGTCTCCATGTTTGTGTTCCCATGTGGTGCTAATCGACGACAGGGGTCTGCGGTGTGTTTGTAAACAAAGCACATGTAATTTTTACAGAGGTGCTTGTATCAATCGGCAGAGACTAGGATTCGAACCCGGGTCACCGGCGTGGGAATCCGACACTCTACCGACTGAGCCGCCGCAGGCCCCAAATGTAGGATATCTTTGATAGAAAGTGGAAACATAATAGGTAAATGACGTACTTATAATTTGTCAAAATTTAATTATTATCCCATTTACTTTTGTTTTTTTCATAATTACATTTAATTACGTATGCAGATATTTTAGAATCTCCAACTCCAGAACTAACTGAGTCAGACATAGAATTGAGTCAAACGTTTAGCGATAAAACATCAATTAGTGAATCTGCTAATGTAACTTTACGACCTCAGTCATCCGATGGTCCTGATTGTAGTAAGAATGAAAATATTGGCTTTGAGACGAATTTAATGACAAGTAAGTATTTTCTTTACATTTATGCAAAATCTGGACTAATGTGTCCAAAAACTATTTTTTTATTTAAGTTTAGGCAAATCTAAAAATATTTGTATTAAGTTTGGTTACATCTATTGATTAGTATCTGCAAACGTTCTATTAGTACGTAAAAGATTAAACTTATTAAAAAGTTATTAGCAGAGGCCATATACCACAATTTGCAGAATGTAATCATTTTCTCATCATGCACACTTTTAAACTCATTCGTTAAATTATTATTGTATTGATATTAAGTTTGAAATTTTTTAAAAAATATTTGAGTTGAAAAAAAATTCTAAGTATACTTGGATTATTTAAGAATATAAAAGTGTTGGAACAACTCAAAGGAGAGTATTTAAAATTTTATTAAGAAAAGTTTTGTCAAAGTTATAGCAAGTCATTATTCGCTCCGTGCAGGCTGTTGGGGAGACAAGCAGAGAGCAATTGAACTTCTGCCGGTCGGGTTAGTAAAATAAACACTCGGGGACGATTTTTGTTTCTTTACTACTGCTTAAAATAGTATTTGCAACTTGCTATGTGTAAGTTTTACAGATTTCCTAGAAAGCATTATAAAAGTTAGATTAAAAACGAAATTGAATTGCAGTTGTAAGAAAATTTAAATAAGCGATATAACATATTTATTTTGTATTGCTGGTTGGAATTGTACGAATTCTATGAGCATCAATTTCTTTCAAAAATTTATGTTACGCTAAGATGAACTTTTAAATTATCTGTCACATCTATTATTCTATAATAAATAATGACTTAAAACTTTATATAGAAATATATTTCAACTCACAAGGAGAGGACGTAACCTCTGGGTGAGGAATTTGGCTACAACTTTAGGAGAGTGTTCTTTGGCCTAAAATATGAGACGTGTCTCAGGATTTCGTGCAATGGGCGCTAGAATCCATCAAAAACACCACAGACCCTTATTTTTTATTAATTATTTAATTTTTCTCATGATATAGCTGCATAAAAATTTATTACCTCTAGCTATATCCGTCTAACGAAATCATGTATTTAAACTTTTGTTACATTTACTGTAAATTTGCCATTTCAGTCATGTACGTTATCAATTTTATGATTTAAAATTTATACTTTTTTGCGTTGTTATCAGTCCCAGCTGAAAGTAAATACATATTTTTAATATGAAATAAAATTATGTACTTCCTTATGTACCAATTTGAGACTGCAGTTTATTACAAAAATATGTGATAAAATTACATGATACAAATGCATGCTAAAATTGTGTAACGGTTAGGTACTTTATTAATAATAAAATCTTAAGATAATGCCAAAGCAAAAAAGTGCAATGATTTACTTGGTGGTAAATACGAATTAATACCTAATATAATCTATTACGCGACTGGAAAAGCGAAATGCTTTTTAACAAATTTTAGTTATTTGGTCCCAACCTTTTCTATGTGTACTAGAAACATGTATTTTGACACATAATAAGTTAAACCTGGTTGTTATAAATTCTATAATTAAATAATGGTATTTATATATGTTGCGACAAATAATGGAAGTATCATACGGATAATAGATGCACACCAAAAATAGGTAACACTGTACAAACCCTACACAAAAATAACCCTACACCATACACAAAATAATTCTACACTAATATTTCTTGAACAAAAAAATTCTACATAAATATTTTCTACATGAAAATTATTAACACCCATTTTGAAATACTTTACTGCACTGCCAAACTAACAATAAGCAGAATATCTTATAACCTATATTATACATTGTTAAAAAATAGGTTATAGGATTATGTAGAGTTTTGAGGTAGAGTAAAGTATTTATTTAATATTTAACATCAGATAATATATTGGAATAACCTACTTTTGGTGTTGTTATCCACATAGCAGTTTTATTAATGTCCACAAAAGATATAAATAGATAATATTGTTGAGTGTAACAAAAAAATATAAATCATTTTTACATATAATTAAGAAAATATAAATTTATCAAACAACATGCATTTTTTAACGAATAAATTCATCTTTTGTCATTCTTAAAAATAATCATAGAATTGATGCCATCATTGATAGTGCGGGAATAGCAAATTTACAGTAAATGTACCAAAAGTTAAAATACATAATTTCATTAGTACGGATATGATTAACGTAATAAATTGTTATACAGCTGTATTATTAGGAAAATTAAATAATTAATAAAAATAAGGGTTTATGGTGTTTTTGATGGATTCTAGGGCCCAATGGACGAAATCCTGAGATACGTCTCATATTTTAGGCCAAAGAACACAATTGTCTATTGTCAGTAAACAATAACAAATATGTTGTAGTTGGTCAAGACACTTTATTAGTCTAACAAACCCTATAAGTGTAAATTTTGTTTACAAACTTATGTTACGGTAAGATGAAATTTTAGATAATCTGTCGAGTCAATTATTCTATAATAGATAAGGTTTTGAAATTTTGCACAGAAGTATATTTAAATTAAATGAATTATTTTCATCAAAAATGTTACCTGCCCATAACATAATTATAAAATGTTGTTATTCTCTGTTAAAATTTATGTTTCAGCTATAGAAATAAATGTTAATATTTATAAAATAAAAAAATTTGAATTAAGTTATAATAATAGTTAATCTTGAAAATTTATATCAATTTTTGACAAAATTTTTTAATGAAAATCAGAGAAATTATGAGTAAAATAGTTTTACTACAACTTTTTGATTTTATAAATATTAATAAATACTAACTTTTATTTATTGTACGTGCTATGTTATTAGAGTATGTTATCCTATGTATGTGTATGTGCGTGTACCACCTGTCCACGTAACAATCAAAGCAGACACGTTACGCTCTTCTCACTCTTTCTAACAATAATCACATAAGAACCTAAGAGACATAAAGCTTACGAGCTGAAGGCTAGTTAATATGGTCTTTACATTGCTATAGTTGAAGCATAAATTTTAAACATAGAATGAAAAAATTTTATAATTATGCTATGCACAAGGAACATTTTTAGTGAAAATCATTGATATGTAAAGATTAGTTTTCTGTAAATTATGATTTGGGTTTTTATTCATTTTTTACTATGATTTAAATGGAAGCTAATGTAAATATGAAAGTGCTTTTTCTAAATTGAATTATGTGTATTTTCAGGATCAACAGCCCAACTAATAGCTGAAACAAAGCAACTAACATCCATTGAAGAGTCACCTTTTAGCTCGCAAAGTTCTAGCAGAATTTACACTGTCACAGGAAGAAACTATGTGAATAAAAATGAAAGAGGCACCATAAATGTCATGACTCCAGAAGTTGTGGCAGCTTTTGATAAAGCTAAAGTTTCTGACAGGGATGCTGTTTTTTTGACAGGTCTTATTGCCAACGCATTGAATATTGACATTAACACTTTAATCTTCAATCGTAAATCCATCAATGTAGCAAGGGCTGAAATAAGAAAGATGGAATGTGAAAAAATGAAGCAGTTTATTCAAAATACTCCCGTAACTTATTTAATTGTTCACTGGGATGGCGAACTTATTTCAGATAACATGGCTTGCAAGAAGGTAGACCGTATGCTCCTTTTGGTATCCAGTGATAAATTTACAAAAATTATAAACGTACCAGCATTGCAGAAGCAAAATGCGAGTACAATAGCTTCAGCAGTTTATGCACGTTTGAAATATTGGGGATTAATAGACTTATCGAACGCACTATGCTGTGATACAACTAATGCAAAAATTAGGATACACAGGTGGTGCAGAAGCTATTTTAGAACAGTTAATGGAGAAAGATTTAGCTTATTTAGCATGTCGCCAACATATTCTTCAACTTATATTGAGAGCAGCATTTGAAAAGAAATTTCTTAATACTAGTGGTCCGAATGTACCGATGTTTAAGAGCTTTCAAGAGAAATGGCCTCATTTTGATTTCAACTCTTATGAAAATGGATTAGCTGGACTAGAGACGTCTTTGAAAAATGAAATACATCATGTAGTTCAGTATATAAAAAGTTTTTTAAAAGAACAGCAGCCTAGAAGTGATTATAAAGAACTATTAGAGCTCTGTTTAATTTTCTTGGGTGTTGGAGAAGGAATAAAATTTAAAAAGCCAGGTGCGATTTACCATCTCCACTGAATGGCTAAAGCCATCTATTCAATAAAAATTTATTTCTTCAGAAAATCATTCAAGATAAAGAAGGTAGATGCAGAAAAATTATTTGCTATATATAAATTTATTGTTTTTAGATATATCATTTCTTGGTATACTGCTCCTTTAGCCATTTCCGCTCCAAACAATGATTGGAGATTAATAAAATCGGTAATTGATTTTAAAGATATAGATAAAGACATATCAGATGCTACTTTACAATAATTCAGTAATCACTTGTGGTATTTGTCGCCAGAACTCATTGTTCTTTCGCTTTTCGACACTGATGTTGAAATAACTGTAAAACAAAAAATAGTAGAATCACTGCAAATAGATTCATCAGATGATGAAGGTGATAGTATAAAAAAACGTGATCCTTCTCATGAGGACATCAGGGCACTGCATGATAAATCTCTTGATTATTTTACTAACAGCCTAAGTTTAAATTTTTTTACAAAGTTCAATTTGAACAATGAGTTTTTGAATCATGATTGTAATTCATGGGAGAATGGTCTTTCGTACGTAGAGTGTTGTGAAAAATTGAAAAACCTTATTGTAGTAAATGATTGTGCCAAAAGGGCAGTTCATTAGACTGAAGAGTATGTAAATACCCGATCTCAAGATGAAGACCAGAAACAGTACTTACTTCAGTTTGTTCAAAATGTATTGTATTTTTGTAAATATATTAATTGTTTCATTTGAGGATAACTAATAGTATTCTAAGTACTCAGTCAGCTCTATTAATAAGCAATAAGCTTAAAAAAATTGAATAATAGTATTTTATACTACAAGGGTCAAAATTTAGTTTTGCGCATGGATACATTTTTTCGAGAACGAGTTTGCAGGGATCAAACAAAAGATTAAGAAAAAGTACAAAACATTACCGTTAATATTCATGTCAAGACAATCAATTGATTTATTTGAAAGAAACTTTAGTGAGTGCAGAACCTTAACTGCAGTTAAAAATAGAGAAAAGCGTAAAAATTCGGGTACCCTGTTCACAGATTTCATTTTCCGATTTTCTTACCAACTTCAAATGACCATATCTTGGTAACGGAAGCACCTAAGAACTTTTCTAAAACATGAAATAATAGGTCTTGAACTCAACTTTTTCACAGCAACAGTTACTGAGACTTTAAAGAATGATAAACCATCGATAATTCCAAAAATCCGCAAAAGAAGTACGTTTTTGTGAATTTTTGGAAAATTTAAGAGCTATATTGTTGTTATAAAATTTTTTTTCTGTTCTAAAATCATTACAGAAGACATTGTTTTAATCCACAAAGATGATTTAAGAGTAGTATAGCTTTCTAAACATCTTTTTTAGAGAAATCAGCTCGTAGGAATATAAAAAATGTAAAAAAATGCGAAAAAAAGCGTTTTTTGATGATTAAAACGGGTTTTTCACCTTCTAAACCGGGTTCTTTTTGCTGCTTTCATAATTATTGGGTATAAACAGTATATTTCCGGGACGGGAGCCGGTATTCGATCAGTTTGGGAAATAAGGGTCAGTCTAACATATATAGATATATTATATATAAATTATTTTTATTATATATATGCATATAAGCATCATCCTCAATGATTTCGGATGTCTAAAATCGTAAGTTCTTTCATTATGTATCACTGCATTAATATCTAATAAAAATAATTTTATCACGGAATCGGAACGATAGTCAGAACTCGTAGAAATACTTTACCTGGTAATACCCTAATGGTGTTTATCACTGCTCGAAACTGAAAGTGTATCACTGCTCCGACTGGTCGAGGTTTGACTATACAATTTTGTAACGATAAAATGTCTAAAATTATGCTCTACCACACATTATGCGTAAAATGAGATTTTACTCACTTTTTTCAGTATAAATTGCTATTCTACGCACTTATATAAAAATCATGTTTTAACAATTCAGGCGTGGAATTTTACACTCGGGCGTGAATTCATGCATACCGACACATAAGGGTTGGCAAGCCGACCAAACTTCATTGCATAAACTGAAAATAATTCTTTTCTATTTACACAAAATTGCGTAACACGCTCCCGAAACGGGTGTAAATTTTTTTACGCACGCTGTATAAAAAAATATTGTATGTAACTTCTGCGTACGATTTGCACACTTGTGCGAATGAGTATTATAAGGAATTAGAGAAGTTAGAAAAGTTCGAGTAGTTACATCGAACTAGAGTGAGTCCGAATGCATCGAGTAGTTTGAAAAGTTAGAGTAGCTCGATTCTACTCGAGTAACTCGGAATTGATTCAGTAGTTCGAAAAGTTCGAGTAGCTCAACGAGATTCGAGTAACTCAGACTGTATAGAGTAGTTGTAAAAGTTCGAGTAGCTCGATCCGATTCGAGTAACTCGAAATAAACGAGTAGCTCGATGTGACCCAACGACTGTTTCAAGAATTTTTTTTTCATAGAAGAATTTATTTTATTATTTCGGACTTTTTACATGTTAAAAAAATGATCTTAAAAAGCTATAACATTTGTTTTTTGTGGAAAATTTGGCGGGTATGGCTGCCTGAAGTTGCCCCTATTTCAAACTGTTTGACACGATAATTCAACTTTGGAGCGTCTAAAACAAAAAATTCAAAAAGATTATTGAAAAGAAAACTTGTCGCTATCGTATATAAAAAATAGTAGACTGACCCCTTAAGTCGGGAATAAAGTTCTATATGCAACGCTGGATTAAAGTTGAATTTATTGCCTTGTTACATAATGCACTATTTTTCACAATGGTGAAGCTAGGTGAAATCATTCTAAATAGATAAAAATACATTGCAAAATAAAATTAGACGTCCATTAAATCTATATTTCTTATACTTGTAATATTAAATTTTAATATATATATGAGAAACTATTCTATTTTACGTAACTTGGAATGACCGAGTAGCTCGATGTGACCCAATTAACTCGAAGAAATTCGAGTTGTCAAGATTTTTGAGTACTCGACTCGAACTCGAGAAAAACACTCTACTCAACTCATGAAATAACTTGTACAAACTACTAGTGAACTTATATCATTTATAATTATTTTTCGATACAAAGAATCGGACTCTGTCTAACAAAAACCCACACATATTATACATACTCGCATACATACGCAACCACATAAATATATACCCACATTCACATACACAAAGATACGCACAAAGGTTTTTATACATAACAAACAAGAATTATTCATTTTAGATGACATTTATATTTTTCATTCATACTTCATATTTCAGACTTAAGGGTATAGCCCGGAGTAAGAGATTGTTGTATCAGTCAATCACATTTTATAATCTAAATTGTTTAAAAAAAATGTTTATACCTTTTTTTGATATTATTATTTATAAATTTCAAAGTGCATTTGGCGAAGAATTTTGCAATAAATTCTCTTCAAACTTTTTTTGCTGATTGCTGTATATATAATTAATAAATTTGTAATACGATTTTTATTTACAGCTATTATAAAGAGAGAAATTATTTTCTTTATTTTAAAATAGCAGTAAAAATCACCAAAAAAATCGACTATTTTAAAAAGAAATTGTTTAAAAATATGTAAAACATAAAATTTAGCGTATAAAAAAATCTGTACTACAATTTTCTTATTTTAGTGTATGTTTGTAAAAAAAAATATATTACTGAAGCGAAAAATTAAAAAATATCATCGCGAAACGTGCACCAAAGAAGGCTAGGTTTTACCTATTATTTACTAATTTTTTTCCTATAAAATGAAAATAAATCATCATTTGGAGTTTTAAATATTGTATTAAATTCTATTATTACAGAACACTGCCAAATTTGGCTGATCGAAAAATTAATCTACTAAAGTAAGGTTCTCGACCGGTCTTTATCCTTAAGGGCATGGGATTCTAAAATTTGAGCGAATTTAAATGAAAAAATCTTTTGATCTCCCATTTTGTCACCTAAATTTTTTCGTAATTTTGAATCGAGAATAACTTTTCATCAAAATATCCTCAGAGATGCTTCGACCGCTCAAATTAATAGTATTAATGTCAGCTTTCGCTTGCATATATAGAATGGACTCTAATGTATAATACCTAACGTAAAATACGCCAGACTTTAATAGTATGATGTTTACTTTAGCTGGAAAACATAGGTTAGAAAGAACAATTCATAGTCATACTAATATGTACAGAACACAAAAAAACTAAACCAAGTGCTTTGTTTGCTAGGATGTTTGAACTATGTTTCCTGAGAGTTAGAGCTAAAATGGATCATATGAACACAAGTTTCAGGGATGCCAACCTGATGAATTTCGAAAAAGTATCTTTATTGTCTGGACAGTATTTCTGTTTATACGTAACGGATTTGAACATACCAGAAAAGGAATTATAGATCTTTCTAATTCGAAAAATTTGAGATCTGCTAGATCTAAATTCATGTTTGTTATGGTAAAATGACAAACGATCAATCATAACCTAAAAAATACCAATGTTCGAGATGATATTCAGCTTTTATGTAGGTGACTCATTGAACTCCCCGGGTGATTTATCAATTTTTTTCTCAAATATCGTAAGAAACAAAGAAATCCTTTTTGGTACGTTTAAAATGGTGCTAATAGGCGTTCTGTAAAATTTTTTTAAAATAACCATTTTTTGGCCATTTTTGAAAATTTAAAAAAATCTACTAAGTCACACATAGGACCTTAAGGGCTGAAACTTATTCTGAGAGCTTTTTTGAGAAGTACTTTCATATAAAAAAATTGGCAGAGAAAACTGAGAACTAGGTGCGCACTGTTTTTTTCATCTTGGCTGTCCTGAATCATAAACATTTTTAATTTTAACACAAAATAACCTTAATTCAATCTGAAAACTAAGATTTCTTCTTCTAATAAAATAGAATCTAAAAAACATTTTTCAAAAATGCACGTTTAAATTTTCATCGTGGGAAGTTATACCAATTAAGGCTTAATTTTGTCTTAGTATTATGGTCTTATAGGCTTCCGTAGCAGGTACTTTTTTCACCTGCTTGTATGTATCTAACAATATGTGAAAGCCCATAAGGTAAGAATATTAATTACTCCATTTAGATTTTTCAGATTCTCTTGCCCTTAACCGTAATATAGCTAGCAGAAAATTAAAATTTAATTTACGCTGGCTGCTTCCATTTATGTCGGAGCACCCCTAGTATTGTGTTCGGTCTTGTGACAGTCGTGTGACCAAATTTTTATCATAAAATTAGTAATGCGGTCATTTCACATCACTAGTTCCAAAAAAATGTTTGTTATATTCTCCATGTAAGAGTGTATCCTTATAAATTTTGTTGTTACGCGATATTTCCACAAACCTAATAATATAAAATATTCTTCAAAAACAACTTTCTTGCCCATATCTAGATCCCTGGAGGTTTTAAGGGGTCTACCCACATTAGACGCTGTAAAAAGGCTATTTTCATGAATTTTTTTTAGAGGTTTACATTACAGATATTGATATGAAAATTATGATGCTAAGTAAATACACTCTCGAAATACAGAAAAATTTTTTTAAATTTATTTTAAACACTTTTTATAGATGAAAATGGTGGTGAATCGTAGGTCCTCAAAAAGTAGATAGGTGTGTCCGCCATTTTGTTGTTTTTGCAAAAACAAAACATCGTATGATATGCGCTATAGTCATTAACATACTGAATCTAAAACCATTTGATGTTTTTGTTTCAGACAATTCATCTCCGAGATTTCATCAACAGCGCATACCTATCTACTTTTTGAGGACCTATAATTCACCACCATTTTCATCTATAAAAAGTGTCTAAAATAAATAAAAAAAAAAAATTATTTATGTATTTCGAGAGCGTATTTACGTAGCCACATAATTTTCATATCAATATTTATAATATAAACCTCTGGAAAAAAATTCATGAAAATAGCCTTTTTGCAGCGTCTAATGAGGGTAGACCCCTTAAGGATCTGAAAATTGTTATAATCCATCATTCATTTTGAAATCTTCTAACTGATAAAATTTACAATAGTAAGCATAAGTAAATCTTACCGATCTTATTTGTCTATATTTGTTTACAGTTTTTGTTCAGTGCAATTCTTCATTTACTGCTTTAAAAGTAGGTACAGGAAAATTCTCCACGTAATATCGATTTCACTTAAAATGCAATGTTTATATCAAATAATTGGATTATGAATTTAATTAATATTTTTAACAAACAGTTAAATAGTCCACCTCATGATATCATTATTTAAGCAAACTTATAGAGACCTTTTTTTAGCGCATCATTGTCAGTTGATGGAATGTTTAATGGCTTTAAAGTCAGGAGTCGTAACGGATATTTTATGTGTAATGGCTTACGGCACAACATCAGCAAAGACATCTGCTACAAAATTATTATTCTATTATTGGCCCACATTTGATCCTAATCTTTTTGATCGAAAATCTGTTCTTATGAAATTTTCAAGTAAGTATGACTGTTAATATATAATTTTATTTTGCTTCCTTATTAAGTAAGCTTTGTAATAACGTAAAAGAATTATTTAAAAATATTGTAACGTACGCAAACTAGCGTACGTTGTCGCTCGGATATAGATATCCTATATTCGGCGAGAAGACCTATTCCACCCCAGCCTGCGAACTTGCGTATTTACACCCGTTTAATTATACCCGCTTAGTTTTTTAATCAAAAGTCAAATTTGATTCTGCATTTTTTCGCATCATCAAATGTTGATATCTCGTTAAATAATACATTTTTCTAACTGTACCAAGCGTTAAAAAATTGTACTAATGCTAATTCTAATTGTACAATTGCGTTTTTTAATCGTGCCATCTTATTTAATTAATAAATAGATAAAATGTGTTAAACCGATTGATTCCGCCAAACGCGCATGCGCATTGGCGTGAATTTTGACCACTGATGGGCAAAAAATATATTACTCTGTTTATTTTAAGCATAAGGAAAAGTAACTGAATCTAAGTATTTAAATACTTGGATACATTAATGTTATACAGTTAATGAAAAGTGATTTTTAGACTATTTGAAAACTAATTCTATTTGAACGTGCATTATCGAAGAAAAATCTCATTTGAAAACAGTTACAACATTGATATGTATATATTGCCAGACGCTTTGTTCCCCTTTATTTGAGTAATTTTCCTCGTACTTGAAATGCTAAATTAAAAATATTTTTTCATCATCCTATTAAATATTAATAGAAGCAATGTTTCCAAACTGATGTAAAATAGAATAGTTTCTCATATATATATTAAAATTTAATATTACAAGTATAAGAAATATAGATTTAATGGACGTCTAATTTTATTTTGCAATGTATTTTTATCTATTTAGAATGATTTCACCTAGCTTCACCATTGTGAAAAATAGTGCATTATGTAACAAGGCAATAAATTCAACTTTAATCCAGCGTTGCATATAGAACTTTATTCCCGACTTAAGGGGTCAGTCTACTATTTTTTATATACGATAGCGACAAGTTTTCTTTTCAATAATCTTTTTGAATTTTTTGTTTTAGACGCTCCAAAGTTGAATTATCGTGTCAAACAGTTTGAAATAGGGGCAACTTCAGGCAGCCATACCCGCCAAATTTTCCACAAAAAACAAATGTTATAGCTTTTTAAGATCATTTTTTTAACATGTAAAAAGTCCGAAATAATAAAATAAATTCTTCTATGAAAAAAAAATTCTTGAAACAGTCGTCAAAATGGTAGACTGGCCTCTTAACTGTGGCCAAGTTATTGACTTAAAAAGAGGGACTTCCGGTAGGAACTAGAATTTATTGAAAATGTATATTAATATAGAAAAAAATAATTAAAAAAAAAATGCATTTGCGGAAAAAAAAATTTGCCGGAAAACAATACTACTTCTTTCCGTCGTTATGCAATCTATTCGGACGAAAAAGCAAAAAAATAAGCGGTCATCATCTACAGTGCCCAACAGAAGCTCAAGTGAGTACGATTTACGGGACGACATAGATCATATCTGGGCGGCCGATCTCGGATTGATCGAAATCAATTCACTGACATCTCGCTTAAGGGGACGCCGGATATCTCTGTCTTTGTCTAATTGAGTTTTCATTCATAATTTTAAGAGAAATCATATTTTTCTTTAAATAATAGTTGTCCCCGCTTCGTTTTATAGTAATCTACATATATGTCCAAGCTGGGTTCATATGATTGTTTTGTTTTCGAGAAAACTTTGACACACTAAAAGGGCCAACTACGTGGAGATTAACCTTTACATACTAAGTTTGTCAAAGTTTTCTCGAAAACAAAACAATCATATGAAACCAGCTTGGACATATAATTAGGTTACTGTAAAACAAATTGGGGACAGCTATTATTTTGTCATTAAACAATTAACTTTGTAAATAAATAACGAAATACGTGTGTAGGATAGTAGGAATCTACTGTCGGTATCCGACGTCTCCTTAAGTGCGCCTCCATAAATGCAGTCCTCAGCTGCGTAGTCAACGGCTGCGAGTTTGGTTCAGGTCTTGGTATACTAGAGTACGCAGCACATCGCAACGCTTCCGCACCAATTAGAATAAATATTTAATGGAAAAAATTATTTACCCTTACATAAATTAAATATACCATGCAAAAAAATCAAGCGGCCGCGTGAATTTAATAAAAGCCGAAATATTACTTCGCTCTAGGCTGGCCTGAACCCGGAGTATTCCAGAGCCAGCGAAGGCGTGTTTGTTTCTCGCCTTTGCCTTGTTGGGAGCTCTCTCACCCGCTCCGCTACGTAAATACCGCAAGCGCGACCGTTGGCGTAGGCCTTCTTCGATGTATGTTTTGCGTATGCATGTAATATTATACACGCAACCCGCCTTATATACTTTACCGAAAGTTTTTCTATAATCCCCTCGACTCAATGGATTACCCACGATATATTAATAGATGATTTGAGCATGAATATCGTTGGAAAGAAGGTATAGTGAAGGAAAACATTGTATGTCAAATATAAAATAAGGTATACTCCGGACAATTCGGAAGATACGTCCCGCACCTTTGGGTCGTGCACAGAAAACCAGGCGCCCAATTAAATATAACATGGCGGCTTGTCACTGATTTTCGACCTCTAAATGAAATTACAGTGGGCAGCTGATTCCCCCTTTCTTTCACAAGCGACACACTCGAGACTTTTGCGACAGCCGAGGTAATTACAACGGTGAAAATGGGGTTTTCACTAAATACCAATTCACCCGAATTCTACTTCATTTACGGCCTTTGATGCACCTGTAGGGCAGAATGCATTTCAGCATTTGGCATATCGACGGGTGGATATGGGTTTAAAAGAAACGACCAATAATTTCGCAAGAGCGATGTGAGTTCGCTATTTATTTGGATGATTTTATGTACGATCCCTGCAAAACATCTAGAAGAGCATGGCATTCGTTTCAGGTGCACACTACTTTAGTTTGCAGTGACGATATACCCTCGAACCCACCTAGAAACTGTCTGTTCTATTCTTTGATAAAAATACAACAGCTAAGCATATCAGCTGTGCAATACCGTATGAAGACGCGGATAAAGCTGGAGATATTTTAAGGTAAAAACGAAGTATAGCAATGCAGTCTGCGTATATATTTTTTCCCAAAACTTATACCGAAATATCTACATACATCAGCAGGTGCGAAATGGAAATGTAATTTTTTGATATATTATGGTAAGCAGATCTAAGCACTATATATATTTGCATATGTTTGGGTAACACTTTACCCCCCCCCCCCCCCCCATTCGAACAGGAACAGAGAAGAAAACAGAATGAAAACCATTATAAACGTGATGAGTCAGATAGAAGCTCAAAACGATCCCCTAAAGACAAAGAGGGAAAAGTGACAAGCCCACCAAGGATAATGGTATATCTTGTTTGGACATCGAGCTGAACCTTGGCTCTCCCTCCGAAAAATATATACACAACACTGGCAGCGCGCAATCAGACGTGCGCAGCACGAGAGAGACAGGTGTTCTTGCACTCGCGCCCACAAACGCTCTCGATAGGTGTCTCGTTGTAAATGCACGGCTACTTCGCGAGAAACCGCCGTGAGCTCCAGAAGCCAGTGAAGTGCCACCTCCATTCTCGAAGATAAAGGTACTTGATGAACACCTCTCTCTCTCTCTCTCTCTCTATATATATATATATATATATATATATATATATATATATATATGAGTCAATCCATGCCAAAACGCACACGGCTCTGCCCAAAAATGGTAAAGACTTAGAAAAACTTGTATAGGGTCAAAATTTAGGGTTTTTTTTATGTAAAATCAATAGCTATGTGGCGCTTTTCAAAATTTTCAAAATGGTGGTCCCAAAAACCCGATTTTCTGACCAGTTTTCCGAAAATTTTCCGATTAATCGTTCATAAAAATATAGATAAAAGACGAAAATTGTGAGTAAATGTCATTTTATATGTTTTCGGGTACGCTGAATCCGAATCCGCTGACCGTTTAACCTTATCACTCCAGGATTTGCTCTAACCTCAAAAAATACCTCAAAAACGCTCGAACAGGCATGATTATGGCTAGATAAAGGTTCGTGACGATGCATTTGTTCGTTTCAAGGGTCGCGAATTTCAAATCCAAGGTCCGTTCAGCTCGTTCAGTCCAAAATTTGCCCCTAGCCTCAAAATATTTTTCAAAAACGCTCAAATAGGCATGATTACGGCCAGATTAAGGATCGTGACCATAAATTTATACGTTTTCGAGATCGCTGATTTTAAGTCTAAGGTCCGTTTAGCCCGACAAGCCCAAAATTTTTCGCTAACCTCGAAAAGTACTTCAAAAATGCTCAGCGGGCATAATGACGGCCAGATGAAGAATCGTGACCATATATTTATACGTTTTTGGGGTCACTGATTTCAAATCCGAAGTCCGTTTAGTTCCATCAGCTGAAAATTTGTTTTTAACCTCAAAAAATACCTGGCAAACGCTCAAATGGCCAGAAATTTACATTTAGATTGAGTCAACCAATATTAATACTTTAATTTGTGTCGTAGAATTAAGAAGATATATTCATCTTTAAATTTTAAATTAATTGATAATACAATTTAAGGTAAAAATAAGTCACTCATCATACATCACCTGCTTTTTTCATTCGATATATTTGAACATTTTATCAATTAATTTAAAATTTAAAGGTATATATGTCTCCTTAAAAATATTGCACTTTCATCACAAGGTAGTAGTCAATTTATACGCATATACTTTAACTAATCTATCGCTTCAATGCTATGAAATACATACTCATTCCGGTGACAATACTATATAGAATATGACACAACATACATTTATACACTTCGTGTTGATAAATACACTCATACTATTACACAAAACGCAGATAGTAAATAAATAAATAAATAAATAAATAAATTAGACAGTAGATACGGACAATGGACACTGAGGAATATTAAAATTATTGGTCACCGTGTAGTTGTATAAGGTGCCTACATACTGCCGTTTTAAATTTGCAGAGGGAGAACAGGCCTTTTCCGCTGTAAAGGAGAGCGTTCCATAGACGAATACTCTGCGCAACGCATGAATAATGACCGACGTCTGTTCGCGAAGTTGATATTCTGAGTTCCTTTACACCGCCCCTTTTGGAGTTACTGGCCTGATTGCTTTTCAAGAGAGCATCAAGATACGTCGGCTACCCCATGTGAATGATTTTATATAAAAGTACCGCCGCAATGTACTCTCTCCTTCCGACAATATTTATCCAACCCAGGTTCTTCCTATAGGGTGTGATGTACTCAGCCCTTCTAACACCGCATATATTTCGCACACACGCGTTCTGCAGTCGCTCAATTTTCTTCTGCAGTTCCTCTGGGATATCTAGGTACACCAAAGAGCAGTAATTGGGGCAGTAATCTTCTGTGGTGTATGGCCGAAAGGAGTTAAGTCGATATAGGGCTCTGTTGACTTTCCTGCAAACTGCATCAACCTGCGGCTCTCAGGAAAGTATGGCGTGCATAACTATACCAAGATTAATAACAGTGTTGGAGAAAGGCCCGAATACGCCACTCTGAACCTCAATACCAGGCAGGTCTAGGTCCTCGTCGCGATTGATGTTGTATTCGGATCCGAAGATGATTGCCTTTGTTTTGTTGATATTGAGGTTCACGAAGGCTGAAGAGACTTGGCCATCGTAACCTTACCTGAATGGACTACTTTTATTGATTTATTTAAAAATCAAAGAGGACTGCAGCTGATAACAGGTTTGTATCTAAACATCTTGCCCGTTCCTCCTGTAATAGACCGCTGTAGATTGCTTAAAGAATATCGTGAAGCAGCGATTGGTCAGTACAAGGGCATAAGCAAAACTTACAGGAAAATTGCCAAAAACTGGCGCAACATTCGTTTGGATATATGCCAATTTGTCTTAGGGTGCGTAGAATACCAAACAAATAAATTGGCCATTAGCACTAACCGACACTATCAAAATCCTCCCAAAAATTATCTATTGGTTTTTATGGCCCTCTTAAAGACTCAGAAGAAGGCTATAAATACATCCTTACTTTACAAGACAGCGTCTAAAAATACTCTTCAGGATATATCTTCAGGATAGACAAATATTGCAGTACGATATATATGACCCGCAGTCGAATGGTAGCATAGAACGCATGGACCATATGCTGACGGAATATTTGAAAAAATATCAGGAAAATCGGAAGAACTGGAACAAGTAAGTGCCTTGTTGCCAACATGCCTATAATTGTATAACCCATGAATCTTCTGATTTTGCAACTCACGAGCTTGTGTTTGAACAAAAGTCACGCACACCATCGAGTTTTCCTCCAAAGTTAAATGTCTATTGTACGGAGATTATATGGCTGACCTAATAAATAACCTCTCGGAGATGCACTAACTGTCATGAACTTCGTTCAAGCTTAATTCAGATCAAAATACTATTATGACAGGAAGCTAGATATGCAGCATTTACAAGAAGCGAAATAGTCTGTTAGCTGAAAGAACCACAAATGGGAAAATATGACCGCGACTATTAGGGCCCTTATGAGATTATCGGCATTGATTATACTAGTAAGAAAGCTGAGATGAAAAATGGTGATATCCTCAGAATCATTACACTTGACGAGCTTTAAAGGACTACAACAATATAAGATCGAGCCCATCAGCCAGCCATACAGAATGATGAGTGTAACAGTGCGGAAGAACAATAGTTCTTTTATTTTTTTATTATATGATTTTAGCATGACGGTGTATTTTTTTTTCTAGTCCGTTTTTTCAACCTAAACTTCACGACATATTATTAAAGTCTGACGTAATTTACGTAAAATATTATACATTATGGACAATTCTATGTAGTCCAAACGAAAGCTGACAATAACATCTTTAATTTAAATAGCCGGAGCATCTTTGAGGATATTTGGATGAAAAGTTATGCTCGATTCAAAATTACGAAAAAATTTAGGTGACAAAATGGGAGAACGCAAGATGCCAGCAATTTAGGAGCGCAAGCCGTTGGCAGATTGCGGTCTCCGATTTCATCATCTGAATTTTTTCGTAATCTTGAATTGAGCATAACTTTTCCTTCGAATATCTTCAGAGATGCTCCGACACTCCAATTAAACTTAAAGTGGCTTATATTTAAACAATTTTGAACATTCAAAAAAATCTAGAGTACATAAACTGAACGAGAAATACTAAAATAATGATTTTGGATGCTTTCGATATATACTTCATTTAAAAAACTGCTGCTAACTGCCTTAGCAGAGTGCTTTCTCAAAGAACCTGATTAATTGATTTCAAGAATCTTATACTGGAAATTTTCATTAAATACAAATCGAAAGAAATTCACGCGCATTTTAAGAATTTATGTCAATCCTTTATATTCCTTCAATATAAAATACCAAAAAAATTATTTATGATTTAATAAAATAGCTACTTTTCAAAAATTAATTAAATTCCAGTTTATTCTTAAAAATAGCTTAAGAATAGTTTTAAAATACATAAATTTAAAGTAAATCGTACGTGCTATCAGAATTCATGTCTATCTTTTATATACGAGGGTAGTTCAATAAGTCTTTAGAATAAAGTATAAAAACAATTTTTTTTGGGTAAATTTTTTTTTATTTTTCAACATAATCTCCTTGGAGCTCTATACACTTGGTCAATCGCTTTTTAAGTTTTTTTAATCCTTCAGAAAAGTGCGTTTTCGGAAGTTCCTCAAAATAAGCACTTACAGAGGCAATGACGTCTTCGTTGTCCGTAAATCTCTGTCCACCGAGCCATTTTTTCAAATTTGGAAATAAGAAAAAGTCACTGGGGGCTAAATCTGGTGAATACGGTGGGTGTTCGACCAATTCGAATTTTAGTTCTTCAATTTTAGCCATTGAAACGAAGCATGTGTGAACTCGGGCGTTGTCGTGATGAAAGAGAATTTTTTTTCTCGCCAAATGTGGTCGTTTTTTTTTAATTTCTTCTTTCAGCTGCTCTAATAATGATGCATAATACTCACCAGTAATTGTTTTACCCTTTTCCAAGTAGTCCATAAGTATAATTCCACGTGCAACCCAAAAAACTGTAGCCATAACCTTACCAGCTGACTTTACGGTCTTTGCCTTCTTTGGAGCTGGTTCGCCTGTGGAAATCCACTGTTTGGATTGTTCCTTTGTCTCAGGAGTGTAGTGGTGTATCCATGTTTCATCCACAGTCACAAATCGACGAAAAAATTCCTCAGGATTCCGACTTATGCGCGCCAAAAGAGCCTCAGAGGCGACCACTCTATTGCGTTTATTCTCAGCTGAGAGCAAACGCGGCACCCATCTTGCCGATAGCTTTTTCATGCCTAATTTTTCATGTAGAATTGAAATAACTGCACCTATAGATATCCTTGTGGCCTCAGCTAACTCACGCACTTATAATCTTCTATCCTTCAACACCATATCGTGGATTTTATTGATGATTTCGGGAGTAGTTGCTTCTACGGGCCTTCCTGAACGTGGTTCGTCACTTATTGATGTACGACCACGCTTAAATTCATTTACCCAGTCATAAACCGTTGCTAAGGCAGGGGCGGATGTGCCATGAACTGAGTCCAATTCATTTTTTATCTCATATGGAGTTAAACCCTTTAAATGAAAATGTTTAATTACCGCTCTGAACTCGTTTTTTTCCATTTTTCTTAACAAGCAATTTTTTTTTTTTCAATTGATTATAAAAACACGTAAACTCAGAAGATGTGGACTGTGACTGCACCATATATCTAGTCGGGGGTGGTGCTGACTGAAAACAGATGATTTGGAGCGATTCGCGCGCCATCTGTTGGTCATTCTAAAGACTTATTGAACTACCCTCGTATCTTCAATACAAACTGCCGAAAAAAATTATTTTTGATTTGGTAAAATAGCTACTTTTCGAAAAATCTTTAAATTCTAGTTTTTTCTTTAAAATAGCTTAAGAATAGTTTTAAAATACATAAATCGAAAGGAAATCACGCGAACTTTAAGAATGTATGTATATCTTTCATATATCTTCAATACAAATTTCCGCAAAATAAAATTTCTTGTTTTTTGTTTTTTAGGTTATGTAGAAATAATGTGAGGAGAGAAGGCGGTCCAATGAAGCACTGGGTAAACTGTAACGATACTTTAATTAATTCCAATAACAAGTGAATGAGACTCACTGGTACCCAAGCCGTTGATCAATCGGATGTAATCTCAGAATAAATGTTTATTTTTCGGTGCACTGCAAGCCCTGAACAAAGACAAACTTAAGAAAAACACTGTCGTTGGTCTACTACTGGCGGTCTGACACCGTCTATTCGTGTCCGGTTGTAGCGCGTCTGATCGCTGCTCCAAGACCACTAGCCCGATGAACGTCGTTGATTCGGGGCACGAAGCTCGATCTCCTCGAGCGGTTGACGAGAGCGGTGGAGCTCCAGCTGTGTCGCTGGTTGAAGTCAGTCTGACGGCGCCGAACGGTTAGTCAGCGACAAGCCGAGGGACGTCGCGGAGAGCGGCGCGCCGCGCGCCATCCGAGGGTCAACGTCTCAAGCTCGGCCATCAACGCATCGAGTTGTTGAGAATTGTACACTAGGGCGGTCGTTAATTTTTTTTTCATGGGTGAAATTTGGGTTCTATATGATGCAAAAACTCTGCGCAAACAGGAATTAATTTTTTAAAATCAATTTAACACGTGCCTTAAAGCACTTCAAATTTCCCATGTATTTTAAATGGGAAAAACAGGTTAAAGCGTTTATCCTTCTAAATACCAGTGAAAATTTCGGAATTTCATTATTAAAACTATGTAGTCTTATGTATTTTGAGCCGCTGAATCAATTGGTACCATTAGTTTTCACCTAAATAGCGATAAAAAAAGTTTTATCAGCGAAAAAAGTCTAAAATTTCGAAAAATGAGCTATAAAAAG
The DNA here is from genome assembly GCA_949152435.1 of Gastracanthus pulcherrimus. NCBI lineage: Eukaryota > Metazoa > Arthropoda > Insecta > Hymenoptera > Pteromalidae > Gastracanthus > Gastracanthus pulcherrimus. Next base: position 109,867,658 of record OX424575.1, on the reverse strand, counting down.
GCAATTATCCGTTTCGTAATATCCATAATCAGTTAAATTTGTTTTGAAAAACATGTAATTTCATGTAATTTGAGCTGCTAAATCAGATAATGTTATTAGTTTTTTGCTAGCTAAGCGATAAATTAAATTTATAACGCAAAATCGTCAAAGAAATTTGAATAATCAATGAAAAAGAGCAGATAATTTGCTCACAACGTTGATGGTCGTTAAAAATATCAGTCATTTTTTCTCACTATCTTGCACTATTATATATTTTGGGAGCTGAAATGAATGGTGTCATTAGGTTTTTTTCATTTTTGCGATAAAAAAAGGAATTCGAAGGAAAATAATAAGAATTATATGCTTTGAATGATCATTATCATTTATAAGTATTACATTCCCTCCAATAACTCACTTTCTTGATGTAAAAAGTATAGAAAACTTACTTTCGACGTTTCTATTACTTTAATACAAACTGTTACAGCAAATCGAATTTATAACCTTTTATTGATTTAAAATAATTATAAGCTGTTAGAAGAAAAAAATCTTTCAAATGATTATTTTGTAGGTAAAAACTATGAAGGAACTGGGAAATAAAGGAAGAAAATTAATCTTGAAAGTTTACACATAATTTTTTTAATAACTTTTCAATTATACAGATTCAAAATAAAATTTCAAATTATCTTCCATACATCATAAACTAAAACTAATTACAGGTTATATATTCATTTAAATTATTCATTTGTATGACTTCATTAATGTGTCATTGTTACTATCTGGAAATACACTACGGTAATCTTCAATCACAGGTAATAAGTATTGCGATTGCTTAGAATCCTTGGTCAGAAGGTTATTGAACTCAGTCATCAATTTTACTCCTCTTTCAGCTGTATCATTCATGACTGAGATTTTCGACAATTTCCAAGCCATGAATGAAGTCTCTGTCTTTTTTCCATTTTGATGGATCTTTTGTCAAAAAACTTTTGTTGATTTTGAATCGATCAAAAAACTGATACGTATCTTTGCAAGTAAAATCCCATATGCTTGAATTGACCAAATCTATGACATTGTTATCATTTAGCTTATGGTTCCTCAGGAGTCGACCAGGGAGCACTAATGCTGTAATAAACGTATATATCTGAGTCAGTACAGCTGCCAAGCGACGCCGTGCAGACGCTTCGTTTTGCCTTTTTCGTTGATTTCTCTGTTTTATATAAATATATATTATACATTTCGTTGTTTTGAAGTGAATAACATAAACAATATGTCTAATAAAACACCAGTGTATAGTGATAGAAAATGCGAAAGGGGAAATTCTCCAATTTAAAGAGACCGAAAATTTCAAAGCGGCGGCCGTTGAACCGTTACGAAATGGAGAAGCCAAGCGTCGAGAAGGCTGGAACATGGGCTAGAGAATTATCAGCAATCGATCCTGACGACTTTGAAATAGAAGGCTTTGGTTACCAAATTTTGAACTTTTTAGCGGTGTTCTTAGCTATATTGCAAGCTGTTGTGTGCAGAAAGTTCTCGAGATATAAGCAATCAAAATTAAAGAAAAATACAGCTTCAAATATCTTTAAAGATAAAGGACCTCATAGTCTGGGCAAAGAGGATCAGTCAAGAGATCGTGGAAAGCTACCTTTTGCAACTCAATTTATTTTAAAGATTTTCCATCATACGATGCAGATAGGTGGTTTTATGGTCTTTCAAATACATTTATACTGAAGCGATCAACTTATTTCTAACATACTAAAATAATTTACCTCATCGATTTCAGAATATCGTAAAACAGAGAAATCGTTGTGAAAAAATGGATCGATGAATCTTAAAATTTCTTCCCACTTCCGAATCTTCATTAAACAACAACAAAAAATGAGCCCCAATTGGCAAAAAATGACTGCATCAAATATATACATGAGTCATTGTTTGATAGAAGGGCCACCCGCTGAGTCCACGACTATAAGACACTTAAAATATTATGCGTATGCTTAAAAATATCCTCCTACTATCTACTTTCTGTTACTATTTGGAGTTTCAAAAAATTCCAATATGGCGGTTCCAATATGGTGACTCAAACTTAGAATGTTCGTAAAAATTTTCCGAAATTTGACGATATCTCGCTCAATATTGATGCTAAAATGTTTTTGAGGCCAGGAATAGATTCAGCGTTGAAATTCCCATTAATGTATGCTATCACGTTCAAGATAAAATTTATGTTTTCAAGATTATTTAAAGGTCAAAAATTTTTTTTTCGAAATTTTGCAAAATTTTGGATTTTAATATGAATTCTTAACTGTGAATTCTTGAAAAAAAATAAATCGCCTTGAGATGTCCCACTGAATTTTCTCAAACTTCTGTTTTACACTTTTTTGAAAAAGTATATCTTAACCTTAAGCGAACTTGAAAACATCTGATACGGTCAGATCAAACTTCAAACCTGGTACTGAGTATGAAACGCTTCCTAATCCTAATTGAGAGAGTCGTTTACCAAATCTACTTTCTTTATTTTACCAACTAGTTATGGGACAAAAAATATGCTTGAGAGAATCCAAAAATTGCTTAAAAATTACTTAAAAATTATCCGTTTTGAAAATGTAATTGGCGATGAAATACTGATTTTGATGAATAGACCTGAGATATATATGTTAGGAGGTACAAAATGAAGAAAAATACGTACGGATTTTTTTTGTAAACTCAGAATAAAAAAAAACTGCACCTGTTGGACCAAACAGGACCATGAAAAATCAATTTTTGTAGTGCATCTGCTTAATCATTGTAGGTTTGATCTTAAAAACTTTTATAATTTTTAAAAAGCTTTCGTATTTTTTTTTGCTTATACAATGAGGAAACACTATACATAATTTCAAGTCGAACTGTCAGATGCTTCATCGCCAATCGCACTTTGATTCTGAAAAATATTCGAATTCTTAATTATGAGATAATCAAGGTTTTATTAAGCAGGAGTAAAAATGATATTTACAGGTTTCATTTTTTTTGGCAGTTCAATTTCGATTTACTGAATTTTATAACTGTTACTTAACTTTTTTAAGTTCTTCCCCGTTGGGCATCTTATTTTGAATAGGTTGAATGACTATATTCCTCTCTGGTGGAAATAAGAACTCAACAATATCGATTTTCAACAAAATTCTGTAAATCCTTAAGTGTCGTCTAATTCGCAAAAAAAATTTGCGCTATTTTAGGGGCATATTATAAAAAGATTGTTCAGTAAGTCCATAGAAAAAGATAGAAAAAAAAATTTTTTTGGGTAAATTTTTCTTTATTTTTCAACATAATCTCCTTTTAGCTCTATACATTTTTTCAAGCGTTTTCCAAATTTTTTAAACCATCTAAAAAGTAGCATTTCAGAAGCTCTTCAAAATAGGCATTTGTTTGGGCGATTACCTCCTCGTTCGAACTTTAATTCCATAATTTTGGCCATCGAAACTACGTAGGTGTGCACCCGTGCATTGTTTTGATGAAAGAGGATCTTTTTCTTTTTCAAGTGAGGACGTTTTTCCTTGATTTCTTCGCTCAACCAGTACAATAACGACGCATAATACTCTACAGTTATCGTCTTTCCCTTTTCCAAGTAATTGATGTAGGTGATGCCACGTTAATCCCAAAAGACCGTGGCCATCACCTTGTCAGCCGATTTCACCATCTCCGTTCACGTAAGGCGGTAGCAGCAGCGGCGAGTCGGGGTACGAGGCAACATCAGCAGCGGCGAGACGAGACGCGTGTTGCAGCAGCAACGGCAACTCGAGGCACGAGGCTGCAGTAACAGCGGCGAGTCGGAGAGCGAGACATCAGCAGCAGCGATGAGTCGAGGTGCAGGCGACAGCAGCCACACGTCGAGGCGAGGCAACGCAGGCGACGGCGGCGCATCAAAGCGCCAGGCTGTAGCAGCAGCAGCGGCAGTCGACCCGCGAGACAGCGACAGCAGACGGCGGACCAGGCGGGAGATGATGGCAGCAGCTGAGATTCGAGGAGCTCGCTATATCTGCAGCGCAAGCATCGAGTATGCGGCACACGCATAACCTCAAACATCAAGAAGCATCGAGTTGGTTGGAGCAGCCGCAGCAACGATGGACTTTAGAAGAGAGCAGACGAGAAGAATGTTCATCTGCATCAAATTAAGGTTGAGTTGTTCCATATATGCTTCTCTGGTAATTGTTTCTAATCGTACCGTCTGTTATTGCTCTTTTTTTCTCTATTGACTTTTAGTATTAATCGGCGCTCGGTGCGAGGCTAAGAGCTGTCTCGTTGCTCCATGTAACGGCAAATGGCTGTGTGCTGTTTACCTTAGCACTTGTTCGTGGTACTATATACTAGTCGATATACATAAAATATAGTACTGTCAAAGGAGAGGCAGCTGATGCAGTTTTGTTGTTTTTCTATCTCTTCTCAAGCTTGTAGTGAATTACCATTGACACCTGTTTGTGGTACTATTTACTGGTCGATATACTTAAAATATAGTACTGTCAAAGGAGAGGCGGCTGATGTAGTTTGTTGTTTTTTTTTCTTTTCAAGCTTGTAGTCAATTTATGTATTAAAAGAGATAAGTTGAGGCTGGCGGGTTGCTCTCATGCCATAGTTGGACACAGGTGAAGCTGACAGAGACTGCTCAGCCCCCGTAGTGGTCCTTTTATACGCATAGTCGAACGCAAACCACTGTGTGCACATTCCACTAGATGATTGGGAGTAGTAGAGCGTGTCGTAGCTTATTAATGTTATTATAATAGGTTTACTGCTACGTTGTGACTCTGTCATTATGCTGGGTTGGAAGTTTTCTCATCGGATTTAACTGTAAATTACGTTGGTTTGATCTCGATGGTTTGTTTACGTTGATTTAGTCGACAGAAGTAGAATAGTAAGGGCTTATGTCGCTAGGGCTGGATATTAGTGCAGAATATCATCGAAGTTTCCAAGGTACGAACATTTTTATAGCTTGTATTTCTAATCTGAGGCAGGTTTACGGCGTCTAGGGTTGATGTTATGTACATATAGCAGTTCAGAGTACTGGACACTGTTGAGGATGAGGAGATAAACCATAGGATTATTTTTCGAGGCTGATCGTCACTGTTCCATGTGCGGCGCTGAGCATTTTTATATGTAGGATAAAATCAGTTGTCGCTCATCATACATGGCATTAGCTGATAAGAGGCTAGCTGTTAGCATTAGTTCTTTGCGCAAGCAAGGATTTTACAGGCTAATTCAAGAAGCTTTAGTCATTGGTACTCTTTTGTGGTTCTAAACTCATTTAAGTGACGCTAACAAGCTATTGGGTTGTTACTCACATAGAATAATATCATTCTAGGTAGATTGAGCTCAGAACCGATAGAATCAGTTTTAGCAGGTAGCATATAACCTACAAAGTTGTGGCACGTGGACCACAGGTGGCTTAGTATTTCTACACGAGTAGTCAGATTTAGGTTCGTTACATAGGATATCGATGATTTATGAAAATTTCAAGAAGCTAGGTATCGACCGAATGACAGAAGGGGCCTGTCAGGCTAGAATTGAGTTGCTGCAGAGTCTTTGGGTTAAATTCGATGATAGCCATGAACTCCTATTAGATGACGAGGAAACCGAAGGGGATGATAATTATTTTACCACCAAGATATACGATAAAGCAGAGGAAGCTTTCGCACTAAATTTAGGTTTATTGAGAGAGTATGCGCTACAGTTAATAAAGTCTAAAGTCATCATCAGCCTGCTGTTGCCCTGGCAACCACTCCAAATCAAAATCCAGCTAAGAGACTTCAGGAAAAAAAGCTTCTGCTATGACAGCAGAGCTAGAGACAGTGTCAGTAAACAGCAGTGCTAATACTTCAGACAAGAATACGGTCCTGTTAGCAACTGCATGGGTACAAGTACACGCTGATAATGAAAGGCACAGATTGGTAAGAGCAATGGTTGACCAGTGTGCGCAAGCATCATGCATTTCTGAAAAATTATGTCAGAGTTTAAGGCTCAAAAAGAAGCCTGTGAGAGTTATGGTCTCAGGTATAGCTAAGATGTACTTGCAGATTCAGGTTCATGAGGCTGATCAGCATCTGCAGGCGATAGTTTGGAGGGAAGAAGTAACTGCAGAGCTGGTTACGTATTTTTTAACTACGGTTACGTTTGGTTGTGGTTCTTCGTTCTTTCTAGTAAGTCGTACTTTGAGACAGTTAGTTCAGGATGTGGGAAAGTTATTTCCCCTAGCTGGAGAAATCCTTGAAAAGGAGATCTACATTGACGAAGTACTGTCAGGTGATTTTACGATAGAGAAGGCTCGGGCCAAACAGGAGCAGGTGATAAATTTTCTGCACAGCGGGGGCTTCAATCTCAAGAAATGAGGGCCTTAATTGATTGGTTACCTCCTAACCTGAAAGCTGCAGAAGCCCATCTTAAGATAGGGCTAGGTTTTTCAGTCCTAGGGATTGCTTGGAATCCTGTGGAAGATTGTTTCTATTTCAATGTATCCTTGGAGGAGCTGAGAGGGCCGATAACTAGGAAAGGGGTCGCGTCAAAGATTGCGAAGATGTTCGATCCGCTTGGTTGGATAGCTCCTATAATAATATCGCTTAAAACTTTTATGCAGTCGCTTTGGGCGTTAACCAAGGATTGGGTCAAGAAGTTACCGGAAGAGCATGCTGTTTATTGGAAAAGCCGTTACAGTTCGCTATCTTCAATAATTCACATCCGAATTCCACGGTGGGTAGGTTTGCAACCATCGGCGCGTACGTATGAATTGCACGGATTTGCCGATGCGTCAAATATCGCCTACGCAGGAGTCTTGTAGTTGCGGGTGATAGATTCAGAAGCTCGAGTTTTTCTATTAGGTGCGAAAACCAAGGTAGCTCCTATTAAGACGCTATCCATTCCTCGGCTCGAGTTGTGTGCCGCTCTTCTCGCTACCAAATTAGCTCAAGTCTGTGCTGATAATTTAGGAATTGATAATGTAAATGTCCTTTCATGGACAGATTCCAACGACGTGTTATATTGGATTAGGGATATACCAGCTAAATGGCCCACGTTTGTGGCCAATAGATGTTCTGAGATTTCAACCAGATTGACGGATGCATATTGGCATCACGTAAATTCGGCTGATAACCCGGCGGATGTTGCGTCACGCGGTTCCACCGCTGATGATTTATTGCAGAATGAACGGGCCTAAGCGCTTGCGTGTAAGCCGGGATGAATGGGAATGTAAGCATGATTTGGAAGCTCCATAACCAAAGGAAGTTAGCTCTGAACCGGTCGTGCTGATAGCCTCAGCTGATATAGAATCATTAAGTATGAAATATGGCATCTGATAGAAAAATATTCTTCGTTGAGTAAGTTAATACGCATCTCAATATATGTTTTGCGATTCATTCGCTTGGGAATAGACGGGACGTCGTTCTTTGATAGGGTTTCTCCTGTTTTACGGGAATTTCCTTTGCCTACTTTATTGGAAATTACTGGGAAGGAGGTTAGACAAGCCAAGATGGTTTGGAGTCGTTTAACTCAGCTCTAGCACTTTGGATACGAGATGGATGCTCTCGAGAAGGGTCAGGAATTGCCTAAATCGCATTTTTTAAAGAGTCTAAATCCACTCTACCGGAATGGGTTGATCAGAGTGGGCGGACGCTTGAAAAACTCAGTCCTGAGTAAAGACGAGAAATATCCGGTGATTTTGCCCGCTGATAGCTGTCTCACTCAATTAGTAATTTCTTATTATCATCACTTATCTCTACACGGTGGAATTCAACTCACCTTGGCGAGTATTAGACGCCTGTTCTGGATAGTCAAGGGTCGTCTTAAGGTGAAAACTGTCGTTAAAAGATGTATTTCCTGTAAAAGATAGGATGCAGCTCAGTCGCAGCAGCAAATGGGTGATTTGCCCGCCGAGCGTGTACAGCCTTCAAGGCCATTTGCTCGCTCGGGAGTTGACTACGCAGGACCATATTGGCTGCGTACTTCGCGTCATAGGGGCTATAAGTCTTATAAGGGTTATCGAATAGTATTTGTTTGTTTGTCCACTAAAGCTGTACATTTGGAAGCAGTGTCGAGCTACGAATCCGAATGTTTCATCGCAGCATTTCGTAGACTTGTCTCCCGTAGAGGTCCTTGTTTGTATCTGTTAAGTGATCAGGTCACGAACTTTATAGGAGCGGATGCGGAGCTTCGCAGAATGTTTTCTGAGAGTTCTGACTTCAGTCGGTCGGTGAGTCCCCCGCTACAGGAAGGAGCCACATCCTGGCACTTTAATCCTCCTGGAGCCCCTCATTTTGGAGGTATATGGGAAGCTGCGGTGAAATCCACGAAATACCATTTGAAAAGGGTAGTAGGTGAGACTATCCTTATCGCTGCTAACTGCCTTAGCAGAATCCTTTCTCAAAGAGAGGTCCTGATTAAACGATTTAATAAAGGAATCTTATAATGAAAATTCGCAATTAATAAATTAATGCTATACCTAATTCACTAGATACAAGAGTTTAGGTCAATTTTTTAAACTAATAGTTTGTTCTTATTTTGCAAAAATAAGTGTAAAGTTATTATGAGATATATCAATCGGAAGAATTTTACGTCAAATTTGTGACAACGTATATACTTTTGATAAGTACAACCTATAAAATAACAAAAAAAAAATCTTTTCGAGTAGACAATTTTTTAAACTAATATTTTGTTATTATTTCCCGAATTCATGTGATATTTTATATGCGATCTCAAAAAGTTTCTGAAATTAATTCTCTCTCATTTAAAAACGTGATTTTTTGTATCGTGAGATCATGTGATTATCACGTGATAAATCTCGAAATCCTTTTCAGTACGGTTTTCAGGCTACCAAAACACACCACTAGATTATGCTTACCAAATTATCGATCTGCTTCGACGCCACTTATGTTCAAGTTATCGGGCTAGCCGAGTTCCTCATAGGCCACTATTTTATTGCCACTACATTATATGCCACAACCGTATTATAGTACTTTTCTCATGTTTAGTCATCATATTCTAATTTTATATTTCACCACGAGCTTTTGTACATTTTAAATTCATGAATATTAATAATATATTAAATAAATGTAGGGTTATAAATATAGTTATTATATAATAAAAATAGTTATAGATATATTTCAACTATGATTATTAAATCATAACCCTATATTTATTTAATATATTATTGTTTTAATAATCATAGTTGAGATATTTTTATAACTATTTTTATTTGGTAATTGGTAAATTATGGCTGAAAGTGTGTACGTGGATGGGTGAGAGTGTGTGTAGTTTTAGAACGCTCGCGCGGACGTACGAGCTGGGTGGGTAGTGGGAAGGATGAGGAGGATGAGGAAGATGAGGAGATGCGAGGAAAAGGACGAGCGTGTAACGAGGAGGAGTAGGTATCAAGAAGGAGGGTGGTGGTGCGGGTAGATAAATGAGAATTGAATAAATAAATAAATAAATAGATATTGAATAAACAAATAAGAAATAAATAAATTTGAATAAATAAATAAATAAATAAAAATTGAATAAACAAATAAGAAATAAATAAAATTTGAATAAATAAATTAATAAATAAAAATTGAATAAACAAATAAGAAATAAATAAAATTTGAATAAATAAATACAAAATTAATTAAAAAGATTTTTAAATAAAATAAAAGGAAAATTGAATTTTTCTTTAAAAAATAATAAATAGTTAAAATTATATTGTGATTTATTTGAGGAAAATGGTAGAGACAGGGTGACAAAGAAGAACGTTGAGTATGTATTAAAAGTATATTTATTCACATAGTTGTTTATACATGTTATTGAATACATATAAAATTTGCATCAAATATTTAGGTTTACGGGTTTGTACACACGTAATACACGTATTTTTATTGTTTTTATACACTCTATTTTTATGATTAGTAATATGGTTAAAGAATTGTACACTTAGTCTATCATTATCGGTGGTATCATGTGAAAATATCGAACAAAACGTATTAATAGAGTAGCCATGAGACATATAAAACAAAAGATAGATGCAATAGTTCTCACACACGTAAGAATCGATGCTCTGCAGTTGCTGGATGTTCCAGTCGTAGATAGTGCAATTTCTTCGTAGTCTATCAATATGGTGCGGGTTGGCTGGTTGGAGCCCGTAGCTATCGAAGAAAACGCCACGTCCATTGGAATCGACATAGATCGCAACTCAATGCGAGCCTGGATTGGAGCTTTTATCCAGATTAACTACAAGGGCAGAGGGCCTCCCCCACGAGAATGGAGTCTTGCCCGCTGCATATATTCCTTCTTTCTGCGCTGGTATGTGACAGAGAGCACGCTGTATCTGTAGAGAGTTCATGGTCAACGTTGTCGTAGAAATTTTGGTACGGGAGTAGAGTTTCTCCCACTTCTTACTTGACTGATGGCAAGAATAGAGTCGCGGGTGGCTTGTGTAGAAGAAGAATCGAGATTTTTTACTCTGTCGTAGAGATCGTCCTCTTTTTTTCGTGAGATTCTTTCTTTTTACTTTCGAGTACGTAATGTGTAAGCTAATGCACATGTAAAGTATGCCCTCTTTCTTCCGTGATAAAAACAAAAATGTTCGTTATCACGAGGCATATTTTTAAACGATGGACATCTGTACTCTTCCAGATTTATAACTTGTCTTGCAAGAATACGTTCTAAAAGTTGTTGTTTTTGCACTCCGCGCACATATATACGCATAGCATTTCACGCCACTTCACGAAGAGTGTTGTAAACATCGGGTAAATTAGACTCGCCATCGAACCACTCTACACCATGATAAAAACAGGAAAGATAACTGTTAGTTGCTAATACATCTTTCGGCAATTCTGCAGTGTCGTATGGCAGTCTAATTATCCAATGGGTAATAAAATTGCAGTCAGTGCCGCTAACCGCTATTTCGTTGGGTAAGAATTCACCATGTTTATCGTGAAAAGCTTGGATGTCGATTATGTAGTGGACTATATTTTTCCATGTTGACTATGATTTGATTCTGTAGACACGACCCGATGTGTAAAGAAATAGTGGTGAGCTCCTTCGAACCGCTCGAACAAGCGAGTAAAAGTAAACTGATTAAAAAGGCGTAGAGCATGCAGAAGCCTAGACACTCTTCTCGGCATGGGGGATTTTTTTACCAGTTAAAATCGATGGTTACTTGTCTAACGGTATCAATTTCTAGCACGTTGTCAAACTCAGCGTATAGTATACAGTTGATGGTAATCGTTAATGGTTTTTCAAAACGCACTTCAATTCTCATAATACCATTTTTCACAAGATTCCAATGACCTATATAATGAGCAAATAGATGGGGTGTCAGATCGGATACGAATAGACAATAGGCGTTTGCATAATCGTAACGGGTTATGTAATTTCCTTCGTTTATGTAACGTATACCGATACCGGAAAATAAAGTATGATAAGCTTCGACGAATTGCGGTGAGTTACCTGTAAATTCAGACTGCAGAGGTTTGCTTGGGATTTGTGCTCCGGACTTAAGCACTACATATAAAGAGAGGAAATTAATTGCATAATTTTGAAAATTAAACGGATTGAGTTTTCTAACACTGTTGAAAGCTTTGTTATCGACAAAGCCTAGTATGACTCTTTTTGGTAATTGTCCAAGTATAATAGTTTCTATAGAATCTCCAACGATACCACTATGCATTGTAAAACTTTTAATTTCTACTCTAGTTAGAGGATATTTCGCTGTAGTAACAGTAGAACTCACTTTTACACGATGAACGAATAAAGTAGCTTCGGTAATATGCACAAAATAATTAACACCCGACGCATCCGTTAAACAAAATGAATCTTTAGAATGAACGAATCCCAATCGGACCTCTGTCCCGTTTAACAGCAATTTATCTTGGTTACATATGCCGAGATGCAAATTGCTGATCAGGTCTGTAGGCGTTGCATTTTGGATATGTTATTGTCTTCTTATGAGAGAATGGTTTTATCCAGAGCCCGGCAATTCATCCATTTCCCCAGCTACATAGCTTATCCACAGCCTTGCTGAGAGATGCGAGGCTTTTGCTGCAGGGCCGTATTTAAGCAGAGTTTCTATATCAGCTCTGTATGGGTATGTATTATTTGGTGGCGAAACGAGTTTTTGGTTAAAAAATACATTAATTTGATTGAATAGCGAATGTATAAAATTGTTCACTGGTACAACGAGTTTGTCTTTCTCCTTGGTAAATGGTATTACTTGAACGTTCAATTTGAGCATCGCATGAGCGATATCTAAGTAATCTTCATTTTGTGCATTTATGCAAAAGTCTATTGGACTCTCGTCGCTCAAAGACGATATAGGTTTGTAAAATACCTATCTGCTACATTCTTGATCAGTCTGCGTGAGAGGAAGAGAAAATAAATCCAATTCGCTCTTTATAGAGAGTTCGGTATGACTGTGTAGAAAGACGTTTTTTAAAAGTCTAGTTAAAAATATCGACTGGTTTGGATATTTTAAATTTATTTTTCTTTTTGCTTTTCACAATTTTAGCCCTTTTTCAGTTTTCTCTTTGTTTTTCTTTTATTTTTACTTCTTTTCATTACTCGACGTTTTGTCACTTTTGAACGTTTTTTCACAGAGTTGTGAAGGATCCGTCGCGTAACACTACCCCGACGAAACTGAGCTACACGTTTCTAAGGTAACCTTTACAAACCGACCCCTATATCATCTTGTTTATTTTTTCCATAGCTTTACGTTTAAGATTCTTTCCAGACTCGTTCACACGGTATTTGAACGATTCTTTGAATGTCATGTTATTCTCACCGATATCATCGAGAATGTTAACACCGGTTCCTAGTGTTTCTTTTCCCACAGCACGAGCTCATATAGCGAGAAAGGATAAAGTACTTGGAAAGAGGCCTGTGAAAAATCAGCCCAATCCATCGCCCTTTTATGTTGAGAACCGATAGAAACGTTATTAATACCACGTCCCCCACCACCTCGCTGATGATGATACACGTCGTGAAAACTCAAGTTTAAATGATTATGATGAAGTTTTTAATAAAACTCTTTCATTTGAAATGAAGTGTCACAGTCAATGTCCTAAACTCAAATGGTATAGGTTTACCGAATTGATCTTTTATATCGATGTCAACAATTTGAAATCTGTTATTTAAAAGAGGAACGTAGATAACGGGAGAAAATATTTTATTATCGTACTATCAAAGTTAACCTCTTTAGCATCAAGGTTCACTATACGTAGTAGAGAAGCAGGAGTATCGCCGACGATGCTTGGCTCGCAAAGATTAAAGTAGATAAGAAGCTGACCTGGAATCGCTCTCGCAAGACTCACGAGTTGGCTTCCGATGTACATTATATCCCGTATATTTGTTTCTTCCATTGTTGGTATAGATAATATTCTGCTGCCATCTTCGAATCCGAGTATACGTTTTACGAGGTCTGAGAAGATAATTGTAGGACAAGTTTTATAATGAGTACCTTGTTTAATATTCCTTACACTTACAAATCCACCTTAGTCGTCATAAAATAGCTGCTGAAAGTTTGACCCTCCTTGATAAATAATCAATGAATCATTTATAGCTTCAACGATACTGTATATAGATGCATATGTACCACGTTGAAAATAATGACGTTGTCATTCAGAATTAGTTATCGTTGTGTCACCGTGACGTAAATGCAGAGTAGTGTACAGAATATGCACTGCAGAGAGTCCAACTCCCCATTTTCCACTTAATTCAACTTCTCTTAGTAACCGTGTGGAAATTTTTTTAGTAGTGTTGTTTAGATAATATTTTCGGCTGTTGTTACTTGGGAGGGTAATGGTAAACTAATTTTGACTCATAGTGACTCTTACAAATTTTTCAAGTCTTTAGCAGAAACCCAAGAGTTTAATTTATCAGGATATCCAACCGAACTTACGAAATATTGTTTTTTAACACCTTTTCCTTTACTGTGTAAAATGTTCTCAATCAGAATAAGACTAAGTTCTTCGGGATAAAAGAAACCTTCAATGTTTTCTCTTTGTAAATCACTCAATTCGTAAACAAATAAATTTTGTCTTTTCAAAACCCGTATAATTTTAAATATTACTTCACTCTACGATTTTTCTGCACCTGTTTCGAATACGTTTCTTTCTCCACTTATGCGTACGTACTGACCAAATTTATATTTGGCTTTGCCACGTCGAGGTTGTCTTTTTAATGCTCGCTCAACTCAATTTTTTCTAGCAATATGCGTGTTACATATAGTTACAGCGGCGGGTGGCATTTTTATAGTGGAGTGGAAATTGTAAAACGGTTTTTATTATTGGCAAGAATTTTTTTGAAAGCATTGGTCACTTGTAGAGATGTTTTATCACGCATAGGTTCCAAACAAACATACTTGCTTAACACATGGATTATAACTAGTATATGTGAGATTCCATCGTTGTAGTCTTTAAGAGAAGTTAGCTGTATAAGATCTGCTTCCCAAACTTAATCTCTGGCGTTAACATCATAGGAAAGTCTTCAGCATAGTCATCATAGTATAAGTATCATGCTTTGTCAACCATTCTTTAATTTTTTTCGAATATACCTTTTTCTTGTTAACTCTTATGAAATTTCGTGCTCCTGAGAATGTTGCCTCGTGTCCTGCATCAAAATATTGTTTTTCTAAAATTTTGATTTTATTTAAATTTGTAACCAATTTTTCTGGGGAAATAGTGTTAACGACCTGAATGTACGTTTCTTTCTCTCTCGACTATTATTATTATTATTAGGAGTTTTATTATGTACTACGGTGCTGGACAAGAGTGATAAAGACGATTTCCTCTAATTCCCGAAAAGAGGAGTATCGTCGAAACTGTCGAGAAAATCGCTAGTATTGTTACTTTTTTGTTCGTACAGTCTAGAACGCAACGGTGTAGTGTATTCTATCTCCCATAATTTAGAATTAACAACATACAGACACACGAGCACACACGCACACTCATATATACTGATCCCCACCCACGCACACACATACGGACATACACGCAAGCACGTAGACACGCACGCATGCACACTAATATATACTCATACCCACTCACTTATGCAAGCATAAATTTAAAATTTAAACGATATTGCACTTACGTTGTTTCGCGTACTGATCAAAAAGATCCTGTAACGCGTAGATCCGCTTCAACCCTTTTCGTAATAGAACCGCTGCAGCCACATTAACAGCCACATCACTATGTTTTAAAAACATTTAGTGTCACCGTTTCACCATCCTATAAGGAACACGCGCCACAAGTCGCGCTATATCTTCGATTAATTCGCTTTCAGTGCGATTGCGAAGACCGTCAAACCACTCTTGATTAAACCGATAACAAATATTCAAAAATTTCACGGATGCTAACCCTATGGAACGCGTAACCGCTTTTCTTAATAAAAATTCACGACGACTTTGCTCCATTGCTAAACATATATGTTCGATCTGTCGCGTACACGAACTGACTAACAAGTATCTGTGCTTTGCCGAGACTTTTCTTTTAAGTCTTCGTATGGTCTCTTCCCCACTTTTCACCATTATTCCACCCTCGCTCAGCTGATCATGTGAAACTATCACTGACCACACACGTTAAAAACGAAAAAGAGATTTCAAATTACGAGCATTCGACTTCCGAAGCGGAGTAGTTGAAAACACTTGGGTATGACATTTTTGTATGAACAGATACTAGCAACCATTCGCCTTCGCCGCTGAGGAATATATACATTTTCTATATAGAGCTGAAAATCAGATCCCGAAATTCAAGTTTCCTGCTTTTAAATGTAACATGTAAAGTACAGTAATTCACTGACTTTATAGCATACAGATTTGCTCGCCACCCGACCATGTCATTGTAGGCGTAGATACGCAGGGGCTTTAAATGGTGGACGCCGCGCTACATGACACCAGTCAGCATCAGCTTCTCAATCCGGCACTATCACGACTCCTGAACCATGCTACTTAACACTACTGTGAGGGTCGTGCGGAGATGTCTCGCTCAATTATACCTGAGAGGGGTGCCGCCCTAGCCGGTGCAGTAATGTTGGCCGAGGAGTGTGAAGGCACACTTTTATATTAGCAGCTAATACTATATTCCACCAAATTTACACTATGTGCAAGAATGCGCTGAGACAGACAGAATCTTAAAGCGCGAGCGGCTCTGCAGCGACGCCAGAGCTGTGTCGTGACAGAGCATGATGCGTGCTAGTGCTCTCGTGTACTGCTAGGCCAGAACTGGGGAGGAGGCAGCGCGGTTCTCGATGCTACTAGAGCACTTGCGGCTCTAGACGCTGCTTCCTTGGATTGCTGCCGCCTGCCTGTCGGTAAAGGCGGCCGCTCTTCGTCGGACGGCAAACACGACGGTGCCACACTACTACACAACGTACGCATACATTCGCTGCACGAGTGTTTTAACCAACAAACAGTTTCAAGACTATTTCTCACGAAAAATACCGATACATAAAGCTTCGGTAAAAACTTATAGTGTCGTGTTCAAAAAGAGCGTGACAAAATACAGCTATTATGACAGAAGTAATGATAAAACGAAAGAATTATGCTGAGGTATTAGTGAATAAAAAAACGAAATGATTCATCACCGAATGTGAAAACGAAAATTTTAAAAAATACACTTTTGAGAAAAATCTTCTTCCCACCGTATACACTCTGAATAACTCTTCAACGCAAAAAATTGTAGTCAGTTTACGATACTAGATCGAAGTGAAACTCTGCAACCAACAATTTAACTAGTGAATTCACAATATTGTACGGGGGGATTAGTTTAGTATTGTTTAAATCCTGACGAAAAGAAAATTGATATTATGTTATACATTAATAAATTATTATGATAATCACGGTTGGCCTGTCTCGAGCCGAGCGGCTGCACGGGCAGGCTTTTATTATTTTATAGCGTGGCGACTAAAAAGAGTAGGGCGCGAGGATAGGGACTGCTAGAGCTGTGCTCTGGCAGAAAAACGTGAATAATATTAAACTTTTAGTATATTAGTTCTTACCTTGTTTATTGGAGAGCAACAACGAAATTGTTTACAATAATTATTATACTATATGAATAATTTTATAGAATAGAAAGATTTTATCACACAAGAAAATAATGTTTTAGAATTCACATTTTAAAATAATTTATTTTGAATTATTGAAAAGCTTGTTGTAATACGAAAATTTCATTGAAGAAAGAACAAAAGAAAAAAAAAATTTAAAACCGAAAAAAAAAATGTAGAACTAAAATTCTCGTTTCGGTAACGTAGTATTTATATGCCTCTTTTTATCTATGATTTATGCTTTGTCATTGAGTTGGGTACGTTAACAGTGCAGTTTGCAGTGCACTGTCAGGGCACTGGTTGATGGTGTGCGTTGTAGTGTGCGATGCACCGTCTAAGCACGGTGCACTGTGCCCCCGTGTAGTGCCGCCGGATGACAGCTGACCGTGTTATAAGTGTGCGCGACCCATTCCCTCGTATACCTCGGAAAACGCGAAAATAAACCCCGGTTAATAATAATATTTTCTACTAGCTAGCTCGGGTGTAGTTAAGCTCGCGCGTGGACTTGTTGGCTGACTTTTCCCATAATGTTTGATAGTGCGATTGTGTTAATTTAAGCGACGTTTACTACGTCACAAGTTAATTATAAAGATCATATATTAAACTTTAAGTGAAAAGGTTGTTATAACAATAAGAAAAGGTGATGATTAGGTGCAGGGAGAAAGAAAAATATTTTTTTAATCGTCTAGTAACAAGGGTTGGAAGAGAAAAGTGAGGATATTTTAGATGGATATTAAAATAATATATGTACAGCAAGATGTATTATTCAGAAAATGAGAAACGAATAAGCTATGAAGGGGATACATGTTGGAAACGGAGATTTGGTAACATATTATTATAAAAAATATTTTTATTTAATGCTAAAGTTTAGTATTATAATTATAACAGATGGAATTTTTTTTTATTGTTTAGCGTTGTATGTCATATGTAAAGAACACTTATTATCTTATCGCGGAAGATATAACAATAATAGCAGTAGTACATCTAAGCATTTCATTTTCCTTTAACGAAATCGTTTTATTTTAGTGCCTATTATAATATATGTGTAAGTTATTCATAAAACATAAATGTTCGTTGAAATTTGATTTAAAAATGTATTTGTTTGAAAGAAACAATTCGTTGTTACAAAGTATAACCTATTTATAAAAAAAGATATAATTTCTATTGGCACTACTCAAGCCCATGTATCGACCTTAGCTCTTAGTGCATCAGATGGGGCTTCTTTTTCGTGCATAACCAAGATTGTCCAGAATTTCTCACTTATAGCAAAGACGATAGAATATTTACGTTTTCAGGTACATGTTATCCACCCTAGCACTTAGTGTCTTGGATGTGTATTTTCAACGAAAATTTGAGGATTGGAATTAAGAGAGAGGTTTTATGACTGTACATACATATATTTATAAATAGTTATTATATTATAAAAGCAAAATATATTTTTCGAGCATGAGTTTATATTGAAGATATTTGAGGTAGATAGTTTAATTTGTAATTCTTATTTTCTTTATCTTTTGTTTCGTAATAAAGAATCTCTTCGATATTCTCATCGTGAATTGCATGGACTGCTTTGAAAAAAGGTTGTATTTTTGTGCACTAATATGTTTAGTATAATAATTATCTTTGTTAGTAAATTACTTAAAATTTGAAAGAGTTTTTGATATACAAAGTAAAGATTTCATTGGCTCGTTAAAATGTTTAAGATTTTTATAGCAATTCGAAGATCGCATAATGCTGTTTTTTACTACGATTAAATGTTTTAAAAATATTTAAAAGAGTAAATTTTAGTAAATTCAACACATAATCATCATTCGAATTTTCATAGCACTTGTTTTTAGTCACATAAATATTATGGGCTAGATAAATTTTAACTTGTTTGTTATGTATTCTGTGGTTAGTTTTTCAAATTTTATCAGTGAGTGTTTTATTTGTGTATTTATATGAATTTGATTTGATTTTTGTTCTTTGTTAAGTTATTTTTACTTCAAATTTCTTATATTTTTCTTCTGTCACAAGCTTTCTTAGAAGCAATTTATTATATTCATTTACTTGCATAAGATTTGAAAATTGGGATTTTAATTTAATTAGATTTTCCGCATCTACTGCCCGAGTTCTTAAATCCTCTAAATCATAAAATTTAGTAGATAATTCTTTTTTATTTTGGAAAGAAGTCCGTTATATATTGATTTTAAAGCTTCTTCCTGAATCTTCTTATTTATTTCATTGCTACAATGGTTATTTGAATAATTTAATAATTTACTTTGTATTAGGTTCAATGATTCAAAAAATCTAACGTAAAATTCTTGGACCGTTTCACTCGGATTCATTTGAATACTTATATGTTTTATTAAATCATTATAGTAATTTTTTAAATTAAATATGGTTCTTGAATCGTAGTGATAAGATAATAAATCGAGAAGTTGTACATAATCGTTAAATGCATACTGGAGTACAAAGTCTCGTACTTCTCCACTTAAGTGATTTTGGATTAATATTTCTAAAAATCCTTTAGAAAAGAGTTTAGGTACGTAAGATGCACGGTAACAAACATAATTCATAAAGCAAATTATATCAAGGTTATAACCATCGAATTTTGGTAACTTATATAGTATAGTCTGAAAGGAAAAATATTTATGACGATTCATTACGTTAAAATATAATATATTTACATTTCATGTGTAAAACCATTTTAGTTGTGACATCATAGTTGTGATTATATATATCGTATATTGTTATAAAAAAATGATTTTTTTTTAGTTTTACGATTCATTTTAATTCTATATATATATATATATATATATATATATATATATATATATATATATATATATATATATATATATATATATATATATATATATCTAATTATATTTTAATTCTATTTCTATTCAAGTATAGAAGGATACAATAATTGAAGTATAATTGAAACATCGCGTTTTCTTTTAGGACACAAAGTTTTATTTATAAATAATTTTCATTTTTGCGGTTTCACTAATCCCAGCTAGCTGTCTCCAGTTTTATAGGTGTGACGTCCGGACTTTATTTATCTAAAAAATAGAATGTTATTAGTTTAATGTTTCGCGATTAATCACGGCTTTATCCGTCGCGTATCGAGCGGTTGTAAGAGCGGATGAATTAGTTGAGCGTGGCAGGCTTGAAAGGAGGAGGACGTGCGGATCGAGATTAGTTTAGGATTGTTTAAATCCTGACGAAAAGAAAATGAATATTATGTTATAAATTAATAAATTACTATGATAATCACGGCTTGCCTGTCTCATGCCGAATAGTTGCACGGGCAGGCTTTTATTATTTTATAGCGTGGCGACTAAAAAGAGTAGGGCGCTAAGATAGGGACTGCTAGAGCTGTCCTCTGGTGGAAAAACGTGAATAATATTAAACTTTTAGTATAATAGTTCTTACCAAGTTTATTGGAGAGCAAAAACGAATTTTGGAGACCAGCAAAGAAATTGTTTATAATAATTATTATACTATATGAATAATTTTATAGAATAAAAAGATTTTATCACACAAGAAAATAATGTTTTAGAATACACCTTTTCAAGAATTTATTTCGTGAATTGTTCATGTTGTACCCACGATGGCATACAATAGTTATAACTTCTTATAATAGAAAACTGAGAGAACTTCCGCGCAGTAAGCGATTGAGAGTAAAACTGAGTCTACGTATATCTATATGTATATTGGCTGCTGATATAAAGAAACTGCTAATTTTATCTCATTATTATTAACTGTATTTCATGAGTATCATTTTATTCAAATTATATATATTTTTTCTGTCGTATAAAAAAATCTTAAAAGACCTTTTTGAAAGCCAAGAGATGAATTTTGTTAAAGGGGAGCTTATAAACAAATGGATATAACTTATTGCATGAAAAATTTAACCTAGTTCCTTGGTCAAGAAGAAATAGAACATAAATTCATTCACATTATATCAGTACTTTAGGTAAATTCGACTGTTAGTATCCGTAAAAAATACCATAATCTTAAAAAACTATAAAAATACGTTCTTCTGAATCATTATGAAGATTTTTATTCTACAGATGGCTACGTATCATGATTAATTATTAAAAAAAAAAACATTAAAGGTAATATGTAAGAGTACATTTGTCAAAAATACTTTTGCATCTTTTATGCAAAGCAATTTGAATCATCGCGCCGAACCATGTGAGTCCCCCCGAGGCTCTCTTCAGCCTCGATGGGGGGGCCTCGGGCGATTTTGGCATCCGCGACTTTACCCCTTCCTTCTTGATACGCAAGCATCGCGCGGAACTATAGAACCGCGCTCGTGACTTGCTATCGCTCTCTTTCGCTCTATCCGCGGTCTGAAGTGGAGCAAGTCACGACAGCTCAACTCTCTCGAGCATGTGTCGCATAATTTAAGTCCAGAGACGTTCCCCTGTGTCTGGATTAAAACTTAATTAATAGTGATTTTATCCATTAAACCTATAGTTGATTTTAAAAGGGGTTTCATTACTTAAACCCTCGTACATTGCCTTCGTTCGACAACGCATTCATCAGCAGTAAGTCGTTACCTCGCTGCAACTGCGGTTTCCGTCACAAGCTTGCCTTCAAATAAGGTTCGAGAAGCTTATTCGAAGACAGCCTGACGCGCGCGAACACATATCGAGTGTAAAAAAGAAAACAGTTCAAAGATATGTATTAAAAACGTATTCTTAACTTATATTTTTAAAAAAGTAAATATATTATAAACTGTGTAAAATTATACATACAATTTTATTTCAGCGAACGGAAAATAACAATTCAATAATTATGCTGAACCCACAACACTGAAACTGAATCATTTACTGGTTTTCATAATTTAAGTGTTTCGAAAGTATCACAATTTAAAGTAAGTTAAATTATTTTTAAGTTCTTAACTGTTCTAATTACTTTTAAATTACTATATTAACTATTTTAGGGTCAAGATTGTTTCATGGCTAACCAATGTAACTGGTAGGAGTATTTCACCATTTGATTTAACGTTTCATTCAGTCAACAGGTCTATCCTTAAACAGTTCTCAAAGAATTCTTAGAGATATCCGTAAGTGGACCGCGAAATGATTTTTAAGAACTCTTTTGTTGTCTGTATATGTCGCACTTCAAAGAATTTTCCATTCGTTCTTAAAGAGTTTTTTGAGAACGGTTTGTGAATTCTTTCGTTGCATTCTCTTATATAACAGAAATTACAACTGTGATAAAATGTGAGAAACTCTGAAAAACTGTGAAAAACTATGTAGAAACTGTGCCAAATTTTATGAAATATTCTATAATATTTTTTAAAATCCTGTTACAAATCTAAGCCTAATTTCACATTTTTTTTACGAAATTTCATGGCTTTACATACTTTTTCATACATTGTCACAATTTTTCACGAAATTTCATGGTTTTACAGACTTTTTCATACATTTGTCACAATTTTTCACAGTTTTTCACAGTTTGAAATTTCCACTAGGGTACTTGTCAAAACAGTCAACAATTCAATTTAAAATCAGATTTATGTTCAGGTAAGTGAATATTATGTAAATAAAAAAATAAATGTCCATCCATTATCAACTTAACTATCTTAAATCTAATAAATTTGTTTTTCTGTAGATGTTTACTTGTATTTTATTTATAAATCATATTCTTTGAATCATCTCAATTAGAAAGTCAGACAACGTAAAGTGACTATTAGTCTGAAAAAAGGAAAGATGTTCACAGATAATACTACTAGAAACAGAAATTGTAAATTTAGATAAAGAACATTCTTATTTAGAGAAGAGATATTATAAATGGTGAAAAACAATTTGACAAAAGTTTTCCAATGGATTCATATAAGCGATTTTGTGAAGCCCGTATGGAAAAGATTCCTGTAGCAATTTGAAATATTCAAAAATGAGCTTTATAAGCGGCTCAACTATTTCAAACATATAATTTTACCTTTAATGCTTCAATAGCCTGGACTAAGCGCTTTAAGAAAGAATACAATTACCAAAGAAATGTAACAAGGTATGTCAAGCAAACAGAATATAGATCAGCTGTAGAGACTCAGAAAGAAGCTGAAACTTTTCAAGTTGAATTTGGTGTAATAACTTTGAGTTTTGATTCAAATTATATTATTAATGCAGATGAATGTGATGGACAAATGTGAATCGCACTTTAGAACATATTGACCGAAAAGCTGTTCAGGTTCGTATTAGAGACGTATAAATAAGGTCATGCATACACAGTATATACACTGCTCATTATTCAGTGTCAGCAGCTGGCAAGCATTGATAAAGGTACATATCACTGGGGTGCACACTGTAGTGACAACCATTGGTTACTTATATATGTGTAAAAATTAAATTTTTCACCAAGAAACTTCAAAACAGCACATATTTGCTGAGACACCATCTATCAAAATCCACTCTCTCATACACATCCAACTTTCAGCACCAATCTCCAGAAACATCATGATCCAGTATGCTTGTTTTTTTTTTTTTATCAAAATTAATTGATAAAAAAAATGTTTCTGATATGCAAAGAAACTTGCTTTTATCTCAATATACAGCAAAATATGAATGTTAATCTGTAAATTTTATATTATGATTACGGTGTGGAGAATGTTGCTTTTCTTGTTTCAGTGAATTGTACCATCGCTCACATATCTACTCAATATTTCCTAATTTTGCAATAAAAAGATTACAGAATAAAACGCACTTTATAAATATTGCTATTTATTACCTATTATGTGATACAGCTGACACAGCAAGCAGCAGACAACCTCTGTTAGTAAAAACAACTCACTATTCGGGGGTTCCAAGTCCCTCTGGAGGGAGCTGGTGTCACGATTGTGTAATGTAATAATACATCACGTGTTATTCGCCATTTATACGCGCAAATATTCAAATAAAATAATACGCATTTATTTAGAAAATATTCAAGAATATATAAGAATTCGATTCTTGACCAGATTCAGGCACAAAATATTCAATTTTACAAACTGTGTCTGAAAGGCAAAGAAAACACGCTTACTAAAAAACAAAGAACCTCTATTCTACGCGATATTGGGGGGTCCGCATACAAGTGCTTTTCTAGGAAGAAAATCGTGTCTCTCGCCGAAGAACATCATGTGTCTGGAAACAGCCTCTAGACTGCATATACAAAAGGGAGTGGAGGAGGAGAGGAGCTGAAGAGAGCTACAACGAATTTGTAGACCACGAGTAAAGTCAGTCAGAGTCTAGGTGTGCTAAAGGGCACACGGGTTTTCTCGCGATGATCATCTATTTCATTCTCTTCGTTATTTCTCGTTTCAAAGACTTATTTGGTTATTCAGAAAATGCGGCCGTAGCCGGTCTCAAGCCCGGATTAGACGCAGAGAGAAAGTGTCGTTGTTTATCAAAACATCCTTATTTCAATCCTCGTTTATTATATGTTAAATAATTTATTTGTTTCTAATTTATTTAAATAAACCGCTGTCGGTTCACGAGCTACCTAACTTAACCCTAGCTGGATCATCACAGCTGAAAGTTATAATAAAGTCATGTGATGCGTAGAGGCAATTATGAACTTACTTTCCGCAAGGCCTGCGGCGGCTCAGTCGGTAGAGTGTCGGATTCCCACGCCGGTGACCCGGGTTCGAATCCTAGTCTCTGACGATTGATACAAGCACCTCTGTAAAAATTACATGTGCTTTGTTTACAAACACACCGCAGACCCCCGTCGTCGATTAGCACCACATGGAAGCACAAACATGGCGACGTTAAATAATAATAAAAAAAAAAAAAAAAAACTTTCGGTGCATCTTTGCCACTTTTTACAAATCTCCTGTAAATCTTTTAACTTTTTTCAAGTAAACTTATAATTACATTTTGGTATCTATAAGTTTTAGGTTATAGCTGCTGATTGTTATTATAACGTTCAGTGCTTTGTGCTCTCATCGACAGGTGTGCCACTTTTGCTTGAACCCCCGAATAGTGATTACTTAAGTAGTTCTTATAATCTTGTATATCTATTTACATTCGGAAAAAAATATTCTTAATTTCTATAAGTAAGTTTCAAGTATAACTAATAAATAACGAAAAAGTAGGTGCATCTGTGAATCAAAAGTAATCATGTAGAAACTATTTGCTCATTTTCTGGAACAATTAGATAAGTATACATAACCTTTTTTAATGTTAAAAAATATTTCAAAAAAGTTTATTCTTTCTAATAATTTCCAGGTCATTTATAGAAGATTTATTATGATTGCTGTAACGCATTTATTTTTCAAATTAATCTGGTTAATTTTAGAAGGAATGTTTTTATTAATTGAAATTATGCCTTAAAAATTAAGAAATATACCATCTAGATAAATCTGTATAGTTTTGAAAGAAGAAGAAGGTTTCTGATAAGATTGTATATGTGAAAATCAAGTAAACATTTGGGTTTACGCTTAATTTTTATAAAACAATACAACAAATAATAAGTTTTTGAAGTTTGTTATTTCTTTTGATTTCTAATTGTATTTAGGCATGTTTATTTTAGTGGGAAAAATAAATATTTTATGTATTAGAAGTCTTAAAAGCTATATACAATTAGTAATCAATGCTAATACAAGAATAATCAATAAAGTTTCGATTCCAGAACATCAATTAATTGAAATATCTAAGGAAGATAATAGCATAAGACTAAATGGCTGTATAATGTTGTATACGTTACCTATTAAACTGCTTTTTTATCTAAAACCTAATTTATACTCATAATTCATATGATTACAAGATGCATGTTGAAAATTACATAAAGCATTAAAAATGAAAAGTCCAGCATAAATGGTTTGTATATAAACATTTATTAAAAATATTTTTAATTTAATTTGATAGGCATTTTTGTAAGAAAATTACCCTTTTTATTATAGATTCGATAGCAGAATTCATTTTACAAATGGAAAAAAAGTTATTGAAAATAATTTTCGTTTTTTGAAACAGAATGTTGTAACGTGGCTTTTTGGTACGACGGCTTATTATTATTTAGACTTCTCTCGACACTTTACCAATTTTTCTATGTTAATGGGCGCCAGGTAAAGCACGGCTAACTCTGCACGAGCCCTTTCCCAGAGGAAGTTCCGTGAATTGGAAAATCAGGAATTAATAATTTTATAACAAACACACACAAATTTTCTCTTTAAGTATACCTAAGCTTTATTACATTTATATACGCACGGTCGCTACATTTACAATCTTTGCGCAATGTCTCTCGGTCGCTATACAATATGGCTACGTTAGCCCTCGCACGCGTCTCTCGCGACGACCAAATCACCACGTTTTCCCGAGTTTTCCGAGTCGCACAAATTTTTCCAAATAATGTCCGTAAATCTACCGTTGGCCCGACGCGCACTGATTCTATATCCTGGTGTCACACCACCACGAATTTACTTGCCTAACCCCGAGCACATGGCGACGATGCACAATAATTATTCTACAAATTTTTAATTGCTAGTGCCGAGGGAAGCTCGATAACTCCAATCCACTCACCGTCGATAAATCTGGCACGCCTCGCGATGCTCCTCACTCGTTGGTCGCAAAGTTCGTCGGATAATATCCTCTCAAAAAATGTATGGCGTTGAGCGCGTCTATCGTAGTTGACGGGCGGACAGGCGATATAAAAAAAAACGTGTCTCTCTACGCTGACGGACGGGCAGGCAATCAAAAGTGCGTTTGTATTCGCTGACGGGCGGGTAGGCAATGCCCAAAATCGGAGAGGGCGGAAATTTCTTCCAAAATTTTCGCTCTTCTTCTCAAACAACTTCAGCCCACACACTTGTTACTTCCGCCCCTTTCTTTAAAGTGATTGGCCTTGATTTTCCCTAGATGCGAAAATCAAGGCCAAGTCCGGGCAACCCGGCGTGTATATTTATATCGGGCGCTTTCGGTTTTGTCGCTGCCAGACCATCACAGTTGGCAGCGGCCACGCGCTAGGATAGGCCGGCAGCTTCATGCGGTTCGCGGCGCGGCGGCTGCTAGCTCTCCCCTTTGTCGACAGCCGTGTCGGTATCTCTCTCTCTCTCTCTCTCTCGTGGCTACAGCTGAGATGGTATGCCTCGAGGAAGCCACCGCTGTTGCTGTGAATCCTCTCTCCTCCCGCGTCTGCGTGCATCGGGAGAGAGGGCAGTCGCGCGCGCGCGCGTGTGTGTGTGTGTGTATGCGCGGGCAGTGGCTCATCATCCTCGAGAGGCGAGGGAGAAAGAGCAAGCGAGAGAGAGAGGGTCGCGCGTACATGTGTGATGGTGTTGGTGCCATGCGTGTGTGTGTATCGGGCTCGACGTCGGTGCTCGCTCCGAGCAGACTTCGATGCGGCGCGATCAGCTGGAGCCATTGTATGCATGTATGCATGTGTGTGCCGGTCTGCGGCTTTCCTCGGTCGCGATTCTCCTCATCCTCACTTCCTCGACAAAATAAATTAACAATTCCCCCCCATTAATAACAATAACTATTTAATAAAAAATGCTCGGCTCTGGTGACGGGTGATTTGGTCGCGATTGACTGCCCGTGTTTTAATAACATTGGGACGCGAAATACACGTCACAAAATTCAGAGAATAACAATAAATATAACACCATCAAGTTATTTCGATAGCATTGTCGAAATTCTTAGTTCAGCCTATTGTTGATTACAAAATATAAAAATTTTATTGATGAACCCAGAGATAAAGTTGAACAGTCTAAGCTAGAATTGCATACAATTCTACAAAATTATGTTACAAACTTTAACACAACTGGATTATATGCTGCAAGAGCAAAATTGATTACTAAAGTATGTGATACCCTTGACGATGAATTCAGTTGGACCAAAACAGTAGGAGAATTCTTTCGATAAATTATGCATCCTACTGTATTTTCTAAATTATTCTGTAGTTTCTGTGACTTACACATATATCAACATACTAACTCCATTAACGTACCTGTAAATGAAGTGTTATCCAGAGAATTAGCACAATGTATATTTAATAAACTTCAATCAATTGCTAAATGTAATCAATGCAAGAAACAACCAATTTTAAGTGAATTTCAAGCTGAACATCTTCTGTGTCGTAATGTAGAAGACATCTGAAAAGGCACTAAGAATTGTTTACTGAAATTAAATAAGTAAGAACATCAATTAAAATAGTAAAGCAAACCTTCACTTTAATTGAAGTAATCGGATTTGAGGAACCGATAAAAAATAATGGATTACGCCTCTACATTGCTTTCTGTACAAACTTGAATGCCGAATGGTTGGAATATAACGATACTAGTACTTCAGGTAGATCGTCCAAAATAAATGAAAATGTCTTAACTATTAATGCTGCTCTTTCCATTTATGTTGAGTATGCTTCAAAACATAAGACCGTAAGTAACTCGATTAAAATATTAAATGATTTCACTAAAATAACAACTGTATATTTAATAATATTAAATAAAAATATTAATTAAATAATTTATGTTATATAGATAAAAACAGACACTGAAAAACAAAACTAAAACTGCAAACTGCACCTTTTCAACAATAGGTTACTGCCAAACTTATCCGAGTCAAGCACATCTAAATATATTAAAAATATAAATATAAACGATTGAGTGTCTGATATACAATATAAGAGAGTAATTATTTATTCAGTATTTATTAAAAAAATAAAACAACCTTAATAAGTTACCTTAACTGTCTGTTGATATTGTATTTGAAAAAAAAAGATTTTTTATTATTTATGATGATTATGTAAATAAACTAGTAAACTAACAAGCATAAGTGTGTATATATATATATTTAGAAGAAATATTATATTACAAGTAATCTTTATAACGTAAAGGCTTGACAATGTATGTGAAATAAAATGTATGAAAAGTTAAAAAAATTTGTTGACTACGGGAACTTTTACTATCTATATATCTTGTAACCAAGACCTTGACATTTCTCATTTACTTATTAATTATTAATTGACATGAATATTTAGCTGTAATTACACAAAGAAAAAATATAATTATTTTACACAATTTATACTAAAAGAGTGAAAATTCCTGAAGTGTGCACGCCATTTTTCGTCAAGTCATGAAAATTAAAAAACGTCGCCCAGTCGTCAAGTATACGATACATCAATACAACAATATCCCACCCCATAGTTTTTAGAAAATTCAATTGTTTATTATATATTTTTGCAATTGAATATTTTACGGATTTTTTTTTGCAAATTTTTTTACGCACAAACTACGAGCTGACAAAATTTGAAAAAAATAGAGGCATAACTCATAATAAATAAACTTTAATACGAAATAAAAAAATATGAAAAAAAGTTTATTTAAGTAAATTTTTAATAACTTTTTTATAAAGAAATGCAATTTTAACTCAGTGCTACGTCTAAAATTAAATTTTTTTATCAGGTATATAGTAAATATACTTAGCAACACAAAAATGCAAGAACCGTTTTGTGATCTCACCGGTAAGTACTAAAAAAACAAATTTTCCTTGCGTGTCGCAGGCCGCACGGTCACTCGGAGGCGGCGGCGACTAGTGTGGTGCGGTTGCGGCTGCGACGGCACACGAGTCGCGTCGAGTCACGTGACCTGTGCAGGAATTTGACACTAGTTTCTACCGTGGTATGGAGCTTGTTTGTTAAACAGTCCATGTAAGTGATCAAATCTTTCACATATTAGGATATTGAGTTGTCAGTTCTTTTTAATATGAGTGATAAAATAAACTGGAATTTCAATATGAAAAGTGAACTGTTTTATTACATAAACTCTTAAACTAGCTATAATTTAAACGAATAACGTTTCATTCATATTACCGATACTGCCATATACTAAGTATACAATATTATTTTTTAATTTTTCCTCATTTTTACTAAAAATTTTCTCAAACTTTTCACTTTCGTTTGATAGTTACCATTTTTAGAGGTATTTATCTGGGGCTTTTTGACGACCTTTGCTTCTTTAGAGGTCTTTTGCTGTTCTTTTTTGTCTACTTTTACTTTTTTAGAGGCATTTTTTTGGGGTTTCTTGCCTTTCTTTGTTTTCTTATTGATAGAACATGTGACGGATGTGTTGGATGGAGCAACTGAAGTAAAAACTGATCTTTTTGTAGAAGGTTTTCGCCCATAAAAAAATATTGCGAGGTGTTGTAATATGATTACCATCAATTCGTTGTATGCTCGTTCAAGGTGTTTGTCGTTTTATCGTGCCTCCCAGACCATCGCAAGCTCCTTTTCCATGCGATGTCGCAAAAAAATGCCACTCTGCGTCAACCCCGAAATCTTGGCGATGATGAGCGAGATTAATAAGGTTAAATTAATTTTTATATTGTGACCCAGCTCCATCCAAAAAATAATGTATCTGTTTCAAGTTATTGGGTTCGAATTTAGCTTTTAGATGCTCAATGCGCTTTGAATTGAACAAATGCACTGAGGCCGTATCATTTTCCGAATGATATACTACGTAAGGATGTAGATATTCGTACTTCAGGAAACTGTTCTTTAAACTTTGCATGCAGCTCATCGAGGTTAAACAATAACAATCTCTTTTGCTCTTGAGTTCGGGAAACATTTTGAGAGATTGATTTGTAATCGTTTAAACCTGGTTGAACTCTACTCACGTCGTCCGAAAAATAGAAATCTCGCACTTTTTTATGATCTCCTAAGAAAGCTTTCTGCCGACCTTACGTGGCGGCATAGATCCATACCCAATAGTTTTTCTCAATTTCTTGTCACGAGAAGCCATACGTCTCGATACCTATGATAAATGAAAAATAAAAAAAAATTATTTATTCAGTTGACAATAAAAAAATCGGGTACCCTGCCGCACTCGAATTGGCGGCGGTAGGCCAATACTCGATTCGTCCGCCGCGTCTGCGGCAACGTACCCGATTTTTCAAATCGCTCTAACTTTTTTTCCATAATCGTTAGAGGTCTGAAACTTTTTGGAAAAACTTCCTTGAATCATCATCGAAACTTCCCCGCATCACTTTTTTGATTGAAGAAAGCACCTCAGATTTCAAAGAAAATATTTTAAAAAATCAATATATGTCCCTGAAATGCTTTGAAAACTCTGCAAATGCTTTAATGCTCGTATGATAAGTTAACGAATATTATGTAAAAATTTCAAGAAGAAATATTGAAATCCGGCAAAGATATAGCAGTTTTAAATGAAAAAAGAGATTAAAATGTTTTGCGCCAGAAATGGCATTTTGCTTCAATAACTTATAATAAAACTCTCGCAATAAAATTCTCTACAAGTATCAGTCGTCAAAATTCAAATTCGAGTAATGCCCAAAAATAGCTTAGCGGACAATAGTTTTCCCCGCGCCCGCGCGCTCGGCCAATTGCTTGATCCGGGGGCTCAATTGTATATACCATCTATACCTGAAATTCTAGGCGTATTCTATTAATAGACCAGTCCTGCGGGAGAGTAGTTAAGACTTGAATTTTTTCAGGTTTGCTACATTTCTCAGCTAAAGCAGTTTTTATGTCAGCAATATACTGTTTCTCAGGGTTGTTTGCACTATCACCACGTCCCATTTTATTCAATAATCCAGAAATCTTTTCCTTATCTTTTTTGGTTACTTCAGAAATTCATTTTTTTTAATCAAAGGTTCTCCGAATTCACGTAAAACATTATTCATATTTTCGGTTTTGGAAGCATCGTCTATTTCATCACATTCGAAAGTAGGATCGGACTTATCATTTTCTTCGAAACAATCATTTCCGTCAACATTGCTCTCGATCTCATCCTCCACCTTCTCACTTCAGCGGTATTTGTTTGATTTGTAACGATCGGATCTCGTGGCAGCTCAGATACATGCACTCGTTGCTCTGTACTACTATAAGCACTCCTTCGACAAGCATTGCACACGTACAAACCAAGTATGGGCTTAAATTTATCATTCAACTCATCGGTGATCAGATACAAATTTGTTTTACTTTTATGTTTTTTTTCTGCAGTGCGTTGCAGCACCTATACACTGGTCGACTCATCCCGCAAATATGCCGTAGAATTTATACTGTGCACAATGAGATTACAAAAACACGTTGCGAACGATAACTAACCCCAAAATTCTGAACAAAACACGCGAGAATGTAATAAACAAGATCGGCAGTGCATTGTCAATGCCCTCTGCAGTTCACGTGAGCTCGCGCGAGTCGCCGCCGCCTCCGAGTGACCGTGGGGCCTGCGACACGTAAGGAAAATTTGTTTTTTTAGTACTTACCGGTGAGATCACAAAATGCTTCTTGCATTTTCGTGTTGCTAAGTATATTTACTATATACCTGATCAAAAAAGAATTTAATTTTAGACGGGGCACTGAGTTAAAATTGCATTTGTTTATAAAAAAGTTATTAAGAAATTACTTAAATAAACTTTTTTTCATATTCTTTATTTCGTATTAAAATTTATTTATTGTGAGTTATGCCTCTATTTTTTTTTCAAATTTTGTCAGCTCGTAGTTTGAGCGTAAAAAAATTAAAAAAAAAAAATCCATAAAATATTCAATTTCAAAATTATATAATAAACAATTGAAGTTTCTAAAAGACGTTTTTTTAATTTTCATGACTTCGCGAAAACTGGCGTGCACACTTCAGGAATTTTCATTCAAAATATTCATTTGGGACGTTCGGATCACAGATTTAGCTGAAACTTTTTGGATGAATCTTGTTTCTAGGTACACAAATACTAACTGCATATAGCCATTTAGTCATATGATATTATCTTCCTTAGATATTTCAATTAATTGATTTTCTTGAAACGAAACTTTATTTATTATTCTTGTATTAGCATTGATTACTAATTGCATATGGCTTTTAAGACTTCTAATACATAAAATATCTATTTTTCGCAATAAAATAATCATGCATAAGTATAATTAGAAAACAAAAGAAATAGCAAACTTCAAAAACTTATTATTTGTTGTATTGTTTTATAAAAATTAAGCGTAAAACAAAATGTTTACCTGATTGTCACATATACAATCTTATCAGAAACCTTCTTCTTCTTTCAAAACTATACAGATTTATCTAGATGGTATATTTCTTAATTTTTAAGGCATAATTTCAATTAATAAAAACATTCCTTCTAAAATTAACCAGATTAATTTGAAAAATAAATGCGTTACAGCAATCATAATAAATCTTCTATAAATGACCTGGAAATTATTAGAAAGAATCAACTTTTTTGAAATATTTTTTAACATTACAAAAGGTTATGTATACTTATCTAATTGTTCCAGAAAATGAGCAAATAGTTTCTACATGATTACTTTTGATTCACAGATGCACCTACTTTTTCGTTATTTATTAGTTATACTTGAAACATATTTATAGAAATTAAGAATATTTTTTTCCGAATGTAAATAGATATACAAGATTATAAGAACTACTTAAGTAATCACTATTCGGGGGTTCAAGCAAAAGTGGCACACCTGTCGATGAGAGCACAAAGCACTGAACGTTATAATAACAATCAGCAGCTATAACCTAAAACTTATAGATACCAAAATGTAATTATAAGTTTACTTGAAAAAAGTTAAAAGATTTACAGGAGATTTGTAAAAAGTGGCAAAGATGCACCGAAAGTATCCATTAAAGGATAAAAATGCTTTTATATTTTTTGCGGAAAGTAAGTTCATAATTGCCTCTACGCATCACATGACTTTATTATAACTTTCAGCTGTGATGATCCAGCTAGGGTTAAGTTAGGTAGCTCGTGAACCGACAGCGGTTTATTTAAATAAATTAGAAACAAATAAATTATTTAACATATACGAGGGTAGTTCAATAAGTCTTTAGAATGACCAACAGATGGCGCGCGAATCGCTCCAAATCATCTGTTTTCAGTCAGCACCACTCCCGACTAGATATATGGTGCAGTCACAGTCCACATCTTCTGAGTTTACGTGTTTTTATAACCAATTGAAAAAAAAAATTGCTTGTTAAGAAAAATGGAAAAAAACGAGTTCAGAGCGGTAATTAAACATTTTCATTTAAAGGGTTTAACTTCATATGAGATAAAAAATGAATTGGACTCAGTTCATGGCACATCTGCCCCTGCGTTAGCATCGGATTATAACTGGGTAAATGAATTTAAGCGTGGTCGTACATCAATAAGTGACGAACCACGTTCAGGAAGGCCCGTAGAAGCAACTACTCCCGAAATCATCAATAAAATCCACGATATGGTGTTGAAGGATAGAAGATTAAAAGTGCGTGAGTTAGCTGAGGCCACAAGGATATCTATAGGTGCAGTTGTTTCAATTCTACATGAAAAATTAGGCATGAAAAAGCTATCGGCAAGATGGGTGCCGCGTTTGCTCTCAGCTGAGAATAAACGCAATAGAGTGGTCGCCTCTGAGGCTCTTTTGGCGCGCATAAGTCGGAATCCTGAGGAATTTTTTCGTCGATTTGTGACTGTGGATGAAACATGGATACACCACTAACTCCTGAGACAAAGGAACAATCCAAACAGTGGATTTCCACAGGCGAACCAGCTCCAAAGAAGGCAAAGACCGTAAAGTCAGCTGGTAAGGTTATGGCTACAGTTTTTTGGGATGCACGTGGAATTATACTTATTGACTACTTGGAAAAGGGTAAAACAATTACTGGTGAGTATTATGCATCATTATTAGAGCAGCTGAAAGAAGAAATTAAAAAAAAACGACCACATTTGGCGAGAAAAAAATTCTCTTTCATCACGACAACGCCCGAGTTCACACATGCTTCGTTTCAATGGCTAAAATTGAAGAACTAAAATTCGAATTGGTCGAACACCCACCGTATTCACCAGATTTAGCCCCCAGTGACTTTTTCTTATTTCCAAACTTGAAAAAATGGCTCGGTGGACAGAGATTTACGGACAACGAAGACGTCATTGCATCTGTAAGTGCTTATTTTGAGGAACTTCTGAAAACGCACTTTTCTAAAGGATTAAAAAAACTTAAAAAGCGATTGACCAAGTGTATAGAGCTCCAAGGAGATTATGTTGAAAAATAAAAAAAAATTTTCCCAAAAAAAATTGTTTTTATACTTTATTCTAAAGACTTATTGAACTACCCTCGTAATAAACGAGGATTGAAATAAGGATGTTTTGATAAACAACGACACTTTCTCTCTGCGTCTAATCCGAGCTTGAGACCGGCTACGGCCGCATTTTCTGAATAGCCAAAAGAGTCTTTGAAACGAGAAATAACGAGGGAATGAAATAGATGAATATCGCGAGAAAACCCGTGTGTCTTTTAGCACACCTAGACTCTGACTGACTTTACTCATGGTCTACAAATTCGTTGTAGCCCTCTTGAGATCCTCGAACAGAGGTTCTTTGTTTTGTGTGAATGTGGACATCCATATCTCGAGTAATTCACGGTAAAATTTGATGTTCCAGAACTCATTTTGCTTGTTTTTCTTACACGAAGGAGGCATAATAATAATGTTTTTAGTTTTCCGGAGTAATTTTTGCTTTTTATCGGTTTTTCGATTTGCGGGTTTTAGTTTTACGGATTTCTTGGTACGTTAAAAATAATATAATCAATCA
Organism: Gastracanthus pulcherrimus; assembly: GCA_949152435.1. Classification (NCBI taxonomy): domain Eukaryota; kingdom Metazoa; phylum Arthropoda; class Insecta; order Hymenoptera; family Pteromalidae; genus Gastracanthus; species Gastracanthus pulcherrimus. The sequence continues at coordinate 109,832,166 of OX424575.1, read as the reverse complement.
TGTGAAATGCATTCGAAACAGCAGAAACTTACGTATTTTTTCCACCCGAAATTTTGGATAAAGTATTTGTCGGATAAACGTCATTAATTGTTTGGACGGTGATTTCTCTGAAATATATGATGGAAAAATTTCGAAAAAAATTAAAGTATTATGGAGAAGATTATTCTCCAAAATATTTGAGTCATATTATATTTCTGTATACTTGAGAAAAAAATCATATTGTAAAAAATAATCGATTTTCTACGGCAAACGATAACTTGAGTAAAAGGACATTATTGATTTCAAAAAAGGTAGCTTTTTACTATCTCTTGGCTAAGTTCTTTGTCCAGATCATGATGACTTTTATTTCCCTAGATATTTGAAGTTATAATTTTTTCCAAAGTTTTTTCATTGATTATTTATTGGGTATTATGCGGTAATTTTTTTACCAATACACGCTTATTTTTTCGCCTTTTGTTGGAGATTTTAAATCAATATAAATTTTCAAAATTTAAAGAATCGTTTCTGTTTTATAACGTTCTATAATTTTTTATGATGTTATTTTAAAAAAAAAATTGATCGCTGATTTCTTGCATGTTACGCTGTAATTTTTTATCAATCTAAGTTCATTTTTTATGTTTTCCAGAAAGATTCAAGGTCAAGAATTTTTACGACTTATCTATTCGTTTCTATTTTATACCGTTTTGTCATTTTTATGAATCTTGTAATAAATGAATAAATCCGTTGTTCATAAACTCGAACATAATAGGAAATACATTCAGAACGAAATAAGGCGATTGGTGCGGAGGAATAGCGCAGTGATTACCGTGCTCACCAGTCAACAACAGTTTAAAACAAGCTTGGGATTGAATTTCGCCTTAGGCGAATTCGTCTTCCTTTTTATAATTTAATTAGCCGAAAATGAAAACTTAACAGTATAAGAATACATTTATTATATTTATAAATAGAATTTAATTAACAATTATAGTGTTGCAAAATTTATTATTGTCAATTATTGTAAAAAAATCCAACTTGATATGCAAAAACTTTATGAATTTTTAGACAACTTAAATAGTTTTTCATAATCTATGCTATACTTTCGCATAGGTTCAACAAATATTTTATTTATTACAGGGCATAAATTGTGTTTCAACAGAGCCAAAAATATTAACTTTTGTTTATTTATAGTCGAATTTTTTTTAATTTTTTGTAATAGATTTTGTGTAATAAGTGTGCGAAAAGAACTTATTTTAAAAACCCTTGTCTTTATCACAAAAATATGCATTTACTCGACTAACTTGTAAAATAAATTATTAAGTTGTTTCAAAATAAGAGAAGACTGTCGAGCACTTTTTAGTTAATCGATATATATTTATGTTTTCTTTTTCAATACAGTTTTTAAGCAATAACGTTTAATTGAGTTAAAATTTAGGTTCAGAGTCCTGATGGTAAGTATAAGTATAAAACGGTACGAAGCTGAGTGGCCGCTCCAACGCCCTAATATACATCTCATTGTGCTTTTATTACCTCTTCCAAATTTTCAAATATCATTATTTAAACTCTGATTAACAAATATGTAGACTATTGGCACTTATTTAAGAGATAATAATTTAAACTATCACGTAAAAAAAGTTTCTGTTGAAACAGATTCATCTTAATAACGATGTAAAGCGTTGAATATTTTGTAAGTTTTCTTCATTTCGTTTTATTCTCCGCAATTCCGCATATATATATGCAGTGCCATATTATGACCTATGTCAACTACGCCATACCACAGGGCGCTAGCCCTAGAGGAGACGCAAGATTCAAGGACTAAAAAAACACAAAGGTATCGCTTCGTTCGAGCGAAAAACGTCACATGAGGCAAATAATCTACTTCCGCACCCGTGTTGAACTGTACTATTAATAATAAAATCGTAAACACTTACAAACTCAACACCCAAATAACCCAAGCTGGGAAAATGGCAGTAAACAGATTTATATAACAGAATTGTTAACCTTAAACCCTAAATACAGCTACTTCATTCTGCGCATTTTGTAATTAAAAAATTGTAGTAATTTGCAATAAAAAAATTTTAGTAATTTGCAATAAAATTTTTTTAGTAATTTGCAATAAAAAATTTTTAGTAATTTGCAATAAAAAAATTTCATAATAAAATCGTAAACGATAAACACTAAACCGAAATTATCTCAGATGATCATTTTTCAATTAAAAAATTTTGATAATTAAAACTTTTTTTTTTCGTGGTCATGTAGGAAATGCCATCTAAGGCACACCCGACTCGGTCCGCACAGCCGGATAGTGTGGGGCTGGTTGTGGATGCATTATCCGTGTGTATAATATAGGACGAAAAATAAAATAAACAAAAAACGCTAAAAAGAACTACACAGCCGTTGTATCGCAAACCGACCCACTAAAACCTACCACCCATTCCTCTTCTGGCGGAACCCATCCTGTTTATCATATTACCTCTGGTGGTCCATACGTTCAGATCGATAGTTATTCCATCATTAGACAAGACAGGAATAGGAAAGGTGGTGGGGTTCTCCTGTATGTCCACAATTCATGCAAAGCTACAGTATTATGTTCCTCTTCAACAGTGCAGGACGAGGGTAAGTCGCTCGCACCTGAATACTTGATCTGTAGTGTGCAACAGGAATCCTTGCCACCCGTCTTTGTTGCGGTTATATATAGAGCACCTGATGCTGAACTTAGAAACACCGACCTTGCCGATGTTCTTGAACGTCATTCGGCAGGTTTTAAACATCGCATTATTATGGGTGATCTGAACGCAAACATGCTATCAACATCAGCGGAATCAGATTTTATTAGGTAGCTAGCATGTAGCCTTAACATAAAACTAGTTAATCACGGCACGACTCGTCATGCCAAAGAGACTCGCACATGGATAGATGTAATTTTTATTGACAATGACGACGTCATACTTGACTCGAACAATTTGGTGGCGACCTTTCCAAATCGACATTACATCATTGACGTGACTATTGACCTCCCAACAACTAAGACTCCGATCATAAGTAACTTCTCGTACCATAATTATAAGGCAATAAAACAGGAAGAGCTTCTGTCTCTCCTGCAAGAGTACGATTGGTCGTCCATCAATTGTTCGGATGCGGACGTGGACACTCGTTTAGAACATCTGGGTGTAAATTTTGTGAAGGCGTTAGATAAAGTAGCTCCAGTTAAAGAATTTCGGCCGAAAAAAAGTGTACAACCACCGTGGGTTGATTCGGAACTTAAGGAGCTATATAACAACCGTGATGCCTTGCGCCGTCGGTTTCTCCGCACGAGGAATCAAGAATTTTGACAGGAATGTCAGATTCTGGTGACTCTAGCGGAGGATCGGAAGATAAAAGCACGAGATAACTGCATTCAAAGTAAGATTTTTGAGGCCCTTGAAAGCGGGAAGGACATCTGGAGAGAGCTTAGGAGTCTTGGACTCTTACGGAGAGCTCGGAAGGAACTCCATGGTTTCTCTCCGGGTGAACTTAATTCACATTTTGCGGGAGTATCCATTTCTGATAGAGAGCGCGAGTACGATTTAAATGATATAATGTCGTCAGCTAGTGATGAAGGTTTTACTTTTAGTAAGATAACTTATTTGGATGTGGTCCTAGATGTCGCGCATTTTTCTACTCAAGCAAAGGGTGAAGATGGAATTCACCAAAGTATTATTGCTAAAGCACTTCCAGTCATCGGTCCTTTTCTTGCTGACATTTTCAATGCCTCCCTCTCGAGTGGGATCTTTCCCGGTACCTGGAAGAAAGCTCATTTGGTACCGTTAAAAAAGAAGGCCATTCCATATACAGTCACGGACTTTCATCCTATTGCCCTTCTTAGCTTTCTCTCCAAGGTTCTGGGAAAGATCGTGCATGAACAAATGTCAGCTTATTTGTTTTCGAAAGAAATCCTCGATCCCCTTCAAACAGGTTTCCGTCCACATCATAGTACGCAGATAGCACTACTGAAATTGACTGAAGACATACGATCCGGTACAGATAATAACAAGCGGCTAATTACCATCCTTTTACTATTTGATTTTAGTAAGGCGTTTGACACTATTTCGCCATCTAAGTTTTTACGAAAGCTGATCAGAATGGGGTTCTCCAGGGGTGTAGTCATGTGGATAAAATCATATATTACAGGGCGTAACCAAAAAGTTGTTACGGCATCTAATGGTACTTAAGATTGGCTCACAACAAAACTCGGCGTACCACAGGGCTCTGCCTTGTGGCCCCTTCTATTCAGCCTTTATATTAATGACCTTCAGGAAGTTTTATCGGGCTTTAAAAGTACGAGGGATATTCTTACGGATAGTATATCGCATTTATTATACGCGGACGATTTGCAAACCTACACTCAAGCTACTTGCGATAACCTTCATCAGGGGATAAGACGCTTTTCGGCTGTGGCCAAAGCAGTGTCGGTATGGGCTTCTGAGAACGCTCTGTGTCTCAATGTCGGGAAAATGAAGGCAATTATTTTTGGGTCAGAATTTAACATTAAGAAAGTATAGAGTATGGATTTGCCTGGCATAGAGATTCAGGGTAACGTCTTTGTTCCCTTTGTTGACACAGTTACTAACCTCGGTGTATTCATGGATTCGAAATTAACATAGAAACCGCAAGTGGATGCAGTTAGCCGAAAGGTTAATAAGACCCTACATGGGCTTAAATCATTTCAATCCAGCACCAGCGAGACGTTACGCAAACGGCTTGCAAGTGCTCTTGTCCTGTCTGATTTAGATTATTGCTCTTTAGTGTATCTTGATGTATCAGGTGAGCTCCGGATGAGACTGCAAAGATTGTAGAATTCATGTGTGAAGTACATATGTGGTGTTAGAAGGTATGAGTATATCAGTACCTACAGGAGTAAACTTGGCTGGCTTGATCTTGAGGGAAGAAAGGCGTATTTTGCGGCCGTACAACTATACAAAGTTATTAACATGGGTCAACCCACTTATCTTGCAGCCCTTATTCAAAAAAACCAGGCTTGGAGCTCTAGTAGGACTGATTCTAGGGAGCTCTCGATTTCATCGTCGCGTACCGATACAGGGTTGAAATCTTTTCAATTTCAAGGTACGCGCCTATGGAATACGATCCCTCGCCGTATTAAGCACTTACCCTCACTAAGCAGATTTAAAGCGACAATTCGCGACTATTTTCTATGTGAGTCCAGGGACATGGACCATGTATATCTAATGTAGAATAACGCTAATCATACGAATGTTGACTATAATAGAAATTGAAGTTTGATAGTCACAAAAAAATGTATTAGTCGTAATGATAATAATATGTGAAAAGTGTAGTGACGTGATTGATGTACGACAGATATAATATTGTGCAATATATGTAAGTTAATGACGAGCAATGTCGAGCTGTGATATAATTGACTATACCAATGATCTCTGAAAACATGTATTATTATTGAATGTAGTTTTATTGTTCTTGTCTTGCACAAAATAAACATCTAATGTAATCTAATTCTAGTATCGTATAATCTAATCTAATTCTAGTATCGTCTAATCTAATCTAATTCTAGTATCGTCTAATCTAATCTAATTCTAGTATCGTCTAATCTAATCTAATTCTAGTATCGTCTACTCTAATCTAATTCTAGTATCGTCTAATCTAATCTAATTCTAGTATCGTCTACTCTAATCTAATTCTAGTATCGTCTAATCTAATCTAATTCTAGTATCGTCTACTCTAATCTAATTCTAGTATCGTCTAATCTAATCTAATTATAGTATCGTCTAATCTAATCTAATTCTAGTATCGCCTAATCTAATCTAATTATAGTATCGTCTAATCTAATCTAATTCTAGTATCGTCTAATCTAATCTAATTCTAGTATCGTCTAATCTAATCTAATTCTAGTATCGTCTAATCTAATCTAATTCTAGTCTCGTCTAATCTAATCTAATTCTAGTATCGTCTAATCTAATCTAATTCTAGTCTCGTCTAATCTAATCTAATTCTAGTATCGTCTAATCTAATCTAATTCTAGTATCGTCTAATCTAATCTAATTCTAGTATCGTCTAATCTAATGTAATTCTAGTATAAATTGAGCTTCTCCCGGTTAAGAAAGTGTCCCATTTTCTTCCTTCACGTGTTTCATGGAGTCGTCCGACGTCCCTGGGTTATGTTGGGGTGTCGGAGCACCTTCTAGCGCTTTATTCATACCTTCGTCGGTTGCTCTGTCTAGATACCGCTTCTTTTGTCGTAGGACCGTCTCGGCGAATTTTACTGTGGCGGTCCACTTATTCTCGGCGGACAGCAGTTCGCCCACGATGTTCTCAGTCGTGAATTGTCCAACCGAGCCGATAAGAGCTGTTCTTTCTTCGTTCCACTTTTCGCAGACGAAAAACGTGGGAAATGCATCGTCGCAATCAGCGGAACAAAAGATGCAACTCGGGCTCTGAACCTTCTCGATACGACTGAGGTAGGAGAAAAAGTACCGATGATCACTTAGGAATTGGGTCAGGTAGTAATTTACCTCCCCATGATCTCTGTTAATCCAAGGGGCTTGCTGTCCTATCAGCCTTGCTGTTCAAGGGTAAACACCCTAGATCGTGATTGTCTCGGACCCTTGCCACGTTTCCATGGTGCGTTCCCGTTCCTCTCTATGGACTGTTGTTCTGTCCTCTCCTGTTTTCTTCCGTTCGTAGGTTCGCTTGCGCTCTGTCACGTGTAGGTCAATCGGGATGATTTCCGCAATAACGAGCACTGCGGGTTCCGAGACTGTGTGATAGGCGCTGGTGACTCTGAGAGCTCCTCTACACTGAACGGAAGTGAGTCGAATCTGGTATGAGTCCTTCTCCATTGCATCGGCCCATATTTCAGAACCGTACAATCAGATGGATGTAATGACTGACATGAGGAGTCGACACTTGCTCGCTTTCGGTCAAATCGTGTTCGCCATGAGACGGCACAACTGTGCAGTCTTTTTCATCGCTTTATCCACTGCATACACTAGGTGACGAAAGAAAGTAAGCTTAGTGTCTAGTTTGAGTCCCAAATATATAGCCTCTCTCCTTGTCGGAACCTCCGCATCTCCCACATACATTGGGAAGATGGTCTCAATCCGTTTCCCAGTGAAGGGCACGATCTCTGTCTTAGCGACTGCCAAGTTGAGACCGTGTTCCCCCATCTAGCGTGAGATCCTGCGCATCGCCTGATTCAGCAGATATTGTGATTTTTCAAAGTCCCGCGCGATGATGACGAAAGCGACATCATTAGCGTAGGTTATCATGTACACCTCGTCCGGTAGCCCGAGTCGTAACAGGGCATCGTACGGGATGTTCCAAAAATTAAGGCCAAAGATTGACCCCTGTGCCACGCCGACGCTGATATATTTCTCGCGTTGGCCTTCTTGTGTTTCACAGCGGAGGATACGGTTTTTTAAGGTAGTCCCGTATCACCCGCATGGGGTACTCTGGGACTCTGAACTCGTTCAACGCTTCCAAGATGTCTGGCCACCTAGCCGAGTTGAAGGCGTTCTTAACGTCTAGCGTAACGAGAAGCGCAATGTTCTTGGAAAAATGATTTACAGTCCATGCTCTTCTTCCCTGATGAACTACCTCTCGTATAGCGTCCACTGTGGATCGCCGTTTCCTGAAGCCGTATTAGTTGTCAGCTAAATCGTCGGCAGCCTGCACAGCTGTCTGTAGCCGTGGTTTGAGCAACCTCTCATAGAGCTTCCCTGCGTGATCCAACATGCATAGCGGCCTGTTAGACGACGGAAGCCGGGGTCACCTCCCTTATCTTCGCTGATCAACACGAGATGCGCAACCGTCCAGGGAGTGCCAAAGATACCCGCCTTCAGGCACGCGTTGTATATGTACAGCAATATCTCAGCTGGTATCCCGTCGGGCCCAGGCGCCCTTCCGCTCCGCATCATTTTGGTGGCGATCCGCAACTCCTCGGTGGAGAATAGGGGGATCTCACCTACTTCAGTGGCTTCATGCTGGTCTTGCCTTGGCAGAAGGTGATTTGGGAGCGTGCAGAGTTTCTTGGTCACGATCTTGTAGCCCAAGCCCCACACGTCCCGATTGACTTCCTCCGTCAGGTTCTTCCAGCGTTGTGCCTTCGTCCAATTGATCACGCGTCGGAGCCGCTTGAGCGCTGCTTTGTGCTGCGCCGACAACAGTGCTGCCTTCGTTTTGATTCTCAATTTTTGCGCCCTTCTTTTGAGGCGTTTCGCTTCTGCCCTCAGTTGCGCTATTTCATACGGTCTGCGGCGTACTCTGGTATCACTCTCCACGTCGTCCGCTCTCTAACGGTTCGATCAGTGTGTAGGTATGTGTGTATGTAGTGGTGTGAAGCGTGTATGTACGCGGTGCTCAGTCGCAGTGCTCCAGCGGCGTCGTCGGCTGCCAGGGTAGTACCGCTGTTGGGATCGTCTCTCTTTCCCTCTCTCTCCCTCTCTCTCTCTCTCTCTCTCTCTCTCTCTCTCTCTCTCGGTTCTCCGTATTTCTCCGTCTTGTACCCAGAATCAAATAACAATACGCGTCGCATTAGTTAATAATAATTATACTGTGTATGGTTACACAGCGGTGTTCCGTCGGTGTGAGAGTCGCTGCTGTGTATAAAAATAATAATAATTAATCCTCAAATAATGCAATATGACCTCACTAACCTGACCCTACCTGTCATTTCTCCTATATCTATCTCTTTTTAGTTGTATGCGGTTCCCATATTGCTTTATTAAAAAAAAACTTATGTGTGACTTTTCACACGTTACAACTTATAGTGTGTACTTTGAGTAATTTAGAAAAATGAGCTTCCCAAATATGACCTAAATTAATAAGTTTTAATATTTGAAGCGTTGGGGAAAATATTCGCTGCCATTTTATGGGATTTAATATATTACATTACATTGCCCTTGTATTGATATAATATTCTTCTTTTGCCGATTGAATTATCCAAATTAGAAATAAAAAATTTAATTGCAAGAGTTCTTGATTTGTATATTAAATGAAAGAAAGAAATAGGAAAACTGGAATTACTCATATATGTGTATATAAAAGAAATACTATTACAATTTTATGTTAAGCAAGTCGAATGTCTTGAATTTATTTAATATCTTAGATTCATAGCATAAAAACAATTTGCGCTCACTCATATATTCTTCAATAGTAATAAGTAAACTAGCGAGTATATAAGTTAGCTGTCTAAATCGTTTTATAAGAACGGGAGAAGTGAGATCCTGCTCACTAGGCGACTGTGTCCTGACTTTCGATTTCCACAACGACGGCCAGCGCGCAAATTCTACAGCGGTAGGAACTGCGCCGCCAGCGTCGCTAAGCAATCAAGATCCCACTCTTCTCACTCCCTCTATCATTCTCAACTCACATGGATATAGGCACACATCCCTACTCTCCGCGATTCTTCTTTGTATGGATATTCGCTTCGCACCGGTCAGCCTCCCACGCAAACACGATTTTCAATTCATTTATTAATCTTCACTTTATTTATTCTTATCATTCATTCTTTGCATATATCAATAAAAAAAATAGTGTATAAAAGTATTCTGATAAATAAATAATTAAAATAAAGCAATATTCATACCATATCAATATGGACCGTTACACGATATAAATTGAATATATCGCGGTGCAGATTAATATATGAGAAATATTTATATTAAATATTATAAACATTTATATGTATAAATAGAATAAACATTTATACATTAGTTACGTCGATTACCTTTCTTTATTATTATAGTGATATTTTTCTACTTGTTGAGTAGTTTTTTGAATACTTGCAATTCCGGAAAAAAGGGAAAGTATTCGACGATTTCAACATTGTATAAATAATGAATGAATCACTATATATATATATATATATATTATAATATAACTTACACGTATGTTATTTAAATGATCAAGTGTAGCAAAATACAAATTACATAAGTTAAGTTGACTTTGTAAATTGGTCAATTACGGGATGAAGGGGCACCAAGCAGCGGCTGCCGTAGGGGCGCAGGAATGGCTAATATGATGAGCGAGAGAGAGAGACAGAAAGAGAGTATAATTTAGTTTATTTATTAATTATTGTAATCAGATATTCATATCTCAGTTAAAGATTTGAAGTTAGGTATTTCGTCGGGAAAGTTGAATGGCTTGAAATCCGGTTGCTTCGTTGATGTGATGACCCAAGCTGGAGTTAGGTTAGGTAGCGCGTGAATCGAGATGGGTCTATTTAAATAAATTAATAATAAATAAATGAAATAAAATAGGGGAGACTGGGGTATAACGGTGCACTAAAATAAAAGGTGCTTTAAATAACATCACCATGATGCAATTTCACAAGAAAAGGTTTCTTTCAGTTCTTTTCTATGCAAAGAAAACTTTCTTACATTACTGCTAAAATAAATGTAATATAACAGTACTTAATAATTATTATCCGAATACATCGAAAATCTTGATGTTCAAAATCATTGGGGTATAATGGAGCACCCGATTTGAATATAACTGAACGGTACGTTATTATTACCAAAATTGCACATAAAGCACATTATTAAGTTTTTTAGTTATTGTTATCAGTATAACGTATACAAATTAATATCTAAATAAATTACTCTAATTTTTATTACGCATAGAAAACAAAAACAATAACCCCAGTTTTTTAAGGTTTCTGAAACGAGTATAAAGACAAAATACTTGCCTTTGACGATGCTTAATAGTATACATATATTTTTAATAGCTACAATAGGCCATATAATTTTTATATACGTAACCATTCAACCAATTTTAATATTCCATAAAGCTAATTAAAGTTCAAGAAAAAACCTATAAAAACTGTCTAAAGGGATTCTTCTTAACAAGAAGGAACATAATTGGTTGCCGATGTAAAAAAAGCCATCCTTAAAAAATTTACTGTTTTTCATCATCTTAAACTATGTTCTATTTTTAAAATTCTTTCTGCAAGGTGATGGTTAATGCAATTCTTTAAATAAACTCGTGCATTCACTACTAGTAAACATATGCGACCCAGTAGGCGGTGCCACTTATAAAGCAAGTTATTGCAACTGCTCCAAATTAAACCCCAAGCTCCGTTATACCCCAGTCTCCCCTATAATAAACGCGGATTGAAATAAGGATGTTTTAATTAAGAACTACACTTTCTCTCTGCATCTAATCCGGGCTTGAGGCCGGCTACGGCTGCATTAAAAGTGTTTGAAACGAGAAATAACGAGGAGAATGAAATAGATGAATATCGCGAGAAAACTCGTGTATCCTTTAGCACGCTTAGATTCTGACTGACTTCACTCGTTGTCTACAAATCCGTTGTAGCCCTGTTCAGCCCCTCTCCTCCTCCGGTCCCTTCATTGTATATGCAGTCTAGACGCTGTTTCTAGCTACATGTTATTGTTGTGCGAGCGACACGCTTCTCTTCCCGGAAAAGCACTTGAACTCGGACTTCCCAATATCGCGCAGAACAGAGGTTCTTTGTTTTAGTGAGAGTGTTTTCTTTACTTTTCAGACACAGATTGTAAAATTGAATATTTTGTGTTTTATTTCTATATATTTTTTTTTATAAACGAATTTATTTTATCATTTCAAACGTTTTACATGTTAAATAAAAAGATCTTAAAAAGCAATAAATGCTATGGCTGCCTGAAGTTGCCTCTACCCCAAATTGTTTGACACGATAACTCAACTTTGGAGTCTCGGAAACAAAAAATTCAAAAACACTATTGAAAAAAAAATGGCGGACTTTTGAAAGTTTCGATCTTTACTTTAACGTAAATTGTTTAAAAAAATTAAGTAAATATTAACTAATAATTATAATTCTGGTTGGAACTATAGTAATACATGTGCAAAATATGCCCTAAAAATTTCAGCTTGATTGGTTAAATAGTTTTTTTTTACGATGTCAAGAAGGTCGAAAAACGTTGTTTTGAGAAAAACGTGATTTACTTTATTTTCTCTATAATATGTTTCTTACGTATTTAAAAATAAAAAGGTTCTCATGAGCAATCAACGATACCTATTCCATATATTAATCCTTCAGCTTCGTCGTAATGTTGGTTTTCCTCCATTTGAGCGTTTCTCATAATCACCCTGTGCTTCTTAGAAGCTTCCCCGCTGCGCCGAGTGGAAGTCGAAATACGTGCTTCGCCTTGCTTCCGCGTGAGATATTGAGCTTCGATGCCAACTGAGATGCCCATAGTCTCCATTATTTTCAATTAAGGTTGAAATCCATTAAACGTGCATGCAGCACAATATGCAGCAATCTGAACAATTTTTCTGCTCGCAAACATACGCTTCGGAGTTAGTTGCCAAATGCATGAATTGAAACTTTCGTTATTATTCTGCGCATTGGCGCCGATTCATCTTGCGAGAAAATCATCAGAAGATAAATCCTCATAAACAGGCTTTAATAGCTCTTGCGTTTCTTTGTCGAAAGCTGTAATATGCTTAAAATTGTTCAAAGTATTATTAGCCTCGGCCTGGCGATACCTGCACCATGACTCCGCTTCCTCTGGGCAGTTCGAATGCTGAGGCTTACCGTCGGTGGAAATTTTATGGTAAAAGGTTACCCATATTTCCTTTCTCATATTTTCAATCTTTATTTCATAATACAGCTAATTTATAATACTCAGAGAGATTTTTCATTATGTTGTTTGTAAGTGATGCAATTTTCAATTTTCTTGAGAGTTGTCAATGCAGGTTTACGTTTCGTAGATGCTGCAGTTAATTTTGTGCGGCAGCTTTTTCGGCCTCTTATTTTTCCAAAGCTTTCTTCGTCTTTTTAAATTAAATTATTTGTTTTTTTATATCTTTAGCCCATTTGTACATTATTTTTTTAACATGTAAAACACATTATTTTTTTCCACTTTCAAACCATCATCGTGTGGCTCTTTAACTTGTAGCAATTTGAAGGTTTCCGTGTCACCAACACCAATATAATATTTGTAGTATACTTTGTAATATTCCTCTGATCGTCTAAACATTTCAATAATGCTTTTTACCTGCATTCCTCACTATTTTCTCTGCTCGCCCATTGCTCACATGTTTTACATATACTCAATTTCATAATAACATCTATTATTGTACCGGAAAATTTTCCAATTAAATAGGTAAGACCTATAAGGGAAGAAAATCCTCTTTCCGTCCAAGAGCCGTCACCAGAAAATGTCAGGTGATTTTTCACTTTGACTTTATTTTTTTCTTGCTCTTCGCAAGCTGCTTTTTTAAAGACTTTTTGAGTAACTGCACTTGCTGCCATCCAAATATGCTCTACTGTCTTATAATAACCATTTTTAGAAAACACTTTGCCTATATCTATATGGCCAAGAAAATTTACTATGCCTTGCAGGCCAATACCACGCATCCGTATTATGTATGATTTCATACGTATTATGTATTGGCGGACTGCTTGAAATATAAGTAACATTTTCACACTGACACTGCACATCTAGTAGAAATCCTAACCCCTTTACTGTACGTTTAGAAAACCTTATGTCCTTTTTACAAGATTTATAAATTACAATTCCTTATAAAGTCAGAAATAAAGCAAAGTTTATAATGCTGTACACGATTTTCGATGCTCTCTTTACAACAGAATAACGGTTTCTAGAAATATATACTAACTGTATACAACCGTTTTCAGTGGAATCTTACACTATACTATCGTATGTCGAAATATTAACTGCATTGAGCAGCTACCCAAAATTTATAAAGAAGGGACGGAGCAGTACGTATACACAGCAGCTGTATGCTTTATGCGCCAAGTGTACGCCTAGCGCGCTCGAGACCCTTCCATTGTTTCGCATTGTTCGACCTGTTCTCAAACTTTCTCATCGAAATTTTAGTTTCCATAGCATTTCTACATATATTTAATGCAAGAAACTGTGGTTTTAGAAAAATCAATTTTTTAAAAAAATGGTAGACTGACCTTTTAAACAAATAATTTAAAAAGCGATAATTTTTTTTGGAAAATTGAGCATTACCGGAAATTTGTATTTTTTTTTGGAAAATTACTTTTTCTGTTTTTTTTTGGAATTTTATTTTCTCTGAAATAAAAAAATAAGATTTTGAAAAAGTTGCTACCTAAGATTGAAGACATTGTTGACATTATTATTGGAAAAGTTGGTCGATTCAACTTTAGAGTTTAAAATTTTTTTTTCTTTTCCCTGAAAAAAGCAATTATAACAGAAAAATTAAGAGAAACAAAAACTGAACTTATTTGTCGCTTCTGAACAATTAGCGAAAAATTTTACACACACTTGCGTTTTTGAAAACAAGATTCAAACTTAGAAGAGTTTAGTATCAACTAAAATTTTTTATTAAATTTTAACGAAGATGTACCCGTATTTGATTGGATTGATAAAGCGAATAAATAGAGAAAATTGAATAAACGAAAGCGATAGGATTCGTGAAAATCGTTTACTCAGCTCCAAAAAGAAAAATTTAATTACAAAATTTTTCTTGTACCACCAAAATGAAATATATCTTCGCACACACTTAGCGAGAACTTTTAGAAAACGAAAAAATAGATATAACTACATCTGAAGATTAGTTATATAACATATAATTTCTATAAAATGGCGGACTCTACAGCGTCAGCACTGGAAGAATGGATCCTAGGATTAAATGGCCAAAGGTTCGAGGAGACAGAGTCGCAGATGAAGCTGTCGACAAGTGGAAACCATTTGGCTCGAGCAGATCGTTTGGAAAAATGGTCGTTAGGCAATTACTCAGCTGACGATTTCGAAGAAACTCAAGAACCAATAAACGAAGCCATCGACAACCGAGCAAGGTAGTCAGTTTATTAATAGCACCATCACAGAGGACGTGAATAGTGGAAGTCATACAGGTGATGCAAAAGATCACCAAATAGCTACGTTACCGACAGACACAGAAGTCCACAGGAATATTGAACAGTCACTGCGTGGACCACCCGTGAACGTTGATCAAGAGAAAGATCACTTCGTCGATAATGTACAAACAAGCACTTCTGTAGAAACGGGAACGTCGAGTGAAAAGATAATAACGCTGGTATCAGCTAAGGGAACCGCCTTCCAGGTACCAGTGAACATATCATTCATGCTATCGGACTTGATCCAGGAAATGAGATCGCTCAAGCAGCAATTCGAAATGACGAAAAAAGAGAAATCGCTGTCTAGTACAAGACATGACGATGGCAGCCGTAGACTTCCAGGAGACGTGTACATCATTTGGACACACGCAATTCGACGAACACGATGGTAGTTCAGCGAACCCACCGCAAGAGAGAGGCGCTTGGGGGGGGGGGGGGAGAGTAGTCGAAGGACTACTGCATCTGGCAATCAGCGAGAAAGTTGAACGACAAACTATCGTAGAGATAACAGACCAAACGACGAGCGGCCGAGAGACATGTAACGGTCCAGAGTTTCAGTGACTTAAAACTTTTTGAAACGGGGTTCGTGTTCTAACTCGAGAAGTCGTAATTTTGAATTCAGCTTTATTTATTTTTTATTTACAGAATCCAGGTGAATTATAGCACCTGAATTCGAGATCGGTTCCCCAAATTCCCTTTTCAATTCTCTACGACCCTCATCCTGCGAGTCGTAGAAAGAAAAGGGAATAGTTGTGATCACGGTCGTTCGTCTCGGGTGAGTAACGGCACCGAACACTCGCATACATCTGATCGCTATAGTATAAAGTACGCTCTACGTGCGCTTTGATACAATGCAACGCGCACGGAACGTGATTAATTGAATTATTTTTATTGACTCTCGAATTGTATTTTCAGGGGAGTTTACTATAAGAGAAATAGCCGTTATATTCTGTTAGCTCTTATTTTTCCCCTCCTGCTCACCATTGCTGCGAAGTTGGCTTTGTTCAACTCGTAGGTAGACAGAGCGGATTGTCCTGTCAGCCTTGCAAGAAGCAGAGTATCCCGAGCCTCATTGCGTTCGGCCTTTTATAACGTACGCAGCCCTATCCATTTCTATCATGATCATTGCTCCGTACATGCGCGTGCGCGGGCTCGCCGCCGCGTTCGATCGCCGTTCGATTATCACTCTAGAACGAGACAGCGCGCCCGCGCGCTCCCACGCGCCGATAGCAACTTACCACGCGTCGGCATGTTACCATTGATTGGTTGTCGATGCGCACTTATCGTTTGGCACTTTACGAATCAATCGATAAGCATGGTGTATGTATTTAAAATTTAAATACACACTGACTGTGGGCATCACATTGCCCCCCTTTCTTTCTATAAAAATAAATTTTTTTTTTCGTTTCCCCTAATGTACTCATAACCCACACCATCTTACATACTTATAATAATTTCAACTAAAACAATAAAATAAACAATTCTTAAATAAAATAAATAGTCTTTCTTCGCTTTTGAACATAAAATAAATAGTCTTTACTTTTTTGTACTTCATTTATCATTCATATTCCACACGTAATAATAAAATAAACAATTTTTCTTCTTTAACAAAGAAACAATTTTCCTTTTATCTTCACACTCATACCATTCAACACAACTCATTCAACCACTCGTCCATATCGCTAATGTCATACTCATTCACATCATCACCATCCGCGCACACACCTTCACTTTTGAACTGTGTGAGCAGTACATGGAGATCACTGGACACCGCCGTGGACTTCGTCCACGGCCTCCATGATGCCCTCCTCGGCGATCGTGGTTAGGTCAGGCATACCAAACGGAATCTGCGATGATTAGAGTGGGGGTGGGGGAAGCTTCCTGGATGCTCTCCCTCCTTACGAACGCTGGTGGCGAACAGGGCTTGTCTTCGAGGGCCTTACTTCTCTCGCCTTGTCACCATCTTCAGGATGACCTGCTGTTCTCGGGCGATTTC
Source organism: Gastracanthus pulcherrimus (assembly GCA_949152435.1). NCBI lineage: Eukaryota > Metazoa > Arthropoda > Insecta > Hymenoptera > Pteromalidae > Gastracanthus > Gastracanthus pulcherrimus. Next base: position 109,815,334 of record OX424575.1, on the reverse strand, counting down.
CGCTTCGAGCTGCTAGATTCTGGCGTTGATATCGGTATGCTTCTCGATCGGCTATTCATGAGTGCTCTCCTCGTCGCGCTCGTGCGGTACGACTAAGTGCGGCACGTCAAGCAACGGCAACTGACGCGGACGCCTGTTTCTGCGCCTGCGTCTTGGCCGACGTTGGGCGGGTGGCTCCGTAGGTTGCTCCGACTCCACCAGGGTGAAGGTGTTCTTGTTATAAGCGGCCGTCTGGACTCAGTCTCCTTGCAAATAAATGCCAAAACGGGAGCTTATCCTGACATGGTGACGATGCCACCTCAAAAAGGTAATGCCCAATCCCAGCATGGTATCGTCCACTTGCGCGGAGGCGTCGCAACTCCTCATCTACTCGATCTGCGCGAAGGCGTTGCAAGCGGCCATGTTGGCGTCGGGTAGAAGGAAAACGTAACATACGATGTTCCGTCAAGAAGCGTCGACTGAAACTGATAGTCCCCATCGTACCCCTTTGCGCGTCGCGTGCCCCCCTATTCCGACTTGACCGACGATTCAAATTCGGCGTACGGCAGTGTTTACATGCGCCGCCGCAATATTTCAAGACTAGTAGACAGCATCGGATTCGTAGAATTTTACATTCTTATATATTCGCTTTTGTGCGCAAGACTAGAATTTGTCACTTTTTTGTCTTCTCTATAATATTTAAATAAACAATTTATTTATGTATATTTCACTTTCATTCATCTCAATTCAAAATATAAATAAAAGGAAAAACTTAAAAGTGCATCAGTTTATGTTATTAATACAAACTAAATATAATTTTCATATTTAAATGCATTTTCGTAATTAATAATAAGTTAACTAACTTTTGATAATCTATAAACATTTTGGTATTATTTTCGGCAATTTTGTTGTTTACTTCAGTTTCTTTATGTTCAAATAATAGATTGTTTACTTAATTACATTAATGCTGTAATATTGACGCTAATTAAAATAAATTGTGCTTCTTGCTTATTACTCTTATTATTTTTTATTATTATAAACCATCTATATCTCAGTCTGGACTATTACACAAAAGACTTGATACAATCTACAATTAAATTCTATTTTTTCATTTATTGTTTACGCATCTGTCGTGGACTATGGATTACCTTTGGTTTCAACGAATACTCCCCACTCACGGAATTCTTATTCACATTTGCATATGTTTAAAGTTCAATCGTAAGTTTTGCTTGAATAAGCGTTGGTACGTTCTTCTATAAGTACTCACACAGAAAATCTGTTTTATATGTGATTTCATGAATTCAGTGTGCCAATGGCATTTTTGCAATGTTTAATTTATATTCTGTGGTTCGTAATCGTTAACAGCGCGTTTATTTAATAAACAATTGTCTAGTTTAATCGAGCCCGCTTTATTCTTTACGGATGCTAACCGTTTTATAAAAGGATTTTTCCAACGTCTTACAATTCCAAGTTCCAAAATGTGTTCGGTTTCTTTTCTAATTCGTTCTCTGTAATTTATAGGAATATAATATAGTTGTAAGTTGAAAGACGTTCCCTTTTTTATTATTTCAGCAAGTTCGTATGTCGTTAATCGATTGAGTTTTGTAGCAAATACTTCTTTAGGTTTAATTAAAAGTGATTTTGTTTTTTGATTTTGCTTATCCTTTGGATTTTAACAGCAAGAGTTTATTTTTCGTCGTTTTCCATTATGGAAATTTCGTACTAATTTTCAAAGTTATTCGCATAATTTACGATTTAATGATTGAAATTTGAATAATCCTTGTTTTCGGGATACTCGTTTGTTTCCTCAATATACAGAGACGTATACTCATTTGAGCATAATCGTACATCTGTATATTGGGCAATATCACCTTGATGGTTATTTTGAAAAAGTATTTGCTCATTAACCGTGTCGATTAGCATTTTGAGCGCTTTATGAGAAACGTATCCCAAAGTACATGGTTTAACCAATCTTGGTACTACAATTTAAGTAAGGCAAAATGCAAGAAGGCCTCGTTTTCCGAGTCGATTTCAAATGGTGCATTATCGTGATTATCAGGACCATCAATGCCTAAGACATTTATATCGAGTTGATCTTTATTTTTATTATTTATACCGAAATTACGGTTTCCATTGTTATATGCATCTTTTGTTCGACCGTCGTTATCCCTCCTTTTAATACCAAACCCATTAGTTTTTTGCGCGTTTGCGGTATTTATGGTATTACTTTGCCACGGTTTTTTATTAGTCATATTATCCGCAGTACTTTGACTGAAATTTAGCATGTTACTGGTTTGCTCATTTAGGTATTAAACGCTAGACTTATTCGCAAATGAACGTCCATTATTTTGACGTTGATCATCGATGTCATAGTCAGCTAATATCCTTAATAAATTAACCTTGTCCTTTAACTTCTGAAAAGTAATTGTGTGCCACACTTCTCGCTCAAAGTGCTTACTAATTTTGTTCACGATTCCCGATTTCGAGAAATTTAATTCGAGTTTGTGAGGCTGATAATATAAATCGCGTAATTGACTCTGTCATCGGACCCGTCGTGCTGCATTGACCGAACTCTATCTTACACCGCGCAAATCACTAAACGTTTGTGTTCCAATATTGTTCTTTAAATTTTGTAACAAAATCATCATAATTTTTTACCTCCCCCTCCTGCAGATACCGCGAATTGTGCGCGTCATCTTCGAACGATTGCGAAATTACGGAGATCATTTCGTCGAAACCTGGTCTAATTAATGTCAAGTACTTTTAGAGTTCTGATAAGTACTGCATAGGTCCCTCTGAAGGGAGTCCTTTAAATGTAGGCAAATTTAATTTAATTTTACGTGATGCATTATCTCATGGTGTATCTGCAGAAGTTGGTAGGGTTCGCTTGTTCTTTCTTATGGTTTCTTCCAATGTTTTAATCGCGTTATCGCTGTCCTTAGCGACTTCATTGATTTGCATGAGGAAATAAGTTTTTAATTCCCCGTACCATTCATCTTCATTAAACTGTTTCATCAAAGTATCAGGTTTTACATACAGATTGCTATGCCGTTCTTGCTACGCGGCCCTTTAAAGAGTTTACGTCTCGACTCAGTGCATCGTTTATTTTATTTTCTTGTTCTTTACCATTTTGAATTCGTTGCACTAAATCGGAAAACGCGTTAATTCGAGCATCCAAATCCTTATTTATCGTTTCTATTTACGAGATTTGCAGGACGGGTGAGATCGGCGCTTCCGGATTTTTAAAAAAATTATCAAGTCTATTGTCGAGTACGTCCTGGCTCTCGTCGAGGCACTTTAACTGCTCTGAGACGGCCTTTTCCCCGTCTCAGTGTTATTTTTCAGTTGCCGTTAAAGTAGACTCGGGAATTGTCGTTTCTATATTGACCATATAGGTCCCCGACAGTCTATGATTTCGCGAAATTTTAAGCGACATTTTAATCAAAGTTTGCATTAAATGAAATGTGACTGTCTTATTAGTTATTTATTCGATTTTAATTTTATATTTATTGAATATTTTTAATTTACCGTCATCGCGCTTGGAAGCTCACCGAAACATGCATAAATTTTGTCATTTTCACCCTCAGTCCTCTGCCTGTCTTCTCTCTCTCACAACCACCTTCTAGTAGGGTAGTCCAACATTTTCAAAGTTTCGATTTTCATTCTTGTAACCCTTTCAAAAGTTGACAAATGTGAAAAAAATAACTCTCCTGCAAGGCAGACGCTAAACGTTGACATTTAAAGGTTCCTATCTCGATTTCAAAGTTCTTAAAGTGCATTTATGTACTTGTACTGTGTCAAATTTAAACAAAAAACAAACTATCTTTGAACACTTTTCAAGACTCTAATTTTCGATGATTTTTCCAAATAAAACTAAAATTTATTTGAATCTTTGTTCCGAATAGAATCCACATAAGAATTTGCGAACGGAAATATATCTAAATATAGAAACTGTTCCAGTCTCAATATTGTGCAATTTTTCTATCATCTTAAATGATTTATGTCATAGTATGATGTAATTTACTTCCGGTACTTTACGTCATGGAGACCTGTACGTAATTTTAGTTATAAGCTGATAACAAGATCATTAATTTGAGTGGTCGCAGCATTTTTTAAGTTGTTTGAAACATCATCGAAAATTAGAGTCTTGAAAAATGTTCTTTTGAATCTCTAATTCAGGTGCTATAATTCGCCTAGATTCTGTAGATAAAAAAGAAATAAAGCTGAATTCAAAACTACGACTACTCGTGTCAGAACATGAACCACGTTTCTTTTATAGTCTGTTTTTTGTTTAAACTTGACGCATATGTGGCTCTTCACTTAGCAAAAGAATTTTTTTTATGAAACGGATGTGGTTGACTTTCCATTTTAGTGATATGGTAAGTTTTAATAATTTTTTTACCAAATTTATTAAATAAAGTTAATAGATGCACTTAAAAAACTTTTAAATCGATCTAGAGTTTCAGTGATTTTAAACCTTTTGAAACGTGGTTCGTGTTCTGACACGAGTAGTCGTAGTTTTGAATTCAGCTTTATTTCTTTTTTATCTACAGAATCTAGGCGAATTATAGCACCTGAATTAGAGATCTATTCCCTAAATTCCCTTCTCAATTCTCTACGACCCTCATCCTGTGAGTCGTAGAAAGAAAAGGGAATAGTTGTGGCCGCGCTCGGTCGGCTCGGTTGAGTAAAGGCATCCGATACTCGGGTACGTCTGACCGCTGTAGTATAAAGTACGCTCTACATACGCTTTGGCGCAATGGAACGCGTACGGAACGTGATTACTTTTATTCTTTTATTAGCTATCGAATTGTGTCGCGTTAAAACGAACAACGAAGCCTGAGTTGTAACTCAATGTTATATTTTTATAGAAGAGTGAAAAATATAAGAATTCTTGTTTTTATATTTGGATATTTATTTTGTTTTATGTTATGTAATTTTATTAGCTCATATTATAATTAAGTTTTCAGGAGAGTTGAGCACAAGAGAGCCAGCCGTTAAATTCTATTCTTATTAGCTCTTATTTTTCCCCTCCAGATCACCATTGCTGGGAGCTTGGCTTTGTTATACTCGCAGGTAAACAGAGCGGCTTGTCCTGGTAGCCTTGCAAGGAACAGCGTCCCTGTTCGGGCGCCAATTTGTGTAACGGTCCAGAGTTTCAGTGAATTTAAACTTTCTGAAACGCGGTTCGTGTTCTAATTCGAGAAGTCATAGTTTCGAATTCCGATTTATTTATTTTTTATCTACAGAATCCAGGTGAATTATAGCACCTGAATTCGAGATCGGTTCTCTAAATTCCAATCTCTTTTAATAACCCTTCGTAGGCGAGCATATAAGTGTCGAGACGAACTTTTTCTTTTACCACGTACAGACCTTCCCACAAATCGAAAAATTTCGCGATTTTACGATTTTCTGCGTCGGAGACGTTTTGCGCTAAAAGCAATACTTTGTCCCCAGCTTCAAAGTCAAAGTGTTTCATATTTGAATTTCTTTTTTCACTTTATTTTTTACTTTTTTATGCGCGTATTCGCGCGTGAATGAAATTTGTCTTTCCCGAGGAATGTTGCACTCCACTTGCGGAATCTTAATATATTTTTCCCAAATGCACGTGGGTTTTATGTTTAATTGCAATTGCATTGGGGTTGCATTTATTGTCTCGAAGTGCGTCTTATTTATTATTGTTTGAATAATCTTTAGATATCGAGCCCACCCCGTATGCTTATCCCTATCAAACGTATGAAAAGATCTGCCTAATACTCTATGCACGTGCTTGACCATATTGCTTTGCGGTATATTCTCCCCCTCTAGGATTTTATTTTACCTGTCGTTTGCGAACCGTGTACCGTGATCTAAAACTATGGATTTCAATTTTCCGTAATTAAACATATAATTATTCAAGATTTTTCGGATTACCGACATTGTGTTTGCCAGTTTTAAAGAGTAAAATACAACATATTTGTTAAACACGTCTATTGTTGTTAATAAATATTTTACTTACCCCGTTGAGGTCGGCAAAAGACCGTAAAAGTCAATTGATAAAAGATCATTCGGTTTATTCCTCAGAATCGGTTGCGATATCTCTGGATATTTAACCATGAGATATTTTGTTTTTTGATATGTTTCACACGAACGCAGAATTTTGTATATATTTTTTCTTAAATGTCGCGAGAAAAAATGCTCAAGAATCATTTTATATATTTTTCGTGCCATATGACCATAAGCATCGTGAACTTCCATAACAAATTGCTTGAGGATTTCTTCTGACAAAAATATTTGTAATCGATCAGGCGTTACTTTGCATAACAATCGTTCGCTTAATCGATACTGTTTGTTAACGTGGTTATCGTTCGATTTCAATTTATGTAAAATCGCGAACGCGAAGTTATCGGTCTGTTACGTGTTTTCAAGATTTTTGCAAATAACTATAAGTTTGCGGGTTCGCTTGTTTGTTAGAAGCGCGACAATTACGATTTCTGATCTGCTTTGCAATTTTTGCTGCGCGAAATCGTTTATAAGACTCAAATAGTCCGCAACTACTTTATTTTTTCCCGAAATGTACTCCGGATATATTCGAAAATCTTAGATCAAGTCTGCATAAAGGTGAGCGTTTCGTGATCCGATGCGGGCAATGATTTTGACTACCCTTCGCAAGTATGCATCTAAACTTTGCAATTCCCATACTAATGCAAGCATTTCTTTTTTCGTGGTGAAATAAGAGGACTCACTAAATTTGAATGTCCAGCTCACGAAACAAACAATCTCCTGCTCGCCGATATCGTTAAATGGTGAGAGCGCGGCGGCTACTGCAAAATAATTAGCATCAGAAGTGAGAACATACGGGCGTCTAGGATCCGCGAACCTAAGTATAAGTTTCTCGTCAAACAGAGATTTTATCTCATTAAATGCTTGTTGCTGTTCAACAGTCCAATGAAAGCTCACCCCTTTTTCAAAAGTTCAATAAGAGGTTTGGTGTGAATCGAATAATTTATTAAAAATTTAGTATAAAAATTAACAAAACCGAGAAAGTTTTGCAATTCTTTAACATTTCTGGGCCTTTAGACATTTTTTATCGTTATAATTTTATTTGGGTCCGGCCTTATTCCCTGAGAGGAAATGAGGTGACATAAAAATTCAATTTCTTCGGAGAAAAACTGTGATTTTTTGAAATTTAATCTTAAATCATGCTTTAGTAGCCGCTGATAAATTTTTTTCGAAAGATCCAGATATTCATCAAAATTTTTTGATTTGACAATTAAATCATCCACGAATAATATCATGAAATCTCCAAAATCATGTGTGACCTCATCCAGATTCCTCATCAGCGCGGCACTTTACGCGATGATTATAGCCGTAATTATTGGCATAAAATAAAATGTTTTATTTATTTGTAATCTCGATTCTCCTTAGTGATTGCTTATTTACTTTTTATATTGTTTATGAGTCCAATTTTTCCTTAATTAATATTACTTAATCTGGATAATTCAAATGGAGTTCAGAATTTTCTTTCAAATACGATAGGTTATTCTCAATAATGCCGAAGTTGTCTATCGCGTATTCGCTAAGATCTCTGACCTCGTTCTTCAATGTCAAATTCTCACTCGTTAAATCTTTACGTTTATTGTTTAACATAGCGACTTAGAATTCCAAATCTTTAATCCTTTGATCCTGAGAATTTGATATGAAAAACAAGGTCTCCAACTTACTAGGAATTTTATTTATCCGACTTTTTTCATTATTCGCGATATCAAGGTATTTGACTATTCTTTTTTATCCGGTTTTATCCGCGATTAAATGAAAATAAGTGGAAAACTCAAAAATAAAAAGAATGTCTTATGTTATACTTGCAAGCACTTAATATTTTGAAGCTTTAATTATCATTAATTAAAATTTGTTTAATTTACTCAATAGTTTATTTATCGGGTAATTACGATGATTTTTCATGAAAATTTTTATTCTGTATTTACTTTACATTAAGTTTTTCAAATTTATATATGCTTTCATTCATTACCTTGCTCAATTGTTGATTTTTAAGTTTTCTGCAATTTTTCAAGGTTGTTCTTGTTAGTTCACCTAAATGAGCACGAATTTTGTCATGCTTAACAAACAATTTATTTACTACATCAATCGTATTATTCAGTGAATTGACAAGTATTTCGATATTTTCCGATTGAGAAGAAACAACCTGCTTTAAATCTCGATTTCCGAATTTTAGTGCTTTTACCCTTTTACTCAGAGACACTACCGCGGACTTACGTTCTCCATCGATTTTAGTTAACTTTTCGACTTTCCTTCTCACTTCGTTAACCCTTGGCCAACACACTTCTGGCGCCAATCATAGCCGACACACTGGGGCGTTTTTGACCCCAGCCACATAATCGTCTATTCTAAGTGAACTAAGCTGTTTTTCATCGTAAAAAAATTCACAGTTGTACATTAACTACCCCTTTTTAAGACAATATGAGTGCGATGCAAAAAATTTTCAATATAATTTGTTAAATAATAGAATTATAGAATTGTTAACCTTAAACCTGAAACCCTAAATCCAATTAAACCGAGTTAAGTAATTGACACTTAAAAATTTTTCTTAATAAAATCGTAAACTGTGATCACTAAGGGACTATGCAAAGTCTACACATTTAAACTCTACACGGTGCTATTATTCTATTCGGAAAAATTGTACACGGAAAAATTGTGCACAACAACTCTCTACACCTAGTTTTAGTTCGAAATATGTCGATTATAAAACTATACGCAAACAAACTACACAATAAAACTTTTCACGTAATTTTTGTTGGAAATTCTGTGCAATGAAAAATCATACACGCAAAAATACTAGACAGCAAAACTTTACACGTAATTTTTGTTCGAAATGGTGTCCAATGAAAAACTCTATATCCAAAAACTCTACACAATAATATTCTACACAGGTTTACAGTTAAATTTCACGACAAAGGAAAATTCTACATGCACAAATTCTACACGTACAAATTCTACACGCACAAATTCTACACGCACAAATTCTAACGCACAAATTCTACACGGGCATTTTATGCACATTTGTCGTCGGAATTATGTCAAATGGCAAACTCTACGTGCAAAAACTCTGCACTCAAAAACTCTACACGCAAAAACTCTACGCGCAAAAACACTATACCCAAAAACTCTAGACGCAAAAACTCTACATGCAAAACCTCTATAGAACAATAACCAGATTGTATCCAGTTTTAATACACTTCTTTATCTTGCCACGGCTCAGGGACTATGTATATTGCTAGGATTCCATTTATTTAAAGATGTTTTTTATAGAAAAAATATGCCTGCCTCCTAAAGGCGTAATTCAGCGAAGCAAAGCGCAAGATTCGCTGACCTATAGAAGGTATGAGCAGCGCATGACTCGGTTGCTGCTCATATCTCCTATAAATCTGGTAAACTAACTCTTGCTACGGCCACAATCAAGTATTACGTTAATCTGTGTTTTTATGCAAATATTTAGTGTACGTATAAATGTAAGTTATGATCATTAAAACTAGCATCTTCCTAACCTCCCCGCTAAAGTACGTCAATAAATTATTTTTAAATACATTGGTAGGAATACAACATATACCTATTCCTGATTTCCTTACAAAATTTAAAAGACTAGAATGAATTGATGGACTGTCTAATCACCGACATATATCTTTTAAAGAAAAATATGCCTGCTTCCTAAAGTCGTAATTCAGAGAAGCCTCGATGAAGGAAAAAGTAACCTCAATTTTAAAATTAAGATTATTGAATTAAAACTCTTTGTAACCTTCTAAATATGTACAACAAAAAACATTTCTCTTTTCTACCATATAACTCCATTTTCCATATGAATTTTTTCTATGTGTCTATTTTGATATGAATCCTCTTAGAACAGAAGGATCACAAAAAAACAGCACACTTTCGTTTTAGTCAAGTCGTCAGAGCTTGATAACAAGGACATTTTGAAAAAAACTTATACTAAATTTAGTTTCCAGTACATGATTCTTTAAATAACTTGGCCGAATAAGATTTCAGAGAAAAAAGTTACATACAAATATTGTTTTATATTAAATTTTGTAAAATATGACCGGTTGCTGCGGAGCAAGCATAGTACGCATTCCGAAGTAGAATAAATATTGCAACTCATTGGTAACCTCAAACTGTGAAATAATTTTTTTACAAGATGGATATATTTTTGGACTTATACTTCTTTTATTTAAACAAATCACTATAGAAAATAGAGATAATCGTAAGTAGCATTGTGAGGAATATTGCCTACAAAATTGGATTCTAAGGGAAATTTTACATAGGGGAATAATAAAAACTAAATTTATTGTATGATTTTTTACTTTGATTAACAAGAGGCCTTATCACTCGTCGCGTAATTTTACACGATTTTTCACTTTGCTCAACAAGAGGCCTTATCACTCGTTGCGTAATTTTACACGCGTCTCGATCTTCAGTCGGACCTATAAGTTTAAATGGAATCCTAACAATGTACATAGTCCCAGAGTCATGTGAAAATAGAGAAGTACATTAAAACTGGATAAAATCTGGTTTGCTCAAATAGGTTATTGCGTCCAGAGTTTTTGCGTGTAGAGTTTTTACCTGTTGAGTTTTTGCGTGCAGAGTTTTTGCGTGTACAGTTTTTGCGTGTAGAGTTTGCCATTTGACATAATTTCGACGAAAAGTCTGTAGGAAATTGTGGTGTAGAATTTGTGCATGTAGAATTTTCCGTTGACGTACAATTCAACAATAAACATGTGTAGAATATTACTGTGTAGAGTTTTTGTGTGCAGAGTTTATCAATGGACACCATTTCCAACGAACATTACGTGTAAAGTTTTGCTGTGTAATTTTTTTGTGTGTAGGATTTTTCATTTGATAGAATTTTCAACAAAAACTACTTATCCAGTTTTGGTGTCTAGTATTTTTGCATGTAGGATTTTTCATTGGACAGAATTTACAACCAAAAGTACGTGTAGAGTTTTGTTGTGTAGTATTTTTGCGTATAGAGTTTCACAATCGACATATTTCGAACTAAAATTAGGTGTAGAGAATTGTTGTGCACATTTTTGCCGTGTAGAACAATAGCAGCGTGTAGACTTTGAATGTGTAGAGTTTGCATAGGCCCAACACTAATCCCTAAACCAAACTACCACGAGCTGAAGATTTTTCAATAAAAACATTGTAATAATAATACCGTAAGCACTAAACTCTAAAACCAAGTTGAGCAATTTGCAATTAAGAAATTTTAATAATTGCGCCAAAGACCCTAAACCCTAAACTATGAAACCAACTACCCCAAGCTGAGCAGTTTACAATTCAAGAAAATTTAAAAACAAGACAATAAACCCTAAATCCAAAACTCATCTACCCCGAACTGATCATTTTGCAATTAAAATATTTTAATAATTAAACGATAAACCCTAAATACAACAACCACAAGCCGAGCACTTTGCAATTCAAAAATTTTATTAATAAAACCATACATTCTAAACCGTAAACCCTAAAGCCAACTACCCCGAGCTGAGCATTTTGCAAATAAATAATTTTAATAATAAAATCGTAAGCATTTATAAACTCAAAATCCAAATAACTCATGCTGAGCAATTGGCAGTGAACAAGTGTATATAATAGAACTGTTAACCTTAAACTCTAAACCCAATTAACCCAAGCTGAGTAATTTGCATTAAAAAAAATTTTATAATTCAATCATAAACCCTAAATTCTAAACTCTTAACCCAACTACCCAAAACTGAGTATTAGGCAATTAAAAAATTTTAATAATTAAACCATAAACCCTAAACTTTAAACCCAACTTCCCCAAGCGGAGAATTTTGCAATTAAAGAATTTTAATAATCACACAAAATTCTAAACCCAACTACCTTCAGCTGAGCATTTTAATAATATAACCTAAGCTTTAAACTTAAACCCAAATAAACCAAGCCGAGCAATTTGCAGTACATAAATTTAAATAATAGAATGATCAACCTTAAACCATAAACCCTAAACCCGCTTAACCCAACGCGAGTAATTTGTAATTAAACAATTAAACAGAACTACACCGAGTTGAGCATTTTGCAATAAAAACATTAAAATAATAAAATCATCAGCCCTATACTCTAAACCCAAACAACCTAAGCTAAGCAATTTGCAATAAACAAATTTAAGTAATAGAATTTTGAACCCAAACCTTGAACGATAAACCGAAATAATCCATGCGACCCTATTTACAATAATAAAAATTTAAATAAATTTAAATATTTAAATATATAGATAATAATAAATATCAATATCAAGGGGCGCAGTAGCGTCCGTTGGCAAGTATGCAATATGCAGGTATATTAGATGCTTTTTCGCTTTGAAGTGAAATTTACTCAATTTAGAGTTTAAGGATGATTACTAATTGCTCAACTTGGGTTAATTGGGTTTAGAGTTTAGCGCTTACGATTTTATTGTTAAAATTATGTATTTGCAAACGGCCTAGCTCGTGGTAGTTCAGATTAGATATTAGGCTTTAGAATGTATGGTTTAAATGTTAAAATTTTTTAATTGCAAAAAGCTCCGCTTGGGGTAGTTGGGTTTAGGGTTTATGATTTTATTATGAAAATTTTTGATTGCAAATTACTCAGCTTGGGTTAATTGGGATTAGGGTTCAGGTTAACAATTCTATTATCTAAATTTGTTTACTGACGATTGCCCGTTGTTTTATTGCAAATTTTTTTAATTGCAATATGCTCAGCTCGGGTTTGTTGGGTTTAGGATTCGATGTTATCAATTATATTATATAAATTTGTTTATTGCCAATTACTCATCTTAGGTTATTCGGGGTTAGAGTTTAGAGCTTACGATTTGGTTATTAAAATTATTTATTTACAAAAGGCTCAGCTCAGAGTAGTTGGGTGTAGGTATTCGAGTTATATCCGTGGGATTGGGGGGGGGGGGAGTACAGTCTTCTTCCCGTGGTATTTCTCCGGCTCGTGCACTATAACACAAAGTGCGAGGTTCCGAGTCTTCGCTCGGAAAGCTCACCTCATGCCGCGCACGCGTGCTTCCCTGCGAGCGCGTATCACACGAGCTCCTGACTGGTCACAGCAGGATTCTTACCTGTTTCACGTGTCCGACCAGCTTCTCTGAAAGTCCGCGTTAGCGGGGGAAGCACGAAGGAAGAGGATATTCTATACGAATAACTACACGAATGACTCTATAAGCGTATATTGAACTTCCAAAGAATGGCATGTAAGACGGGGGTACGAGTCCCCCGGTGTGCTCGCTTGCTTAAGACTCGCGATGATACGCGCGCTAGAGAATCTTCTCCCGACGCTCGTAGCCGGGGTTTTTCGTCAGCGCCGCCGCGCTGACGCCGCGGGTTTATATAATAGGGCCTCGCCCTTTTTCTTATAATTCGCCGCTATACAACATGGCCAAGCGCACATCTGTGTCTCGCGTCGCCACTGTATCTCACTCTCGCTCTCATACCTTAATGGCGGACGTGCTGTGTGCAAGGTGAAGATGGCGAGATGTCCTCGACGGTAATGCGGATGGCCAGCAGTCCCTTGCTGCTGGCAGGCAGGCATCCCTCCTCTCGTTTCGGCGTGAAAAGCCCAGCGTACCCTCGGCGCGGAAAGTATGGTTTTGTAATTATAATTGCTTTGCTCAGGGTGGTTTGGTTTTTGGTTTAGGACTTACGATTTTATTATTATAATGTTTTTATTGCAAATTTCTCAACTTGGAGTAGTTAGGTTTAGGGTTTAGAGTTTATGGTTCTTTTAATAAAATTTGTCTTATTGCCAAATGCTCTACTTGCGGTATTTGGGTTTAGTATTTAACGTTTTAATATTTAAATTTATTTAATGCAAATATTCCTAAAGCATTTTATGGCTTTATTATTAAACGATTATTTTATTTTATAAAATTTATATTACCAATATTTAATAACAATATTAAATATTTAATATTCTAGTTTTCTTTATATTTAAGAAACAAGATTTGTTTTTTTTTCTGGAACAATATATTTCAATAATGATTTTAAAAAATGTTATTTATCTATAGAATTTTAGTTCTATATTTAAAAATTATGTTTAAGCGAAAATATATATGAGACGTTTCACGTCAACTGGATCATCAGTGCACCCAAAATTTGGGTTAACCTATCAAAACGTTTGAGGTCTCAAAATGTTCGTCTGGTCAAGAGCTTTCAAAAAAATGCTGGCGTTTTTTAAAATCCAATATGGCGCATCAAATATGGCGCCTGAAAACCACATTTCCATAGCACATTTAACAAAAACAATAGTAAAAATGTTCTAATTTATAAAATATACATCCCGGAAGCATGTAAAACGTATGCTCGGACTTATAATTGAGAATGCTTATAGAACTCCGAATTTTAAAATTGTGAATCCAAAATGGCGGACAATATACCACCACCAAACCATTTTACCGCAAAAAATGATTTCAGATTAGTTGAAAGTATCAACATAGGGGTTTTCGGAGATACTGAATCTTATTTTAACATTAGAATTCCGAAATTCAAAATGGCGGATCCAAAATGGCGGACATTATACCACCACCAAACCCATTTTACCGCAAAAAATGATTTCAGATTAGTTGAAAGTATCAACATATGGGTTTTCGGAGATACTGAATCTTATTTTAAGATTAGAATTCCGAAATTCAAAATGGCGGACCCAAAATGGCGGACATTATACCACCACCAAACCTATTTTACCGCAACAAATAATTTTGGATCAGTTGAGAGTATCGATATTGAGGTTTCTGAGGTAAATGGTACTAAGTGTATCATCGGAATCAGTATTTGTGCTCAGAAATCTTATATTTGTCCGGTCTATTAGATTCAGAATCATCTGTCTGCGGTTTTTGTTCGTACATTTTTCTATTGTTCCGTGTATATATGCCTGCGTGGATGAAAGAAAAAATAGAATTTAGCCAATTGAATCAATATTTCATGACATTTTGAGCAGTCTTAATTATTCTGGCTCCTCGTTCGTGGGGATTTTACTGGTGATAAATGGCTTTCGACGATATCATAAATTACTTTGTTTCTAGGTTCATTGGCATTTGAGTAATGCATGACTTTCAATGTTTCATTATTTTCTGGGATATATCCATGCGCCGTCTGTATATTTGTGACAGGCGGACAGCTTTTGAATCTCTTTGTTAGGAATTTATGAGTTTGTTCGTGATCTTTTTTGGTGTACAAGAAAAATTTTATATTAAATGATCGCCTAGTAGCCCAAGAATAAAGAGCTTTAACATCTAAAATCGCTTCATTGTTTGTAGCTTGTAAGCTTGCAAGCTTGCTCTTGTAGCTTCTCTCTTCACTATCGCTCCAACTCCATCGCAACTACCTTTTCCGTGTGCTGTTGCAAAACAGTGCCATTCAGCATCAACGCAAAAATCTCTCTTATGGCTCATTAAACTGCTCATTTGATAACGATTTTTAAAATGCTGTTTAGCACCATCCGTAGCATATATAACCTTTTTTACTCTAGGACAAACCTTGCGAATTTCAGGTATAAGTTTTTGCTGCATTATGTATACTGCAGTGGCATCATGAGTAGTGCAGTCAGACATAGCTACAGTACTAAAATGCTTTAGCTTACCTTCAGATTTATAATAAACAACCGCAGGAAATATCGTACTCTGATCATTATTGTAATGAAATGCCTGTGCAGCATCTTGGGCCATAAAAGAATAGTTTTCAGAAAAATCCAATTGAGCAAGAATGTCTTCATCTGAAAGATTATTTTTCTTTTCAGAAATGAACTTTGATTGTTCCATAGTGATAAAGTGATGAGGTATCAACTTTTCTAGTCTAGAACATAAAGTTTCAATAAATTCTTGCGATGTTAGGCATTGTTTTATCAAAGTGCATCTATCGGTTGATTGCCACGTGCTGAAGATGACTTGATCAATATTGTGCTCATCCATGATGTTCTCAACGTAATTAGAGAACTTTTGAATGTCTGGACAAAATTTGCATTCATTCAAATAACAACATGGTTTGGGATCCTCACATAGAACAAAATTCAAACAATCTTTATAATTCTTGAGAACATTGTTTGAGATTTTTTCGATATTCACTGCGTCAAGCATTGCCTTAAAATTTTGGTGTATCGTACATACACATACGTTGTGTGTACCAGGAGATCCTACAAAGACACAACATTTTGGTCTTAGCTCCGCAAACTTGGTTAGCCCGATCGGATTTTCAGGAAACTGCTCTATAAATTGACTATGAATGTTCTTAATATCAGTAAGTAATAATCTTTTCTGCACTTTTCTTTTTTTACCATCTACATAAATACTGACGGTATCTTTTTTATTTGGCATAATTCTGCTATTAAGATCATCTTCGTAAAAATCTTTAACTTTCTGAGTAGTTTCAGTAGGTAAAGTTTTTCCACTTCTTGCAACAGGAGAAGACAAAACTCCATCTAATAAATGGATTTACGCATCTATCGGCACCGTATATCTTCGCAGGGGAAGACATTGTTGTGGGATCTGAAAGTGCACAACCAAAACAAAAGAAATGTGGACTCTTGGCGAAAAAGTCGCTGATGAAGGAAGCCGCTGATTGACTTGCTCACCAACTATCCTAAAAAGGACTGTTGGAGAAAAAGTCGCCAATAAAGAAAGCCGCTGATAAACTCGCTCACCAACTATCCTGAAAAGGACTGTTGGAGAAGAAGTCGCTGATGAAGAAAGCCGTTGAATGACTTGCTCACCAACTATGCCAAAAAGGACTGTTGCAGAAGAAGTCGCTGTTGCAGAAAGCCGCTGATCGACTTGCTCACTTACTATCCTGAGAAGGACTGTTAGAGAAAAAGTCGCTGATGAAGGAAGCCGCTGATTGACTTGCTCACCAACTATCCTAAAAAGGACTGTTGGAGAAAAAGTCGCTGATGAAGAAAGCCGCTGATAAACTCGCTCACCAACTATCCTGAAAAGGACTGTTGGAGAAGAAGTCGCTGATGAAGAAAGCCGCTGAATGACTTGCTCACCAACTATCCCAAAAAGGACTGTTGCAGAAGAAGTCGCTGTTGCAGAAAACCGCTGATCGACTTGCTCACTTACTATCCTGAAAAGGACTGTTAGAGAAAAAGTCGCTGATGAAGAAAGCCGCTGATTGACTTGCTCACCAACTATCCTAAAAAGGACTGTTGGAGAAAAAGTCGCCAATGAAGAAAGCCGTTGATAAACTCGCTCACCAACTATCCTGAAAAGGACTGTTGGAGAAGAAGTCGCTGATGAAGAAAGCCGCTGATTGACTTGCTCACCAACTGTGTAAACGGGTATTAAGCCTACACATATCGCTTTCTTCTCGTTTATAGAGTTTTAAATTGCCTGTCTGAGGTTCAAAATATTGACAATGGGTTAGATGAGAGGTAAGGTCCGCCATATTGTATTTGCTATTTTATATTTTAGATTCTCGATGTTAAAATAAGATCCAGAGTCTTTGAAAAACCTTATATCGCTACATTAAACTGATCTTGAATCATTTGTTGCGGTATAATTCGGTAAGAGGGGGCAATGTCAGCCATATTGGATCTGCTATTAAAAATTTTTAAATCTTGATGTCAAATTGAGATTCAGTGGCCCTAAAAACCCGTATATTGATACTTTAAACTGGTCTTAAATCATTTTTTGCAGTAAAATGGGTTTGGTGGTTGTATAATGTCCGCCATTTTGGATCCGCCATTTTGAATTTCGGAATTCTAATGTTAAAATAAGATTAAGTATCTCCGAAAACCCCTATGTTGATACTTTCAACTAATCTGAAATCATTTTTTGCGGTAAAATGGGTTTGGTGGTGGTATAATGTCCGCCATTTTGGATTCGCCATTTTGAATTTCGGAATTCTAATGTTAAAAAAAGATTCAGTATCTCCGAAAACCCCTATGTTGATACTGTCAACTAATCTGAAATCATTTTTTGCGGTAAAATGGTTTGGTGGTGGTATATTGTCCGCCATTTTGGATCCACAATTTGAAAATTCGGAATTCTTTAAGCATTCTCAATTATAAGTCCGAGCATAAGTTTTACATGCTTTCGGGAGGTATATTTTATAAATTAGAACATTTTTACTATTGTTTTTGTTAAATGTGCTATGAAAATGTGGCTTTTAGGCGCCATATTTGATGCGCCATATTGGGTTTTAAAAAACGCCAGCATTTTTTTGAAAGCTCTTGACCAGACGAACATTTTGAGACCTCAAACGTTTTGATAGGTTAACCCAAATTTTGGGTGCACTGATGATCCGATTGACGTGAAACGTCCCATATATAAACTCTGTTTGTAAATAATGTATGTAAAAGTCTAATAAACTCTGCGTAAGTGTGTCAAACTCCGCGTAAGTGTGTCAAACTCCGCGTAAATCTGTCAACTTCCGCGCAAGTCTGTCAAACTCCGCGTAAATCTGTCAACTTCCGCGCAAGTCTGTCAAACTTCGCGTATATCTCTTTTCACTTCTAAATAAGTAAAAATCTGGTTTTACTCGTAATAATTGAAATTTAGAATACTTCGCGAATCTGTATATAATAGTCGAAAATCGGATCATATTGAATGATTAATTCCAAAACTTTAGTCAAATTTAATAACCAATTATCAATAACAAATCTCATTAAAGAAATATAATTGATTTAATAAAAAATTGTTGAAATTATTATCGAAAAATTCCTTTTCTTTAATAATTGATTAAATCAAGTATTTAAAAATCAATAAAATCGAAAATTATTTAATCGATTATTAAAAAATTGATTATTAAAATTGCGAATAAATTGTATAATTAACGAATTAATTGATTATTATAAAATCGATTGAATAAAAATTCAATTAATCGATTTTTTCCGCAATCGATTTTCCGATTATTTTTCGATTAATCGGTGTCCTTGCACAGCCCTAAAAAATATAGAGAAAATGCAAAAAAAAATAAAAATTTGAATGTCTGGAGAACGACGATGAAAGGACGTTCCGAAAAAATTTCTTAAATATCATTATTTTTTACATATATATGTATGTATATACATATATATATATATATATATATATATATATATATATATATATATATATATATATATATATATGTCTAAAAAAATAAAATTAGAAACAAATTTACAAAAAATAAAATTACAAAAATATACATGAGAGCACGTGGAATAATAATAATAATAAAAACCAAATTTTACAAAATTAATAGTGTCCTTGAAAAAGAGAGTAACTTTGACACGTGACTTATTATAAAATTTTAATATTATGTTGGCTAGCAATAATACCTCGGTCGTTAACACTCCCTCGGTTAATTTTAATTACCCATCAAACCATCCATCCATTCACCCAGCCCACAGCGAGACTTTCAAGCAGCACGACGAATCCGAAATTTTTGGAAGGTTTGAGTTTAATATAATAAATGTTACAAAATGACAAAATGCTATAAATCAAAATGATTAGATAAATCTTAAAGTTATTTTCGATTCAAATCTTCATAAAAAAATGAACTTTGATTGACTTAATATGGCCTCGTGATACCAAGGAAAAGGTATTCAATACTTTTTGGAAAATATATGAATATCCTAAAAATGAGAAAAATGTTATAAAACAAAACGAATAGATAAATCTTAAAAATTATTTTTGTTTTTAAATATTCATTAACTTACAATACCCAAGATATAAGCGATCAAAAAAATTTTAAATGAAAATCATAAAAATGAAAAATTGATATAAAACAAAAACGAATCGATAAATCTTAAAAATTCTTTTTGATTTCTCCGGTTTAGAATAGGATTCTCGAAATGAACAAGACGAGAATTGATGTGTAAAAAATGTAGCTATATTCTTGATTCAATGGAATGATGCGTGCGCGCAGGCACTGTAGAGCAAGTGCTTGATGCGAAGAAGAGAGGGCAACTGAGCGCCGCGGCGTTATTGCCGGACGTTAATGGTGGGCCTCTCTCTTCTGATTGGCACAGAGCCGCTGCTTGGCTAGCATCTGAATCGTGCGAGATGTTATGATGGCTGTGACGTATACGGACCAGGGCCGTATGTAGGCTCGATTTCGTATATTCCGCCCACTTACGGCGAATAAAACCTGCAACAAGTGAGAAGGGGTACGGAAAACAGGGATGAGGAAGTAAGGTTAATCTTCGAGTAGATGCAGAGAGATGGTCTTGACTACAGAGCTCTTGGTTTTGAAACCAGGAGTCCTGATGGTGACGACTCTGATCTTTCAATCAAGGCCTGGATGGGTTGCATCAATACGACCTACAGGCCATTTTCCTAGAGCTGTAGTTTCGTCTCGAATGATTACCAAGTCCCCAACTTGGAGAGAACGTGAAGAGGTTCCTCATTTGTGCCGTTCTTGAAGCGAAGTGATGTATTTGTTGGTCCATCTTAACCAGAAGTGTTGCAGCATCTGAGTAATCAGCTACCAATGCTTTCCTAATGGTACTTTGACGTGAGCGACATCAGTTTCGGGTACTAAATAGGAGGATATTAATATTAGTATATATGCTGGTGTTAATGACTGTAGGTCCGATGGATCGTCACTAATCGGCATTAATGGCCGGGAATTTAGGCATGCTTAGATGCGAATTAGAAGAGTGGATAACTCGACGAGGGTTAAAACCTGACGAATATGGCTATGTAGCCTTTGAGGGTTCCGTTACCTCGAGTTTTGGACAATCGCATACTGATGGGACCTGCGTAGTCGACAACAGCCTTATCGAATGGATATGAAGGAATGACTCGAGCCCCTGGCAGATCGTCCATCAGCTGATTGTTAATGGAAGCTGAGAAACGACAACTCTTGATACATCGACTAATTACAGATTTCACAGCTTGGCGTCCCCTCAACTGCTAGTATTGTCGGCGGAGGGTTGACAACGTCAACTGTGTTGCACCATGAAGAGTGTGAGAGTGAGCATCTCTTATCAAGAGTGTTAAAAAGAAGGTGTCACCTGGAATTATAAGAGGGTGTTTTGTGTCGTTTTCAAGGAGTACATGAGACAAACGACTACCAATTCGTAAGAGAGATTGTTTAATGATGGGGCTCAACTTGGACAAAGAACTGTTGCTATTCAACAATTTTCCTGCTCGAATAAGCTTCAACTCTTTCAGATAATAGAGATGTTGGTGTAGATACACCCATAATAGTCTAGAGATCTCTAATTCTAAGAAATTTCTGCAGGCATTCATGAATCAGTAAGGTTTACAAAACCAAATCTAATAAATTGAATTTGCGACTAAGCATAGACGCAACTGATTCGCAAAATTCAGTGATAAATTTATTTCTACTCTCATCAGATTCGCTGTTTGCCGTGAGTTGACTAACAGTTTGAATAGTCGAAAATTTGACTTTAAGCAATTCACCTCTTAATCTATTTTTGGCTTGAATCCTTAATATTAATCTTATAATAAATCTTAAACAATATGAAGTAATCCGAGGTAATATTGGTAATTCAGAATACTTGTTGACTAGCTCCCAAAAGACTACACTCAATTCACGAGTGTGTAGCGTTTCTAATTCTACAACAGCCTCTTCCGTATAGTGAACGGTAAGAGATTCATGAGAACTATCACAATTTTCATGCTTGAGTGGCCAAGGAAAATCTGATTTCAATTTCAGTATTGGGAGAGTAGTGAATCCAGCGTGGAATTCAAGGCTGACAAGCAAAGTAGTTGCTGTCGCCAGTGTAACCATCTGTTTAATATCTCAATTGGTAATAGATCACTCCAATCGACTTTTAATAACCAAAGAGATTCTAATAGGATCTTGGCAGTGATGAGCACAGGACCTAGCCAGCTAATGGAATCAAATAAATGGACAATATTAGAAAGCACTACTAGCTTTGTAATTAAGTTCGTAGTTGAAGCAGATTCTATATGAAATTCAAATACATCATCATGCAGCTGCCAAGATAGCCCTAATACTGGGATTGCAGGTGATGAGCTAGAAAATGATACTACGCCTTTAGCAAGAAGGTTAGTAGGCAACCAATTGACGATAGAAGTGTTGTTATATTTATTAATAAGATGACGGAATAAGAGGCAAGGAGGCTGACACAAATAAATAACCCTCAGAGTATAAGAACACTCTGGGACTAGATTAGGCACTGCGTGAAGCAATTTATTGAGTGAAGAACCTGAGTTGGTTCTGATAAATCCATTGAAAACAGTGCGGAGTTTAGTCGTTGTGCTTAACTTTTTGATTAGATTCAGTGGAAGCAGCTATCATAACCCAAGTTGTTCATACTCTTACATGAATTTCTCGTAAGCAGCTTTGAATTTTAAGTCTTTGTGAAACTTTGCCTCCATTTGCTTTAACATCTGAAGCGAAGGAGCGAATGAATCACCTAGATTTGCGTTTTGGAAATTCGTAGGATTTTTAAATGGCAAACGAACTACGAAATGACCCGATAAGTTTCTATTATGCGTATTTTTTAAATGATCTTCGCATGCATGCTCATCTGCAGTGTACAAGTTTTGCTTTAGGATTTCCTCCTGCTTCCAAAAATTCTGCAGAATCTCATCCAACCGAGGCTCTGCTGATAAAATGAGGAGAGTGCAGTGAAAAATGAACAACTATCTGGTAATAAATCACCTAATATTGCCCAGCCTAATAATGTCAAAGTAGCAATAGGCTCATTCACATTACCTTTGATGACCTAGCCTTCTACGATATAAGAGTGGATAGAGGTTCCTAGCAAGACATCTATATGAGAATCTTCCATGAATTGAGGATCTGCTAAATCAAAACCTTGTATGTGTTTGAAATTCGAATGATTCTGAGTTGAAGGTGGGCTATAGCAAAACACCTTTGGTAGAACTAGTGGTTCTACTTCACATGAGAATGTCGCTTGGAATCTTGGGCGAATTGTAAAATGAGCTGTAGCTTTGGATATAGCTACTGTTTCTTTCCCTACTCCTCTCACGGTGATATGAGTTTTGCTCTGCTTTAATCTCAATCGTCGACGGAGAGATATCGAGATTAGAGATGGTTGAGAGCATTGATCTACTATAGCACGTGTTGCAATTTCGATTCCAGTTTGCCCTATTACCTTTATTATGGCAGTAGAAATAAGCCGTTTACGATTGGTGTAACCTAGGTTGGTTGTACCGGAGAATATTGATTGTTTAGCCTTATTAGATTTATTTTGAGTTTTAAATGACTCTAAAGACCTATTCGAAGAAAATGACAATTTATCAGGATTATGAACAACAACTTGTGCTCGAGAATCATGTCCATCGTGCAATAATCTATGATGTTTACCTTTACAATGAAAACGTCGTCCATTTGAACTACAATCCTTATAGAAATGTTTACCTAAGCAATTATAGGGGAGATTTTTTTAGGAAATTACGTCCTTGCGCTCAGGCAATGACTTTAATTTGACCGAATCACAAATTGAAATATAATGCGATTGATTACAATGAGAGCACTTATGACTCGATTTTTTAGTTGACTGTTTTGGTGAAGTCGAGGTTTGAAGAGAATGAGCTGAGGATGGCGACGAAGAGTTGTTATTACGTGCTTTAGATTGAGTTGGCTGCTTTTGCTTATTGACATTAGGCGGAATTGATTTAAAACCTCGTTCTATGCATTCTAAAGTAATAATTTGTGATTCAAGAAACTTTGTCAACTAATCTGATATGGGAGGGATTTTGGAATTACCCATGTGATTCTTCCAATCACGACGAGAGTTAGTGTCAAGTTTACTAACTGTTATATGCACCACCAGATTTTAGAGAATCAAGTGGACTAAAAGATTCTTTCATCAAACGTTTGAGTTCTGAAGATAACTCAGATTTCATGGAATTTACGGACAGAAATTCTGAGAGGTGCTGGTTAACTAGCCTACGATGATTCTCATAATAATCAACTAGTTTTCCCCAAGCATTCGCATAATTAGCATCAGTAATGGTGATATTCTTTATTTTATCTAAAGCCTCACCATAGCGATGAGTTCAAAGATGATACAATTTCATAACTGCAGTCATATCGTTTCTGCGGTGAATCATGGTACGAAAAATGTCGGGAAAATTTTCCCAATCAGTATATTTTCCGCCGATTTTAGAAACATCCATTATTGGTAATGATAAAAAGAGAGCGAACAATTGAAATTCAGCAGCAGTATATTGAGGTTGAGAAAATGCAGGCGTTGCATTTTTTGCTTGTTTTGCTTTTCCCTCTTTGTCCCATAAGTCAAGAAAATCATTATATTCACCCTTTCTGTCGTAATGCGAATTCTCCATTAGATCTACGAGATTCATTGAGAAATAGTTATGTTTCTTATCAACATTTTCCAAATTAATGATTTTTTCATGATTTTGGCGAAATTTATCATAGTGAACTTGAAGAGCTTCTAAACGAGACAATGCGGCACTTTTTTGTCATACTTTGAGTTTTTGATTAGAAATTTTGGTATGAAGTGGCAAATTTGTGCTGATGAGCAAGTTGAGATTCAAAAAATTCATTTATGATGAATGACAATATTTAAAGTGAACTCAAAACCTCAAGCACTGAATTAATTCTGATTAGAATTAATCTAGATAAACCTTCAAATAATTTAATGAAATTTAAATTATTTGTTAACCTAAGTTTGCAAATAATTCAAGAAACTATTCAGAATGAATGCAATTAGAAACAACTATGATATCTGATTCAGTTGACGAGAAAAGATTATGAGTGTAGAGGTCACTAAAATAATCAAACAAATAATCAGTTTTGCGATTCTGATGATAACACAGGCCGACAAGATTTTTAATCCAGAGACCAGACCATACTTTTCCGAAGGTTTTTGGCACGCTGAATCCAAATCCGGCCTCAGAATTGGTCTATCACCTCAGGTTTTCGAGATATCCTAACCTAAAAGTGCAAAAATCACCGTTTTTGGCTGTTTTTGAGGTTATGTTATGCCGCCAACTGATTTTTTAATACAAAACGACCAGCGGCATCTGGAAGTACTAGTCTTGCCCTTAAAAATTCATTTTCGCTTGTTTCGATTCGACTTTTCCTTCTCGAGATATATCGATTTCAATCTGTAATGTATCAGTGTTTCTTATCTACTAGACATCCTATCCCATAGCCCCGTTTATACTCGGATAAACAAACTCTTCCTGATATTGCTGTCAAACCGCTTGCAAATGCATACCAGGTAGTTTTTGGGGTCACTGATCACAAATCTGGAGTTAGAATCTCCGAATTCAAAATGGCGGATCCAATATGGCGGCTATGATTACCACGATCCGTAGTAAGTCACAAAAAATCCCGGAAAAGCTCTGGAGATCGGTTACTCGGGGGTTTTCGGGGTCGCTGATCTCAAATCTGGAGTCGGAATTTCCGAATTCAAAATGGCGGATCCAAAATGGCGGTTATGATTACCACGATCCATAGTAAGTCACCAAAAACACTGGAAAAGCTCTGGAGATCGGTTACGCGGGGGTTTTCGGGGTCGCTGATCTCAAATCTGGAGTCAGAATTTCCAAATTCAAAATGGAGGATCAAATATCGCGACTATCGTTGCCAAGGGCCATAGCCATAGTTGACCAAAATCTTGGAAATGGTCTTTTAAGTCGTCACTTGGAAGTTTCCCGATTCTCCGAGCTCGAATCTGCAGTCAAATATTCCAAGTACAGAATACCTACTGACCCACCCAATATGTTACAAAATGACGGATGTAATATAGCAGTCAGTCTTACATAAAGAACCTCACTTTGACTTCTTATGAAAACGTTGTCGCTGCTCCTGAAACGATCGTTTATATGACTTGCGCCTATAGACAGTCGATACGTTATGTCTATGCAGAGACCAGCAATAGTCCGCCATCATCCGCTCATCCCACCTACCTTGAAAATGCCGCTCCTTTTGTTTGAAATCTGAATCAATACGGTATTAGATACATGATCGTCGTAGTGTGCATGTATGAATCTGATGTACATCCAGTGTAGATCAGCCAGTGCTTTCAAGAAAAACAAGACTTTCCGTGTTAGAGATCGCGTTTGAGCGACAGGCTAACGGATTAGTCATCAACCCATAAATAAATCAATACGGTATTAGATACATTAACGTCGTAGTGTGCATGTATGAATCTGATGTACATCCAGTGTAGATCAGCCAGTGCTTTCAAGAAAAACAAGACTTTCCGTGTTAGAGATCGCGTTTGAGCGGCAGGCTAACGGATTAGTCATCAACCCATAAATAAATCAATACGGTATTAGATACATTAACGTCGTAGTGTGCATGTATGGATCTGATGTACATCCAGTGTAGATCACTCAGTGCTTTCAAGAAACATAAGACTTTCCGTGTTAGAGATCGTGTTTGAGCGACAGGCTAACGGATTAGTCATCTACAATGTCGAGAATCCCGTGCGCAAATAAAGTTAATAAATTTTGCAATGTTTGCGGAAAGTTTGAGGCAGAAACTTACCGTAGAAACATCAGTGATACAATAAGAGCACAGTTCGAAGAATGTTATCAAACGCCTATGAGAAATCTAAATAAACCCTGGGTTCCTAATTCTATTTGTGAAGATTGTCGCCGAACTTTGAAAAACTGGAATAGTATAAAAAAGGATGTTGTAATTGAAACAGTAGTGTGGCGTGAACCTAGAAATCATGATGATGACTGCTACTTTTGTGGATGTGATATAACTGGTAGAAACCATACAAATAAACATTTGCTTGTGTATCCTAAGGTGCTTAGTGTAACACCACCAAAAATTGGAAAAATAGAACGGAATACAAATACTGTTCCTCAGCCACAAGCGGAGCAAGAAAGGCAAACGATTGAAAGTGACGAGACCGAAAGCAGTGACGATGAATTTTCTTTTGACGACGGAAAACCGCAACTTTTTGATCAAAATGCTCTGGATGATTTTGTGCGGGAATTGAATTTGAGTAAAGATTTGGCAGAGCTATGCGCTTCCAGACTCAAAGAAAGAAATCTTCTATCCCCTGGGACAAAAATTTCCGTCTACAGGAAAAGAGATAATAAATTCGTGAAGTATTTTACTAAAGAGAATTCCCTTGTATATTGCAACGATATTAAAGGTTTGATTAGTTTATATGAGATAGAAGAAGTTTATAAGCCGGAGAACTGGCGACTCTTTATAGATTCTTCAACAGATAGTCTTAAAGCAGTACTGCTTCATAATGGAAATAAATATGCGGCAATTCCCATTGGCCATTCCACCGTATTGAAAGAATCGTACGAAAGCTTTCAATTTCTTCTTGAAAAAGTCAATTATTATAAAGAGCACAAATGGTTGATTTGTGGTGACTTCAAAATGATAAATATTTTAGTAGGTTTGCAGTCGGGAAACACGAGACATCCGTGTTTTCTCTGCCTTTGGAACAGTCGTTCCCGACAGGAGCACTGGGTAAAGAAAAATTGGCCACAAAGAATCCAGATGAAGGTTGGTGAACACAATGTCATTCATGAGAGTCTTGTCGACACCCGTCGAATCCTATTGCCTCCATTGCATCTCAAGCTTGGCTTTATGAAGCAATTTACTAAAGCTTTAGACAAAGAAGGCGAATGTTTCCAGTACATTGCATCCAAGTTTAAGCATTTGTCGGATGCTAAACTTAAAGAAGGCATATTTGTTGGGCCTGATATTAGAAAACTTATGAAAGACGATGATTTTGTAAAAACCATGACACCCGTACAAAAAGATGCTTGGATGAGCTTCAAAAGTGTCACAGACAATTTTTTAGGAAACTATCGAGATCCAAAGTACAAATCTATTGTATCTACGATGCTAACGAATTTCCAAAAATTAGGGTGCCTGATGAGTATGAAATTGCACTTTTTGTTTTCTCATTTAGACTACTTTCCTGAGAATAATGGCGCATTCAGCGAAGAAATGGGTGAATGCTTTCATCAGGATTTCAAACAAAAGGAGCGGCATTTTCAAGGTAGGTGGGATGAGCGGATGATGGCGGACTACTGCTGGTCTCTGCATAGACATAACGTATCGACTGTCTATAGGCGCAAGTCATATAAACGATCGTTTCAGGAGCAACGACAACGTTTTCATAAGAAGTCAAAGTGAGGTTCTTTATGTAAGACTAGCTGCTATATTACATCCGTCATTTTGTAACATATTGGGTGGGTCAGTAGGTATTCTGTACTTGGAATATTTGACTGCAGATTCGAGCTCGGAGAATCGGGAAACTTCCAAGTGACGACTTAAAAGACCATTTCCAAGATTTTGGTCAACTATGGCTATGGCCCTTGGCAACGATAGTCGCGATATTTGATCCTCCATTTTGAATTTGGAAATTCTGACTCCAGATTTGAGATCAGCGACCCCGAAAACCCGCGCGTAACCGATCTCCAGAGCTTTTCCAGTGTTTTTGGTGACTTACTATGGATCGTGGTAATCATAACCGCCATTTTGGATCCGCCATTTTGAATTCGGAAATTCTGACTCCAGATTTGAGATCAGCGACCCCGAAAACCCCCGCGTAACCGATCTCCAGAGCTTTTCCAGTGTTTTTGGTGACTTACTATGGATCGTGTCGGCGTTTAATCACGCGTTGAGAGTATCCTCACAATGGTAGCGGCAGCAGCAGCTCGCAGCGGTGAAGTCGATGGTCGCGGCCGTACGAACCTGCGGCGCTATGTTGTCGGTAAGGTAGAGCTCTTCCTAGCTCTGCCTCTCTCGCTCATGCGAGTACTGCGTGGACATCGTTGTCGGGGCTGGCATCGGCCCGCGCTGCTGATGTGCTGATAGCGGAGTGGCAAAGCTCGATCGCTCTTTTTCTCTGGCTCATCCGAAAGACTGCTGTACGTCGTCGTCGGGATTCACCTGGTCGAGAGCGACTGATGTTAACAGCAGCAGCTGATTGGGCAGCTTCGACGTATGAGGTGGCGGTTGCGTGTGATCACGATTCACAAAAAATTTCTCTTATAATACGGCAAATGAGCGATAACGGAAAAGTATCTATTTTTCTACTTTGAATGATATTATGGACCAACAATTCTAAATGAATTATTAACTATCTATGTAAAAAACAAAAATTTAGTCACGCTGGTAATATTTATTGTTTATTTTCTAAATTATCTAAATAAGTATTTGAAAGACCTAAGGAATATAAACAAATATGTACAACAGTATTCGTCAGAAATACTTACTTGCAAATATCTATTTCACCAGCTCAAAATTTTGGTAATGTTTTTTCATACTGTGCGGGTTATTTCTCAAAAATTATACTCGCTTTCAGTAAAACGTTATCAATTGATATATGCGTTATATAAAACTAAAATTAATATAAATTAGCAATTAAATTAATTTAACTATATCTGACATTTTCTATTGGTTCAGCATTAACTTATACGAGGGTAGTTCAATAAGTCTTTAGAATAAAGTATAAAAACAATTTTTTTTGGGTAATTTTTTTTTTATTTTTCAACATAATCTCCTTGGAGCTCTATACACGTGGTCAATCGCTTTTTAAGTTTTTTAATCCTTCAGAAAAGTGCGTTTTCGGAAGTTCCTCAAAATAAGCACTTACAGAGGCAATGACGTCTTCGTTGTCCGTAAATCTCTGTCCACCGAGCCATTTTTTCAAGTTTGGAAATAAGAAAAAGTCACTGGGGGCTAAATCTGGTGAATACGGTGGGTGTTCGACCAATTCGAATTTTAATTCTTCAATTTTAGCCATTGAAACGAAGCATGTGTGAACTCGGGCGTTGTCGTGATGAAAGAGAATTTTTTTCTCGCCAAATATGGTCGATTTTTTTAAATTTGTTCTTTCAGCTGCTCTAATAATGATGCATAATACTCACCAGTAATTGTTTTACCCTTTTCCAAGTAGTCAATAAGTATAATTCCACGTGCATCCCAAAAAACTGTAGCCATAACCTTACCAGCTGACTTTACGGTCTTTGCCTTCTTTGGAGCTGGTTCGCCTGTGGAAATCCACTGTTTGGATTGTTCCTTTGTCTCAGGAGTGTAGTGGTGTATCCATGTTTCATCCACAGTCACAAATCGATGAAAAAATTCCTCAGGATTCCGACTTATGCGCGCCAAAAGAGCCTCAGAGGCGACCACTCTATTGCGTTTATTCTCAGCTGAGAGCAAACGCGGCACCCATCTTGCCGATAGCTTTTTCATGCCTAATTTTTCATGTAGAATTGAAACAACTGCACCTATAGATATCCTTGTGGCCTCAGCTAACTCACGCACTTTTAATCTTCTATCCTTCAACAACATATCGTGGATTTTATTGATGATTTCGGGAGTAGTTGCTTCTACGGGCCTTCCTGAACGTGGCTCGTCACTTATTGATGTACGACCACGCTTAAATTTATTTACCCAGTTATAAACCGTTGCTAAGGCAGGGGCAGATGTGCCATGAACTGAGTCCAATTCATTTTTTATCTCATATAGAGTTAAACCCTTTAAATGAAAATGTTTAATTACCGCTCTGAACTCGTTTTTTCCATTTTTCTTAACAAGCAATTTTTTTTTTTTCAATTGGTTATAAAAACACGTAAACTCAGAAGATGTGGACTGTGACTGCACCATATATCTAGTCGGGAGTGGTGCTGACTGAAAACAGATGATTTGGAGCGATTCGCGCACCATCTGTTGGTCATTCTAAAGACTTATTGAACAACCCTCGTAGAAAATGTGACACAAAAAATATATTTGAGCATTCTTTGTGAACGAATGGCCCCCCCTTGCCCAAAATTTGAAGAGGCGTAGGAGAACCATCAATAGCTTAAAATGTTCGTATTGACAAGAGCTACAAAAAGTCAAGTGGCGTTTTTGTCCATTTTGAAAATGGCGGCTTCAAAATGGCGTTAAGCACCCCTAAAACGTGAAGAGTACAGATAAAAATGCCCGTAAATTTAAAAAAAAATAATCACGTTGGACTTTTTTTGACTCAAATTTTAGCTACCACTCATACTTCAAAAAAATAACGTGGTAGGTTACCGAAATCCAACATGTTGGATCCAATATGGCGGCTAATATGTCGATATTTTTAAAAATCAACCGAATTGGCCCAAATTTGGTATATGGGGTTTTTCTGGTTGCTGATGATGAATTTAAGGTCAAATCTGCAGAATTTAAAATGGCGGATCCAATATGGCGACTAATATGCCGATAAGATATGGTTTTTACTCTCGCCGTTTATTTATGTATCCATGATTTCTTCACGATGACATTATTCATTTTTTTAAATTTGTATACCTTATCAGCATATTAGTTGCTATTTTTAGTGGCATTTTTAGTTCCAATATGGCCGCTAGAAGCTCGTGACCCATACTTTTTTTTACCATAACGATTACAAAACCAGCTACATGAAACCGATTGAGATCTATGGTGGCTTAAATGAAAGGTCTTGGAATCTACTTTCGGAATTCGTATAAAAAAAATTTTTTGTTACCATATAATTCAATATGATGGCCAAAATCACGTGACATAGGTAGTAATTCACCAAAATCGATTACAAATAACTTTTTTAGACATGCTCACGTCTCGAAAACGCTTGAATCAATGATTTCGAGATGCTCTTCCTAACATTATTATTTTTTTTTAAATATTGGTGCCCTTGGTCGCGTGACGAAACTGATTTTTCAATAAAATAGCCAAAAAAGGCACTTTTTCGAGTTCTACAGCTCTCTCAAAGAGCTTGAATGGTAAATATTGAATGTTTTTATAAGCATCGTATAGTATCTTTGTTTTAGCTACTCCCAAGTTCCAATATGTCGGTGTAAACTATATGATGTAGGCCTTTTGGTACTAAAATGTATGAAAACAAATTGAAAATGTGAAGAAGTCTACGAGACACCAGGCGGGAGTGGAAGTTTGCGTATTTTGCTCATGAGTACTAACAAGGAGATGGTCAGGGATCCGGATCACCGATTTCGCTCAATTTTGGAGGAAAGTTTCCAAATGCAGAAATATGAAGAAACCCAAAACTTTAGACGCCAACGAAAAAACCACAAGAAGTTAGAGCTCCTTAAGAATCATATTTAACGTATAACTGTATATCTATATATACGTGTTCCATACATATACTTACGTATCTATACATGTACCGAAATATTTTGGAAATGTTTCGGTAAATCTTTTACTCTGTCTGAACGATATGATCGAGAATCATTGTCGAAATATTTCAATAACATTTCATGGAATATTATATGAAATATTTTATAACAATTCATGTAAAATTTTCAAAAATGTAGTGTAAAAGTTTTGAAAATATTTTCTTAAGTTCAATTTTGTGAAACATTTTTGTTATAATTTTATTAACATTTCATGAAATGTTTCTGCAAGGTTTTGTAAATATTTCATAATATTACTTCAGAAAGGTTTTGGCAAACTTTTTATAATGTTTACCCAAACTTACAGTAAGCTTTCTTTGAAATGTTTCCTAAAACATTTCGCTGAAATATTGTGTGCTGTGTGGGATATTGATCAATTTAAGTTCAAAATGCACAAATAACTTTCTGATATGGTTATATTTAACACACTTGAAATTTAGAGCACTTTTTCGGAAGCTGGTAGAAGTTAACTTTTTGGGTATAGAACCTAAAGATTGGGTTAAGTATAAAAAATTACATAATAATTTGTTCTCATATTATAATATAAAAAATTATATAATATAAAAGAAGGATACTTCAAGTGATGAAAAAGATTTTTTTTTAGAAAAATTTCCATATTGCAAAAGTGATTATCGACAACTGGAGAAATATTCAACAAATCACTGCAGTTTTTTATTTAGTATTCGATTTTAATTTTCAATGTCTCATTTTGTTCCTTGAATCATTCCAAGGGTACTTACTGATATAAAAATTGGAATAAATGGATAAACTTGTAAACTTTCATCCTATTGTTTATAAAACAAATCCACGAACTTATAACCAATTGACTGTAACTTTCAAGATTTATCGATTTTTTTTAATTCTCATATCGGTGCATCCCCCTGAAATCGTTCAAGGAACAAAATGAGACTCTCAAAATTAAAATCTAATTATAAATGAAAAAGTCTTCAGTGTTGTGTTGAATACTTTTCTAGTTGACGATAATCGCTTTTGCAATATGGAAATTAGAGTGACACATGTTTTTATCATTACTTTATATTATATCACTTGTTGTATTATAATATGGTAACAGATTATTATATAAATTTTTACACTTAAGTCACATATTCGTGCAGAAGCCACCTTAATCGTGGATAACTCGAAATATCGAGAGATACATACGTACAAATAGACATACAGATACATGCACACGCAACACCCACATGCTCGCGCGCACACACACACACACATACACACACACACACACACACACACATACACACACATATACACACATACTTTGATTCTTTCAAAAATTCAACATGGCGGATAAAAATAGCCACTGTATGCGTAGAATTCCTATGTTTGAGACCGAAGTAAACCGAATTGACTTTAAAACTGAATACGAGTCTGCAGTCAAAATATTAAAATTCATGACAGCGGATCCAAGATTGCTGCTTAATATGAATGATACTTAACCAAGTAACTGAAATTTATTCGAATCGATTTTACAACAATTATACGGGCGTTTCGATATTGTTGGATACAAGTATCTTTGTTGGTTTACACATTTTTTATTTAAAATAATATACTTGACGCTTCACGTAGGATAAAAGAAATATTAGTCTCAAGCAGCAAAAACTTTAAAAGGACTGATGCGAAACAGCTCTGAAAAGAACGGACTGAGAAAAGATCTGATGCGAGGTAACCCTCAAAAGCTCAAGTAGCTCTAAAGAGAACTTATGTAAAATAGCCCTGAAAAAGAATGATGGAAAGTAGCTCGAAAAAGAGTTGATTGGAAGTAGCTCTAAAAAGAGCTGGTGTGAACTCGCTGTAAAAAGTACAGATGTAAAATAGCTCTAAAAGAACTGATGCGAAGTAGTCTTTAAAAGACGTGATTGGAAGTAGCCCTGAAAAAGATAGATGGTAAGTAACAGAAACGGCTAAACTAGCCAGACTTCTAACGAAGGATAATAGTATCCGCTCACAAAGCCTTAAAGACAGGTCAGGATACTACACAGAAACAGAAGAGGAAACAATGGAACTATTTATGAGAGCAAACTTCCCGGACTTCATCAAAAATGAAAATGGGGAGGGACATATACGTATACCTGGGGGAACCAGGGCATAAAATTAAATGGGCGATCAACACCTTCGAACCGTATAAAACACCGGGACCGGACGGCATTTTCCCCAAACTATTGCAGGAAGGGTGCGATGACGTACTGAGACTGGTCACGGGAATTTTCAGAGGGAGTATCGCCATCGGATATATTTCGAGAAACTGGAAACGTACACGGGTTTCGTTCATACCGAAACCTGGAAAGAAGAGTTACACGTCTGTGAATGATTTTAGACCTATTAGCCTTACCTCCTTCATGCTGAAAATGCTGGAGATGTTGGTGGATAGGTACGAGTACATAAGGGAAACGACCCTGGGAAGTTCTCCACTACACCAGGAATAACATACATATTCGGTGGGCAAATCCACGGAAACGGCGTTACACTCTGTTGTAGGATATATTGAAAAGGCAAAAAGCGCCAAGGAAACGGTAATTGGTGAATTTGTGGACATAGAAGGAGCTTTTAACAGCACCACTAGGAGAACCATTGACAGAGCCCTGGCGAAGCATGCTGTACCGCGAACCATTAGAAACTGGATAGTGGGGATGCTGAGCGACAGGGACATTTATTGTGAATGGAAGGGAAAAACAGTAAGTAGGGAGGTCAACGAGGGATGCCCGCAAGGGGGGGGGGTCATATTACCACTCTTGTGGACATTCGTAGCGGACGAAATCCTACGCATACTTTACAGGGTAGGGATCTACGCTGTCAGCTATGCGGATGACTTTGCCATACTTGTCAGGGATAAGTATGAGGAAGTTTTATCGGATCTTGTTCAAAGAGCACTGAGCAAGGTCAGGGAGTGGTGCCAGACGGTATATCTGGGGGTAACTCCGGAAAAAACAGAGATTGTAGTCTTCACCACTAAATATAAATGTAAAATGAACAGAAAGGTTAACTTCTACGGGAAAGAAATACCGTATGCAGAAGGGGTTAAATATCTAGGGATATATCTAGATAAGAAACTAACCTGGAAGCAGCATGTTAAACAGCAATGCAGAAAGGTGCTAAACATATTCATGCAGTGTAGAGCGGCTATTGGCACAGGATGGGGGCTAGAACCCCAGAAAGCCTTATGGATATATGAGGCAATGCTGAAACCAAAGCTTACCTATGCCTCAGTAATATGGTAGAAATCAGTCGAAAATAAAACCACAAAAGCAAGCCTGGACCATGTACAGGCTGTCATATTCAGGGGAATTTTCGGGGTGCGAAGAAGTACCCCCACAGCCGCCGTCAGGATGTTGCTGGACATGGAGGGCCTTGACTTAAATATTAAGGAGGTGGCCCATAGGTCGGCATACAGACTGATGTGCGGCGGATGTTGTCAGAGAAAGGAAACGGACATACCACAATCCGGAGGAAAATGCTGGGTGAACCAATCTTTGGAAAGCCCCGTGATAGAATTAATAAAATCTTCCAATTCGGGCAACGTTACCAAACAAAAATACCGAATAGAGAGGAATGGAACAACCAAAACTTTGGACATGGAGACATCTGGTTCACAGATGGATCTAAAACGAACAATGGTACGGGAATTCTAATTGTTGTTGCGGAACTAACCGCCATAGAGATCTGTGCGAGGAACTTAGTGCAAAAAAGGGTCGAAAGCTGAAACATCCAAATCTGCACCAACAGCCAAGCAGCTATCCTAGCTCTTGGTAAACCTAGCACCACGTCAGCCTTTGTCAGGGACACGAAAAACATCCTAAACGAACTGGCCAGAATAAACAAGATCTGCATAACCTGGATTCCTGGACACTCGGGAATAAAAGGGAATAAAAAAGCAGATCAGCTTGCAAGGCAGGCAGCAAATAAAAGCGGACAGCCAGAAAGGGAGGTAGGAGTATCATACCAGGAAGGCTGTGACGCGATTAAGATAAAATTAGTAAAAGAAAGATGGAGTCTATGGAAAAACTCCACAGGATATAGATGGTCCAAAGAACTACTGGGGGAACATATCACCGAGTGGGGAAAAGGAATCATCAGCATGGATAAACGCAGGGCACGCATCGTACTGGGTCTATTAACTGGACACTGTGACCTACGGTGCTACTTATACAAAACACAGGGAACAAGCAACCTGTGTAGACAGTGCAACGAAGAAGAGGAGA
Organism: Gastracanthus pulcherrimus; assembly: GCA_949152435.1. NCBI lineage: Eukaryota > Metazoa > Arthropoda > Insecta > Hymenoptera > Pteromalidae > Gastracanthus > Gastracanthus pulcherrimus. Next base: position 109,779,049 of record OX424575.1, on the reverse strand, counting down.
CTCCCAACCACTTCCTCTGCAAATGTTCCAGTCTAACCGGACATCGACAGAGATGGCTTGGGTACGGGATCTTAGATCCCGAGACTTTTAAGGAGGTAAACACGAGCAAACTGCTTGCTTACTGCAAAGCTGTAGGTTTCGTGGAGCCGCCTTAAGTTCAACCAGGGGGATAGGGATACAATGGTGAAAACTAAGTGTCCCTGAGGTATTAAGCACCCCGGCACCTTCTAATAAAAAAAAAAGTAGCCCTGAAAAGAACTGATGCGAACTTGCTCTAAAAAGTACAGATACAATGTAGCTTTAAGAAGAACTGATATGAAACAGATTTACAAAGAATTGATGTGAAGTAGTCCTAAAATGGATTGATGGGAATCAGCCTTGAAAGGAAAAGATGGAAAGGAATTCTAAAAAGAATTGATGTGAAGTAGTTCTGAAAAGAAAAATTATTCCATGTGACTCTAAAAAGAACTAAACCGAAATTGTCCTAAAAAGAACAGATGAAGAAAAGATCCGAATAAATCCACGTGAAACAAGTGGACAGTATGTACATTGATGCAAGTTTCAGTCTTCATTACGGATAATAATCGGCTTCAGATTCCATATAAAACTGTGGTTCAACTGTATTTTACACTGTCTACAGGGATAAGATTGACCATTTCGGAACCGCCATCTTCAATTTAAAAATTCTGACTGCATTCTGACTTATATTCAGAAAACCCGAATACGCTCGTGTAATCATTGTAAATTTGATTTAAGGGTTTCAATCACTTGAGTAAGAAATTATCGTATTAAGCAGCCATCTTGGATCCGTCACCTTGAATTTTGATATTCTGACTGCAGACTTATATTCAGTGACCTCAAAACCCCCTTTGAGTTTCTTCTGATCAAACTTGTTTGTACAATCAAATTTATCTTTTCGAATTCTTTTCGCTTTTCTGTTACTAAGGGTATATAACCCGGTAGAGATTTGCGAAAATCGGTGAAATTATAAAATTTATTTATTAATAATTTTCTGGTTTGTAATTATTTAAAATTCCAAAAAAAGTTTTTTGATTTGTTTGACAGTATCTTCTTAAGAGATTAATGTATTAGACAAACACTTTTCATAATTTTATTTGTTCTTGTAACATTATTTATAACTCTTTTCTATTTTATTATTTATAAATTTCAAAGGAAATTTGGCGATGAATTTTGCAACAGATTCTCTTGAAACTTTGCTTGCTGAATGGTGTATATATAATTAATAAATTTTTAGTACGATATTTATTTACAGCTAGTATGAGGAGAAATTAATTTTTTACTTTATAAAAGCAGTGAAAATCATCGAAAAACTGACTCATTTAAGAAAAAATTGTATAAAGAATTGTAAAACACGCACTTTAGCGTATAAAAGAAATCTGTACTACAATTTTTTTTATTTTGGTGTATAAATGTCAAAAAAAATATTGCTAAAGCGAAAAATGAAATATGTCATCGCTAAACGTGCACCAAAGAAGATAAGTTTTTACCTATTTTTTACTAGTTTTCATCATATAAAATGAAATTGGATCATTATTTCTAAATTTAAATACTGTATTAAATTCTCTTTTTACATATTACATAACACTACACAATTTGGCCGAATTATGAATTAAAGTACAAAAGTTAGATTCTCGACCGAGCTATATCCATAAATAAATATACATTGCAGTATTCTATACTACAGATACTGAAGCGGATCTGTTGTAATACATTGAAAACACGTATAATAGTGAACAATAGCATATATTTGTCTATAAGTTTTAACTGTTCTTAAATTTTGTTCAAAATTCTTCTTCTTTTCGATGTCGAGTAAGTAATTTAACTGTAAATTTATAGAAGTGCAAGATACAGAGCATAATGATTTTAGACCGTAATCATAATTCATAATAAAACATTTGTTAACTAATTACTTATGTTAGTGCTTCTTGAAAAAATGTTAACATCAGTAGTAGTGGTAGTTTCAGACGTAGTAGCAGTAGCAGCAGCAGTAGCAATACTGGTAGTAGAGTAATAGCAGCTACATCAGTCGCAACACTAGACTTCAAAATATTCTGCTTTTGTATATACCAAAATTTCGATATTAAAATTACTAATGACCATTAAAAGGAGACACGGTAAGATACTGCTTGTAAGACTTGAATCTCTGAACACTTGAAAGTGCAAGAGTAGTTGATGTGTTCAAAATATGAACTTTAAAAGTATAAGTTGCATAGAATGTATATATTCAAACTGTAAATACAGACGTGCAGTCAAATTGAGTCTCCAAAGTTCATAACGAATTTTTATTCATTTACTCTTCGAAAGCTGTAGCATTAAAATTGTTTGCTGCGTTCGCAACAACTTACATATTACTGCGACTATCGTTGTTATCTTTCATTTCTACTATAGTATATCTACACGGGCTACTTTGTGTGTATGTGTGTATTTTATATAATTAATAGTTCATCAGTCCATAGATTGAGTATTAGTACATATTTAGTAGACTTGTATCTTTAACGTTGAATAGTGAAATAATATAATATCCTATCTGCTTTACTCCACGTTGTTCACCTCAATCAGTAAGGGTAGAGTGCGTGTGCACAAAATTTCTATATATGCCGTTGGGATGTGCGTGGTGGGGGGCGGGCCGCGGCTAAGCTTTGCAATTTGGATTCTTTTTGCAAGTACAAGGTTCTGCTGGTTGGACTTAAGGGCGCCAGCCTGAGTTTAATGCCGTTAAAAGTCACAATACATTACACACTACAAAAATATTTTGACGTAATTTAAGTCAATGTAAATTTTTATATCTTAAATATGTATGTTATATGTTATTTTGTTACGATTTATACCCCTATAATTGGTCTATGTATACAGTCTGCTATAAATTCGCTAATCTATATTACATACATTTAAACCTTTTTAACCACTTACCACGAGTTTTTGAATCAGGTGGTACATTTTTTATGGTCACTGGGGATTTAAACTATTCTCCAAAACGTTTTTCAAAAAAATTATTTCCAACTTTTAGACACTCATATATCAATAAAATAGAATTTTTATAGTATATTTATGGTATCATTTGGAACCATGATATTGGGGCAGGGGGGGGAGGGGGGTGGTGGAAATATATTATTTCACTTTATAATATACTCCCCCCCCCCCCCAAGAGTACACTACAGCACGATCTGCATAGCCTCCAGCCACTGCGCCGGGAGCTGGAGCTATGTTGCGCGCGGTAGCTCCTGTATGCACGCGAACACCGATATCCTCTCGATTGCCTGTAGCTAGCACTTCTCTCACCTGTTATTGTAGATTTCCTATCTACTTTGAGTGTCCGGCTCGCTCAGCTGAAAATCCGCGTTAGCTGAGGTAAGCGGCAAGGAAAAGGATAATCTATACGAATGACCACACGCAAATATACAGTACAAAACGTATATTATTAAGCATAAGATATTACATAGAGGCGAGATGCCTGTGCACCACGCGAAACATCCAAACTTGTTCGTCGCCGTTCGCGTGACATTATGGGGGCAGGCTTGGGTTAAATGAAAAAAAGATTTTTTTAAGAGTCCAAAAAACTATTTATGTTTAAAAGCAATCATTCCGAAAACATTTATGCTATCAATACTTAATAATATCTTAAATATTAACGTTGTAAAACCTGAAAATCTTGATCCTACACGTCACAATAAACCACTATTTTCAATACCATATCTATTAAAGGAACTTTTTATAACACGTAAATAAAAAAGACCATTTTCGGCGCCTATAATGTTCAGCGAAAATAGAGTTTTTCGAGCGTCAAATAAAGGGTACCGAAAATACTTATTTTCACTGATTGAAATAAAATGAAAAAATGATTGAATCTCCGAAAAAAAATAATAAAAAAATTTATCGAAAAAGTGCTCTGCTCTTTTTGTAATACATATCAAAAGAAGTCGAAGAACCGTCGAAAAAAATAATTTCGCTCATCATGTCATCTAGAATCGTTTAAGGAACAAAGTTCCTTTAATAAATATGGTATTGAAAATAATGATTTATTGTGACGTGTAAGATCAAGATTTTGAAGTTTAACAACGGTAAAATTTAAGACATTATTGTGTTTTGATTGCATAAAATCTTTCGGAATAATTGCTTTTTAACATACAAAGTTTTCTGGACTCGTAAAAGAAATGTCTCTTTGTGGGTGTAACCCTGGCCTGCCCGTTAAGTGCGCGCGCAAGAGAAAGATATAAGTATATAAGCTAAGGGGATTCACATCCACCTATATAGGCCACTTGAATAGGCCAGCTGCATAGGCCACCTGTATAGGCCACCTGAGCGCACTGCCAGCGCGTGACTTATGCGCACACTACGGTGCGCCTCGTTTATCCTCTCTCCGGACTATGCCCACACTACGGTGCAGCTCGTACACCCCCTCTTGGACCAATACTCTACCAGTGCGAGAGTTTTGCGTACACTACGGTGCAGCTCGTTTCCCTCCACCGCATCCTACCCACTACGCTTTCTCTGCGTCGACCTCTCATTGGCTTGGCGACACTCTGTGTAACTGTGTAAAATCAGCCGCAAGCGAGCTGCATAGCTAACTTTTCTCTTTGCAGCTGACAAGAACGGAGGAGGAGGACGACAACCAGCCGAGGATGAGCAGTGGATGTACGAGGTAAGCCGGAAATCGAGCAGTGAACCGTCGCTCTAGCGGCGATATCGTAGGAACTCTTGCTCGATGCTCCGTGCTTGCCTCGCATTACCTTTACCTTCTCCCACCACGCTCTCTCAGCTTCCAATTTACATCGACTCGGTAACGCTTTGCCTACCTGCTTAAAGCAGGCGCAAGTGAGCTACAAAGCTCACTTTACTTTTCGCAGTCGAGAAGATCGGAGCCCTGGAGGATGATAATCAGCAAACGATCAGCAGCGGATAAGCGAGGTAAGCCGGAGATGGAGCAGTGAACTGAAACATAGAACAAGAAATTCTTGCTCTATTCTCCGCGCTTGCCTCGCAATGTATTGATTTCTCTCGAAGTAGTGAAGTACAGGCCCATATAAGAAGTCGACGACAAGTACTACTTCAGGAAGAAAGGATAAGCTAGGGCGAGCTGTAGGGGTAATCGGGCTCCTTAAAACGATAATATTCAAAACGAAACGTAGGATCAAACGAGCCTGGTTATCCCTCTGCTTAATTGGCGCTACGCACACGACATTTAGGCTTGTGCGCATGCTGCGGCGCATCTCGTTTCCCCCAACTCTACACTTTTCATCGCCACTATGCTATTAACTCGGTGCATCTCTCGTTGTGATGTCTAACGCACCTCATTCTCTTTTACTTTTTCCACCACCTCTCAGGATGTATGTATATATATATATATATATATATATATATATAATGTTAAATATTGTATAATATATATATATATATATATATATATATATTATTAATTCTTATTATTATTTTATTTAAAACTTAGACATTATTAATTCTTATAAGGAAATAATATAATTATTTTTTCTATTTTTTTCCACACCATCTATGAGGTAAATAGAATGGTGCGTTGATTTTTTTGTTTTGTTTAATTTACTAATAATCATATTTAATAATTTACTGATAAATAAATGTGATTTATTGACATGATAAACTCATATATATTTTTCATGATTATCATTTAATTATTAGTAACTTAAACCGTGGTAATCATCGCCAGTAGCCATACACAACCACGTGGAGACAGAATCCCTTTCCCACCTCTATTGAAAAAGATTAACTTAAAAATCATTACGATAACCTGTATAATAATTAACGTAGATAATTCTATATTATATTTATCATTCAAGTATTTGTTATAATTTTTAATTTATTCATTTGCAATAGAGATTGCCCACCTGTCTCATTCCTATCTCCGGTATGTATACCCAATAAAATAAAATTTTATTTAACACTATTTAACTTGTAAAATACATCTACATATACCACTTGTGTACCCTGGAAGAAAATTGAGTATAAGTTATGATGAATGGTTATAATTATGACCATAATTTTAAGCATAATTATAAGCAGAAAATTAAGCATAATTATAAGCATATTATGCTGAACGATTGACAAATATCGACAACATAACCTTACTATGCCTAAAAATAAATTATTAATCTATTTTACGTCTACATTAATTTAGTAAATTGATAATAATATTTAAATAATATTAAAAAGAATTAGAAAATACAATTGCGTTTCTGTGAAGTTGAATACGGCGTTTTCCGGGCAAAACTCTGTCTGTGTGCGTGTATCTCTCTCTCTCTCTCTCTCTCGCTCTCTCTCTCTCTCTCTCTCTCTCTCACTGCTGATTTATAATGGAGCAAAATCGAAAAAAAGTTTATTCGAAAAAAGTGAAGCGTCAAAAATTAGATAAACTAGATGATTTGCAGATTTCTGACTTCAATACTATTTCAAGTGACAATAATAGTGATAATGAGTTTAATAAATTTTTTAATAAAAGTGATAATAATTCAAGCACTGGCAGTACATGTAGGGAAGAATATTTTATGCTTCAAAATGAAGAATTTAGAGAGATAGAAGAGTTACAAGAATGGTTATTGGGTATACCATTGAGCATAATCTACAGCATTTTATGGTCATAATTATGTCGCCAGGTAGCGGGATTTATTAGCATAATATGCAGCATAAAATGATCATCTAGCATAAAATTCAGCATATTATGATCATTTTATGCCCAACAGTTCTACCAGGGTATATTTAGATCTATTTATCAATTTAAAATTAATATGTTCTACTTAATTTTTTTCTAATGGGTATAAAAAAGTAATCATATAATTATACTCTTAAAAGGAAAAAAACTTGTTGAATTAAAAAATATTACAATTACAAATACATATAATAAAAATTTTTAATAAAATAAAATGCAATGCTTTCTTACCTAATAAGGTTGTGCTTATAAAATATTACTACACTATGTCTTGAAATAATATTAAATAATCACGTTATTAATTATATGATTAATTTTATGATTGGCTAATGTGCTTTGAATATTTTATTAATTTTTCTTTATTTTAATAATTAGTTATAATATGTGAATATATGAAACATTAAAAATTTGAAGTGGAAATATGGCGTATTCGAAATAAATAAATGATGAAACAAGTTTTGTAACCCATACAATACACGCAATATTTGTAACATATTTATAATACTTTTCCAATCTTTCTGAAAGATAATAATTTAAAATTGGATCATTGTTTTCTACCTTTAAAATTAAAATTTCAGAGACCTGCAACCGTATATAACATGGTTGGTTATCCCAATTTTTGAAAATTTCTAAATCACCATCTTTCCCAACAAAATTGTCTATTTCATTATTTAATTTAGTGTAATATAAATTTTTATCTACAGAATGTAAATAATTTTCATATTCTTCTTCCTGTTCTAAATAGTCATCAATTTGTTCGTTTAAATCTTGTAAATTTTGCAAATCTTCGGCATTTTGTAAATCCTCTAACTTAACGTAACAATTTTGAATTGGATCCCACTCCATACTATCGTCAATTTGTTCATCTAAAGCTTCTAAAGATTCTAAGTTTCGTAAATTTTCCATTCCTTCGTTATGATCTTGATTTAATTTCCGTTCCATGTTATCCATCTTTATAATTTTCGAATATATATTAAAAATGTAATGAGAACTGTTTATCCAATAGATTATTTTTTTTTAAATTTATTTATAGATATATTTTAATTATATTTTAAAAGATGATGTTAATTTTCAAAAATTTCTTGCCATACTACATTAGCAATTTCTGTTAAATTTTCAGACTCATTTTGAATACATACTTTTTCTGGGTTTTTACATCTAGATAAAAGAACATATAATTGGCCATGAGAAAATAAAGGTCTTTTTATAAATATTCCTATCTCATCAAAACTTTGACCTTGGGATTTATTTATAGTTATTACGAATGCTAATACAATAGGATATTGTTTTCTATAAAGAATAAACGGTAATGATGATGATTCTCCAGTATTTAAGGTTATTTATGGAATGAATACCCTATCTCCAATTTTTTCTCCTATTATTATTTCTGCTTCAATATTATATTTAAATAATTTTATTATTTTTAATCTTGTACCGTTACATAAACCATCAGTAATACTTAAATTTCTAATCAACATATTAAATTAAACAATACAAAAAAATCAACGCATACATCTATTTACCTCCTGGGTTGTGTAGAAATAATAGAAGAAACTTTTATTTAAATGTTATTTTACAAAAAAATTGGATAGATAATTGAAAACTTTATCAATAAAAAATTGTTTTGGAAACCTAAAACAATTTAACTGAATTTAATTTAAGTTTTTAAATGTTTTTCAAATAATGTAACCACTTCATATAACACAAAAAAACGCAGCTATCTATTTATCAATTTCTCTATTTACCTGAAAAATCGTTTCTATCTATTTATAAGTCTGGATATTTTCCATTTAATCATTATGAGAGATTTTTTAAAAACATTATATAAAACTAAATACAATGAGGGTGGGCTGAGAGGGGGAAGAGGGGGGCGTAGGGGGGGGGGGCATGAGGAGGGGAAGAGGGGGAGGAGAAGGGGGTGAAGGGGGTCAAATGAGGTGATGAGGGGGGATGAGGGGGTCCATGTGGAAGTCTACAAACGTGAAAAATAACGTAAAAAAGGTAAAATTTAACGCTATTTTGAGGAGATATCGTAAGAGGAGGGGCTGAGGGGGCGAGGGGTGAGGGGGGATGAGGGGGGCTGGGTGGTAGAGTTAGCGAATTAACTATATATATATATATATATATATATACCTCAAGTATAATTCAAGTAATGATAATTATGATAAAAACTTTTTAAAGATTAAAACAGAAGCGGAAACGCAGCAAATTAACTTCGACGAAATTGAATCAAATGAAAGTTCAAAGATTATTAATAAAGAATTAGTATTCTCAGAACTACAGAACACCCTCCGCTCCTGTAAAAACACCAGTGCTGGGACAGACAATATTCCAAACATCTTTTTAAAAAACCTCCCTACACCTGGACTAGAATACCTTTTAAATATTTTTAATAGTATATGGCAACGAAATATTTTCCCAAACAAATGGAGGGAAGCAATAGTAGTACCAGTGCTAAAACCAGGTAAAAACCCTTGTATGAAAGAAAGCTATAGACCAATAGCGTTAACCTCCTGTATGTGCAAGCTCATGGAAAAAATGGTCAATAATAGACTTAGGTGGTACCTAGATTCTAAAAATATACTCTCCCCCCACCAACATGGATTCAGACAATTACATTCAACTATGGATAGTATTGTTACCATAGATACAGCTGTATGCGATGCTTTCATAAATAATCAACATCTTGCTCTTGTAGCATTAGATATAGAAAAAGCATATGATATGCTTTGGAAATATAGGATCATCAAAATACTTGAAAAACATCAAATAAATGGAAATATGATCAACTTCGCCTCAAACTACTTAAAAAACAGATGTATCCGAGTAAGAGTGAACGGGCAGTACTCAGAATTATTTGAAACTCAAAATGGCGTCCCGCAAGGAGGGATAGTAAGTGTCACCTTTTTCTTATTAGCCATAAACGACATCACTCATTGTCTGCCACCTCCGATCAAATGCACAATTTACGCTGATGACGCATCGCTTATGGTTGCTGGAAAAAACATCAACTCCACTAAACAAATACTACAAAATGCGCTAAATGCTCTACAAACTTATGCAAATAACAATGGGTTCAAATTTTCCAAAACTAAAACCACAGTCACTGTATTTACAAAAACAAACAAAAACAAAGTTGAAATAGAATTATTTTTACATAACCAAAGGTTATCTGTTTTAAAAGTAGTTAAAATTCTTGGTATAAATTTTGACGAAAACCTAACATGGAAAACACACCTAAAAAATCTGAAAGACAACTGTAGTAGAAGATTAAACATACTAAAAATGTTAGCTTCAAAAAAGTGGGGAGCGGAACAAGCTATAATCATAAAAACTTATCAGGCTTTAATTCAATCAAAATTAGACTACGGTTCAATTGTGTACAATTCTGCTAAACCGAAACTCTTACAAATATTATCGCCTATACAAAATACTGCTGCTAGATTGGCTACCGGTGCTTTCCGCACCAGCCCCGTCGAAAGCACTATATGTGAAGCAAACCTTATCCCGCTTCAATATAGAAGAAAAATACTATGTCTAAACTATGCAATATCCGCCTCGGCTACACCTCCAAACATAATTCACAATTTAATTCAATCAAATCACTTTGAAATTCTTTATCATAAGAAAAATAATTACCCTAAACCTCTAAATGTTAGAATTAAAAACTATTTACATCTACTAAAGATGTCAATCCCGCAGATGCTGAGACGTCAATCTTCTGAATTCCCACAATGGACTAGAAATACTCCAAATATATTAAAATTAGATATTAGAAAATCAAATCTTGACCAAAATGAAATAAAAAGAATTTTCCAAACTAAAATTAGTTTTTATAAAAATTACGATCATATATACACAGATGCTTCAAAATCTAAACGAGGAACAGGATGTGCCATAATTCTTCCAAATAAAAATATTACATTTAAACTTCCAGACGAACTATCAATTTTTAATAGTGAAGCCTATGCGATTCTACAAGCGCTCAAATTCATTAAGGACGCAAATATTATCAAAGCAATTATTTTCTCAGACTCAAATAGCGTTATATCAGCCATAGAAAACTGCTCTCAAAACAATTTTTTCATACAAAACATATTAGCACTGTACAATGAGATCAAACTTGCAAATGACTCATCCGAAATTGTTTTCGGCTGGGTACCATCTCATGTGGGCATTGAATTAAATGAAAAAGCTGACCTTCTAGCAAAAAAGGTAGCAGAAAATCATGAAAACTCTATACCTTTATTTCAATTACCACCATCAAACTTCAAAGAAGTACAAAAAAGTTTAAAAACTGCAATATACAACACTTGGAACGAAAATTGGTTACATCTAAAACCACAAAAACTTCATAAAATAAGAAAAAATGTTCATGAAATAAGTCCTTCGTCAAATTTCCCTAGACTGGAACAAGTGATCTTAAACAGGCTAAGAATCGGTCACACAAATTTTAGTCACATACATATGATAACAAAAGAAAACCCAAATTCCTGTGATTACTGTGGCAGTATACTGACAGTGCAGCATGTACTTATCGACTGTTCATCACTTCAAGAATCAAGAATAAAACATCATATATCTGAAGATCTAAACAAATGCCTTAACAATCAAATTTCATGTATAAATACTTTAGCCTTTCTGAAAGAAATTGACTTTTTACACCGTATTTAAATTTAAAACAAAATGTATTCCATAAAAACAACAAATAATGTTATTTTAAGTATCATATCGAAACAGTGAACTTCAAATTATTGTATTGTCAGAATAAAAATATGTAAGGATTTATTATGCATCAAACCTTGTAATAATCTGTAATGTCGCTAATGACCCTAAAGAGGTTGATGCGACTATAAATAAACAAACAAAAAAAAAAAACAATTTATATATATGGTTAGAAGAAAGTTTTTTTTTTCATTAAATTAACGAATATTTCGAGTAAATTACCTCATATCTTTAGAACAAGAGCCCATTAGAATGAATTACGGGTACTAGGCTTTATTTTTAAGTACCAGACAACACGTCTCAAAGTATAACCGAATTCCGTTTCCCGAACGGTGTGCCCTCTCCTTGTCAGTATTGATAGAACTGTGCGGTGGTCAGCAAGAAATCCTCCCCAAGTCCGACTTTATTCCGCTCCTCGTACGGAATCCCTCAATCAGGCTTTTCATATCAGAGCGTCCGCGTTGCATAATTCAGTACATGTTGTTGATTTTTCTACCTCGGCCCTTCGGACATTCAAAAAGCTTCCTACGAGATGCTCTTCTTACTCGTGATCATGTAGACTGGGAAACCAGGATTCAAAATGTGGATTTATCCCTTTAGGTAGATCTGTATTTCCGGGCCATATATTACTTCCATTGCGTTCTTGCATTAGCTATATAGTAAAATGGTACTATCAAAATAAACAGCAAAATTACGTCTTCGACATTAAAGATGAGATAGTACGCTATTGTGTAAAGATACCAAAATCTTAATATTAGCGTACCTTGCCTTCAGGTAGACCTTCATTGGGTGTGGGTCCACAGATCCATTTGTAGAGTGCGTTACTATCGCATCATCGTGCATGCATGTGTGCCAGAAAATTAAAAAAAAATGTATACAATAGGAATTATTCTACAAAGTGGATACAGACGTGTAAATAAACAATCTTTAAAAGCTATCCAATGGATGGAGAAAGTGATGAATCATCGTATTCAATATACTGTGAGATCGAAAGGGAAGAGACTACCCGAAGGACGTCTGGTGGATGGGTATTGTGAATTGGATGATGGTCGTAAAAAGGATGGTATGTGATAAATAGAGACCTAGACCTCGTGAGCGATGAGAAGATGAATGAGAGGTACGAGAGAACCGTGAGAATCTCGGCAAAAATCAGGAAATGCAGCTATCAACTGATTGAAAAGTGGGAATGTGAGTTTGAACGTGAGTGTAAACAGAACGAGAAAATGATGACCTACATAAAGGAGAAAACACGAAATTGGCATACACCACGCAATCCACGAGATGCATTTTTTGACGGTCGAACGGATAATACAGTGGAATCTTATGATTAAGGTGAACAAATTAAATATGTAAACGTGTGCTCTTTGTACCCATACATATGTAAGTATGAACGCTATCCTATTGGTCATCCCACCCTTTATACTGATGAAGACGAGTATCATCAAGGCGTTGGTCGCAACAACTAAATTAGTAAGATTGATTGACTGGTTATGTGTAAGGTGTTGCCACCTAGAAATCTCTATAATCCTGCTTTACGGGTAAAAATACACAACAAACTGTTATGCCCACGGTGTCGATCTTGTGCCGAAGCTAAGTCTCAACTGGAGTGTAGTCACAAAGATCCGAATGAGTGTACGCTCATTGGTACCTGGGTTACTGAGGAGTTGAAAAAAGCCGCAAAGTTTGGATACATCGTTAGAAAAGTATTTGAAATATGGTCCTATAAAGTTATGCAATATGTTAAAAGAACGGGACAGGGTGGCCCCTTTCATGCCGATATAGATAGTTTTTTTTACTGAAAAAACTTGGACGTCAGGTTATCCACCTGAATGCGGTAATGATAGAAACCCAAACAATCGTCATATTAAAGATTTTAATCGAGAGGAGGGGATAAATCTTGACGAAAGTCGCATAAAGTTCAATGCTGGATTAAGATCTGTGGCAAAGCTATGTCTCAATTCATTGTAGGGAAAGTTTGGACAACGAAGGAACGTGACAAAAATAGAGGTAGCAGATTAATCACAGAGATTGTTTGCACTTCTTACTAGCCCCGAGGTCGAGGTCAACTCTGTTTTACCGATCGATGATCAGTCTCTTTATGTTAGTTGATATAGTAACGATGTCGTTGAATCCTCGCCAACGTGTAACATCATGATTGCCGTGTATACCACTGCACTTACGAGACTGAAACTTTGCTCGGAATTAGAACCCCTAAAAGAACGCGTATATTGCCATGATACACATTCAATCATGTACGTTAGTAAAGACGACAGTGGAGAGTATGAGCCGTCAACAGGTCCGTTCTTAGGTAATCTTACCGATGAGTTGGCTGGTTATGGTTTAGATACTTATATGACATTATTTGTCTCAAGAGTACCAAAATTTTACACGTATAAATATCGAACACCAGATGGTAAAGAGTCTTGTGTGTGCAAAGTTAAAGGTGTAACACTGAATTCCTTAAAAAGTTAAAAAATCTATTATGATACGTGAATGAGTTAAAGGTAAAATACTGCCGATGTTGTAACACGACCAGAATCTAAAGTATGCGAACCAACTTATGACCAAAGACGATTTATATCGCACGATAAAAGCTACCCGCACAGCTATAAGACCTAATTGTACACATTTTTTATTGGAATAAATTTTGAAAATGTACAACTTACTTTTTGATTTATTATTACACAATACTTACACCTATCCTTGATGAACGAAGCGAGAACTGACGATTCATCTACAATATTCAAATTTTTTCCTGAACCAATAGAGTGGGCGGTGGATACGGTGAAGGAATTATAATAGGCTACGGTGGCGAGGAGGGGGGGGGGTATAGAAAGTTAATTAATTAGGCTCATGACCCCCCACCCACCCGCTTGCGCATGAGTTAGTTGTTAGCAATCTTCCCTGAAAGATACTAGTAATATGGTTAATATGCACCCGCGGGGGTCTACTCGCGTGCTTCGGTGAGCTTCTCGAAGAGACGTTAATATATTCTGACGAACGTGATGGCGAAAACCGTTAGTCGAGAAAATGGATATACGATGGAAGCATCCGTGGACGTCGATGATTTGCGGACCACGTCGTGCGGGAAAACAGTCCCTGTAAAATTTTTTCTCAAATACATTGACGCGATGAGCGTTACGCGATTCGGGCGGATTCTCTTGTATGATACCGAATGGCAGCCGACTTATAAAGAATTTAACGAAAATATCGAATTCCTCGAGGGTTTATCGAAAAGCGAGGACTACGCCACTGATCTGGACCAAAAAGTCTTGATTCTAGATAATTTGATGCGTGAGTCATCGAGTGGTGCAGTAGTCAATCTATTAGTCAAGGATAGTCATCATCATGATACAAGCGTTATTTTTATCTCTCAGAATCTCTTCCATCGCGGTCAGCATGAAATCTTCTTAAACTCAAATTACATAGTTATTTTTAAAAATACTCGCGATCGCCCACAGATACAACATTTGGCGTGACAATTCTGTCCAGCAGATCCTAAGTTTCTGCAGGAAGCTTATTGCGACGCTGTTTCTAAACCGTTTATCAATTTTTTGCTCGTAGATTTGAAACGAGATACCCCGGAAGATTGTAGATTTCGCACATGCTTGTTCCTGTTCGATATGTATCAGTACGTCTACGTGCCGCGTAAGCAGATAAAAAGTGGCATTTCATCGGGTGACGTATCAGTCTTTCATTTGTAATTGGTCGGGTAACATCACGCTGTCCCATTAGACGCAAACATCTTGATGTTTTAAAAGCCTTGTGTCACCTCAACAGTGTTCAACGCATCGCTCGACTGTGCAAAGCAGATCCAAAATTCGTGACACATATTTCTGAATGTGTATTAAATATCTTGAATGGAAACGTACCGCTCAGCAATCGCTATAAGAGTAAATTACGCAAACATGTACCATTATTGCGAAAACTTACTGCTCCGGGAAAAATCTTACTCGCCAGAAAAAAGTTAGTAATTAAATCGGAACATCTTGGCAGAAATAAACAGTCTCAGTAATGTGAAAAACCATCTACTGTTTCAAATTCAGTGTGACAAATCACGTGTGACTGTACTGACAATAATTGTACAAACTATATTCGTACATTCACATTATCGGAAAAATTGTCTGAAATATTGGGATTTAAAAATAAGAAATTTCTATCTTGCGAGGGTAAGAAAGAAAACTGTATTATCAACCTTACGTGACGGATGATATTGATACACGTCTGTTACGAGCAGTTCCTCAACATTTGCACGACTACATTTATGGTCCAACCGAGATTCAAAACTTTTCCCCACTAATGTACTTACCCTTACTGTCTCCCTCGTTCCAATCGATCGAAATAGATATAAAGGTCCAGCATGGAGAACCTATTTAAATCGATTACGGTACGCTGACGGTGACGCTTCACTCTAAATGCATTAGTTAAAAATGTCTGAGTATGAATATTTTCTTGCCGATCAAATTGGTAATGCCTGTGATGATAATTGCAATAATTATCTCACATTCCGACAACGTGAGTAAAGCCATGTGTTTTTATATTTAACAAAGAATAGCACCATAAACGAGGTTCGTATTAGGTTGCAATATATGTGGCACGACATTGCATTGGTTGGTACTTTGATAGTTTTGGTGTACCACCAGTAGTTCCTGATCTCGTGAATCGTATATATAAAAATTGTAAAGACATTAGGTGGAATAACGTACGGTTACAAGACACTTTTTATAACGTTTATGTTAATTATTGCATCATGTTTCTGTTGTATATTATATGACTTCTAAAATTGGTCTACGAAGATTCCTGCAAAATTTCTCCTCAAACTTGAAGAAAAATGATGAAATAGCTAAACAATTTGTAGATAGAATGTAATGTGATCTTTGGAGTCTAAATTTGAGAAGTGATGTAGACATTTTGAAGCGAACACTCCCTTTACCACTTTGTCGACACAGCAAAATTCTTATTGATCCCCATCGTAAGAGGATGATTGAAGCTATTGATACACCCCACCACTAGCGGATTCATGGTATTGGTTCCCGAACGTCAGATGATTGACTGCTATTGGTTTTACTACCATTAAAGTCTACGGACTATGGCATATAAGTCGAAGATTTATATAGAACAATCACAGAATTTCCAACAGTTTTTGCGTTATACTTCATCCCTGTGATAGAAGATGGCTAGTCCAAAGTACCGTTGTCACTAGATTTTACCCATGACATATGGGTTGAACAACTCGTTTGGCAAAATCATCCATGTTGGTCTAGAATATTCTTCTTCCTGTATACAAGATTTCTACGGTTTATTCTTCTCCGTTGATGGATCACCGAATATGTATTCCTGGTTACAAGATCCGTTTTATGCTTAGTTTCTCCGATAGAACATTTGAATCATTGGAAGATGATGCAAAAGAATCTGGCAAGCCATCAGCAAAACGTGTTCGTAAATTTTCTTTGGTCTTTAAACGCGTCAATTTCGATCGATTGAAGGCATTATCTAAGCTAATTGATTATAGAATAAAATATTTACTTAAGATAGAAAAATTTGTTATTTTCGTATTAAAAAGGCTCTCCGGTGAAAAATAAAACTTCCGTAGCTTTAAGGATAACAAAATAATATTTATATGGCATGTTTATAATGATATTATTAATTGATACATACATTTTGAAGAAATTTTATCAAATAATATTGAAGTTATTGAGAATAATAGGTTAATTTTAAGTAAAATTAAGACGTACGGTAACAGTTATTGGCGCATACCACAATAACATGTATTTAATTATTTATTTATTTATTTATTTATTAATTTATCCATCCATCCATCCATCCATCCATCCATCCATCCATCCATCCATCCATCCATCCATCCGTCCGTCCGTCCGTCCGTCCGTCCATCCATCCAATTCATTCATTCATTCATTCATTCATTCATTCATTCATTCATTCTTTTTTCATTCATTCATTCATTCATTAATTCATTCATTCATTCATTCATTCATTCATTCATTCATTTATTTATTTATTTATTTATTTATCTATTTGACCAGAAAAATTTACATTTTTAACCAATAGAGATACAATTCAGTTACCTTTACATTGGAATTTACAAGTAAATCATAAAGAGGTAAATAATATTACCTCTACATAGGCTGGCTTATATAACCTAGAGAAGAAACTAAAAGACTTAAATACTGATTTAAAAACAAACTTAAAAAAAAGAATAAGAAAAATATAATATAAAAAATAGAAAATTAAAATAAAATAAATTTCTTTTTAACAACAGATAAGATTTCCATGTAAAGTGATCTAAGCTGATAGTTATATCTAAAATTATAGATTCATTACAAATCGTTTTAATTTTTTCTTTGTATTAACTTTATTGGTAGTTAATGATATGAGATCATTTGTTAACTCGTTGAACACTTGTATACCTACCATGTAGCTGTTTCTTTACAGATTATTTTACTTATTTTCGGTAATTGAATACTTTTATTTCTAGTATTGCTTGTTTAGGACTTATATATTTCTTTCAATGTTTCATAATTAAATGAAATAGATTCTAAAAGGAATAATTGACTTACAGAAAGAGAAAGACATTGTTCTGAGAATGTTTTTTTATTATGATTTTTAATATTATATTTTGAATTCTTTGTTTTTGGTTTAGGGTATTACTATATGATCCTCCACAGGCAATTATTCCATAATTTATTAAACTTTAAAAAATGCATAATAAATTATCATTAATCTTTTGGATTTCATAATATTTTTAATTTTGGTAAAAATAAATATTAGATTGTAACACCACATTTTGTGCGGGTTACACAAACTTCCAGTTTGTCGAACGAACTGCTCAGTGCAAGTCCGATGCTCGACAGAAGTGGCCTATATAACTAATAGCACACTACTCACCCATTACACTCACTATATACATACACACATTCACTATTTCCTTTGACGACACAGAGCAAGCGAGCTCTCCAATACCCTGAAGCAGCTGAAAAGGAGACACAGCTGCCACCCCATAGAGCCTCGCATAGGTTGGAGCTGGCTGGTCTCGGCTGGGGTGCGCGGAGCATGTCCTGGTGTATCCCCTCCTTGCTGCCGTCCTTTCGAACCAACCTAAGAACACACGCATAGAGATTAGAAAGGCAGAAAATAAGCAAAATGGTATTAGAATAATACCCACCTGATTTTATGCCTTGAAACGCATGAATGAATCCACCTTGGGCGGAGCGGCTGCTTCTCTAGGTACTTTGGAGGCCTGCAGCATACACCCTAGAAAACATAAAGCTGATACGCACATCAAATTGGAACTCTCTTACCTGGTTTGGAGGGTTTGCAGAGGCAGTGTGGTCTCTCAAGTGCAGCAACGTAGCTCAACTCATAGACCGCTCCTCCATAACAGCAGCAGCAGCAGCCTCCGAAACACTCGCCAGTCACCTAGAAGCAACCTAGCATTAGCAAGGAGAGATTACAGTGATATATAAAACACTAATCTCACCTGATAACAGTGGCAGTTGAAGAATGCAGTGTAGTAAGCTGCATGTAAATATAACCTCTTCGAGGTTAACCATGCCCACTGCTCCTGCTACAAGTACGCAGTCCTGGGCCTTGCAGCTCTTGTCTTCGTGTCCCTTCGTCGGCACCGTTGTCAAAATACACCTCCTGCTGCATCCCTCGTCGCACTTTCTCGTCCTGCCCACTCGTCCTTCCTCGTCCTCTCCAACACCGTCTACAAGCCGTCGACTGCGTGCCACATAGCGTGACGTCACCGCAAGCAAACGCTCCCCTTTCCTCCTCCTTACTTCTCTTTCTTCCTCACCAGACGCATGCGCTGCGTCCTCAACCGGGCTCGGTCCGCATTACCGAAATCCGAATGTAGCGCCGCGGGAACGAATCGACAACTCGCTCACTTCGTACTGAGCCACGTTCGCAGACACTTCGGTCTTTGTATCAGCTCCGTGCTTAGGAATAGGTACACACACACACACACATATTTATATATATATATATATATATATATATATATATATATATATATATATATATATATATATATATATATATATATATATTTTATAGATATTTTTTGTAAAGCTAGCGTCGCGCCGCCTTTCCACGTGTATTTCGCCGCCATATATTCTGTTGAATTCGCGTCCCTGAAAATTAGCTTCTTCCCCTCTCGATTATTTACCGTTTTTAAATAATTCTATGTGTCGGTAGAACATTTGTAAAATCGTGCTGCGAATTCGCGCAGCTGGCGCTCAACACCTTGTAAATTGAATAAACCACAAGTATTTATACTTTTACCCTAAATTTCTGTTCGTGTAATTTATTTAAAGTCTCAAATAAAATTAATATTAAAGCCTGCATGTACGGCGCAATAATCTTGGCTAGTATAGCTAAAATTATTGTCATAAGATATCTAGTTCTTTTTACAATATAGACGATATGTTTGTCCCATTTCATATTCAAATCGAATAACAATCCTAGATACTTATGATATTCTACTCTTTTTATTGGTTGGTTACCTATATTAATGTTTAGAGTATCTGGCACACTATCACAGTAATTTCCATACGTTATGTAACAGTTTTACTTACATTTAAAGCTAATTTGGTCAAGGTAAGCCTTTTCGATACTTGATCTAAATATATTCATTTTATCCTATACCCGTGACCACGTATCATCACTTGATATGATGACAGTGTGATCGGCATGAGACATGATTGTATCATTTTGCATATCTCTCAGTAGATCATTGATATAAAGTATAAATAACAAAGGACCTAGTATAGTCCCTTGCGGAACTCCTGTAGAGATTAATTGTTTCTCAGTCTTACAATCTTGAATTTTAACTCTTTGTTGTCTATCTAAGCGATAGCTAGTTAACAGTTCAATCCAACTTTTTATATATGATATTTATTATATAATTAAAAGCATCCGTCGTACCTCTATGTCTAACAAAACCAAATTGATTGTCAGATATTATATTACCTTATTTCAAAAATATGTGTAGTCTATTGTGAATTACTTTCTCAAAAATTTTTGCAATTTTAGATATAAGCGAAATTTGGCCTATAATATGAGATACATGATTTGTCCCTTGCCTGGTATATAGGGTCTACTTCAGCTTTCTTAAGAGCATGAGGCCATATGGATTTCTCAATACACAAATTAAAAATATGTTCTAGTGGTAATAGTATATATTCACATATTTATTGTATTGTATTAACATTTATATTATCTATCCCTCCGGATTTTTGTTTCATTGAAATAATAATTTTATGTATCTCATTGGAATCTATAGGGCGAAGAAAAATGGAATTGTGGTTCCTTGTACGAAGATTCAATTTATTGGTGTCTAATTGTGTAATTTGAGTAGTTAATTTAGCTCCCACTTCACAAAAGTAGTTATTCATAGAATTAGCAATATTAGTTTTATTGCCAATTTTTTGTTTATTTTCATATACGTGATCAATTGACTTGTCCTGATTATCAATTTTTTCCAATTTAGTGTTAATTATATTCCATAACTGTCTTGGATTTCCACTATTCAATTTTACTTATTCAGTTCCATATTTGTATTTTGAATCTTTCACAACTTTACTCAATATTTTATTATAATTATTATATTCATTTTTTAGAAGTTGGTAAGTTGTTTTTATTTTCAAAATCTATGTACATTCTGTTTTGTTTTACATGATACTATTATCGCGCTTGTAATCTAATATTTTCTCGGTATTAAGTCTGTATTTTTTCCTGTTAGTTGTTCATATGTAGTGGCCTTTTCAACAAAATTCATTTATCATTTATATTAGTGTGTCTACATAACGAATTAGATCCTGCATATACATAATTAAATTCCAGTCAGCGCTTCTGGCAATATTCTTTAGTTTAGTATAATTTATATATTTAGTTATATTGTTGTTTGTTTATTTTATTTCGACGTGATCCACGTTTAAAATCAAAGGATAGTGGTCGTTAAAATGAATCGTTGTTTAACGAGGGCCTTCTTATGTCTATAAAAGAGGAAGTATATTTATACTCCAAAAAGTTATTTATAAATTCTTGACCAATAATATTATCCCTTAGTTCTTTTCTACTAACATTTTTTTCCGTAATATGAATGTTAAAGTCTACTAATATACAATGGTTTTTCGTATTTTCCTGATCATTCAAAAATGTTTTCATACTAAGCATGAATTCTGTTTTTGGCAAACCATGGCATCTATAAATTGCCGAAATTCTGAATGACTCTCCGCCCATCAATTTAACATCAGTACTTACAATGCTCAACCTATCATAAACTTCAATTTCAGTAGTTTCAAATATGTTTTCTTTAATGTACATTATTACTTCATCTGCTTTATTTACTCTATGTTCATTGTAGTAACTTTTGTATCTATTTAAACGATAGTATTGTGGATATTGTAAGTTCCAAGTTTCTGTACATATTATGATACAAGGATTTATATTTACACTCACTAAAAGTTTCCAATTTTTCGAAGTTTGCGTTAGGACTTCGTATAATTATACATCAAATCAAATTATTTTTATTTTTAAGACTTTCATTGAGCGTTTCCATATCCTCTACTTCACATTTACTAGTATTAATGTCTTCAAAATTTAAATCTTCATCCATAACTAAGATCAAGTTCCTTGTTCCGATCCTTTTCTGAATCTGCTTTGTATGGGTTGGGATCTTGTTACTGGTCCTATTTTGGATACGATGTTGGAGTATATTTTGTGTAGTGCTTCCGTTGATATTCTAGATATCCTCGATGTAACCGGCTGGGGGTCAAATTTATCTACTATACCGATGTGTTTCGGTATAGTAGGTTTGATGATATAGTCAGTAAAATCTATAAACCTCTTTATTTTAGCTTTCAGAATTTCACATTCGTGGCTATCTGTAGCCACATGTTCAATCCAATATTTTGTTACGTATTTTACATTGCTGTTTACACAATTTGTATACCGTTTGTTTGTTTCATTGCAATCCTTTGTTGTATGCTCTTCTACACACTTTAAACACGTAGAACTATTATCACATTTTTTCCCATTGTGTACAAACCTTCCGCAAATGTCACAAGGTTTAACGTTTAGATAATTATAAACTTTACAATTTTTATAACCTACATAAATATTATTGTTCTTCTCTCTGACGTGTTGATACAATTCTTCTGGCAAATCTATTATTATAGACTGCATATTAATTTTCTTATTCGTGTAAGAATGTATAATCTCACACTTTTTGTTAAAATTTTTTAAATTTCTTTCATTAATATCTTCTTCTAGACTTGCATTGTCCATTTTTTCGAAGTTACTAATTCCAACTATCTTTACTTTAGGGTTCTCAATTTATTCTCTATTTATTTCAGAAACATTTGATAGATTGGAATTTAATGTATCGTATGCCTTGTTCACAATCTCTTCATTTAAACAATTTATAATTAATTCATTATCATTAATCTTGATTATTTTTTTTTGTTTGAATTGATTTGTTCTTGATTAAATAATGTGACATTTTTATGTTAGTTTTAGCTCCTCATGTTCCGGGTAAATAACACAAATTTCACTTAGTCTTTTTATATTATTATATTTAACAAAGTCACTTAGATGAGAGAAATTTTCACATATTATACACACTACCGACCTAAACTGTTGCTTTGGATTGCACTTATATGTTATTTATTCTGTATCACTTGGAAGAGCTGCACTTTATTCCGCCATCTTGGCCAAATTGAACTGAATATTTCATAGTGATTTTGGCAGTAAAATAAAAATAAGACAACTGAAACTACTTATTTTTACTCAAACATAAGTTTTTTAAAAATAATAACTTTTTGTTGTTTAAAAATTGTTAATAACAGTGCAAATTTGTTAATAGAATCATTTAACATGATCGTTGTCATGGAAATTTACGAAATATTTCAGCTAACTAATGTTGAAAATGCTTTAAAGACCGTATCTTAAAAGTTTCATCAAGATCGATTATTTCGGTACTTGACAACATTTTGAAGATTGAAAACTTAAATAATGAAAAAACAGCAATTGATGAATAATAATGAAAAATGTAGCTTTATTTTATGATACGTTGATACAAATTTACCAAAGTTTATTATATTCATAAAAATAAATAAAAAGCTTTTAATAGAAAGTATAGATCGTTTTTAACCTAAAGAAACAAAAAAAGATTTTCTTTTAATTAATTTTCACAGCCTCTAATCGATCTCAATTAGGCAAAATAACGCGAAATTGCGATACATACCTTTCATTAAACTATGAAAATGTTAAATATAGCTTAAAATGTGAAATATCATTATATTGTTGCTTATACTTGTTAAGGATGAGTTGAACCAACTTTTAAAACATTAAAAGATTTTTCAAAAATCACCGGAGAGCTACCTTTAAAGATGTGGGCACTTATGCTAAAAATATGTTGGAAGATGAACAAAATTCTCAATATTCTTATTTTACAGCAAATAATATATACTATGCTATGTAAGATTTCAATGATAGTATTGTAAATAATATAGATACAAATTTATAAGAAAATAATATAAATTTAACTATAGAAGATATTTATGTTATAGTATATGAGTTTATTGATTTACATTTATATAGTTTAGTATGGTTTTTGGGGCCTGCGGCGGCTCAGTCGGTAGAGTGTCGGATTCCCACGCCGGTGACCCGGGTTCGAATCCTAGTCTCTGCCGATTGATACAAGCACCTCTGTAAAAATTACATGTGCTTTGTTTACAAACACACCGCAGACCCCCGTCGTCGATTAGCACCACATGGAAGCACAAACATGGCGACGTTAAATAATAATAAAAAAAAAAAAAAAGTATGGTTTTTATTCGTTTTTATTAGTTTTTATTTGTTTAGTATCGTTAAGAATGAATAAATTTGGGTTTAAAATAATTATTTTGTACTTACTTACCTGACATATTTCTCTCTCACCTATCCTATATATCCTTCACGTACACTATATTTATTATATTGTCAGCACCTTTCTCTACTCCTGCTCCAGTATTCAATGACTAAGTGGAATTAATAATTTCCGGTATTCCTATTTGACTCGATGTTGAAGTGCGTCAAATAGCCTCCAAAGTGCTTAACGCTCTAGATCTATCATATCTAGATGGGGATATTTTATCGACTGAGAGGTTTTCGCGTCCGTGGCCTGCAACACTATCCTGAGACGCTGCTCCTCAAATCTCCTTATTACAAACACAACAGCATACTTCATAACAGGACCCTCAACTATAAGTACGATCGTCTACTCCGCGCCATGCACCTCAAATGCAAGTACAGTAGTCTGCTTCACGTCAAGCGTCTCAACTGCAATATCAGTCTTCAACTTCACGTCAACGACAGAACACAGCGGCTACTCGTAACCCATCATTTTTTAGCGTCGTAGTAAAATTTAAGACACCGCATATTCGTGATTTCATAATTAGCACGCATCTCAGTCTAAAGTATTTTGCAGTAAATATGGTTTTTGCATATGTGTCGATCTCGGTGATTCGACTGATAACCCGATACCCCAAGCAAGTTTCTGAACTTTTAACAAAGGCAGTAAAACATAAACTTTGGGGTATAGGAAACCTAAGGTGATACACATGCACAGAGACCCTGATACGCCGCCTGCTGCTATATATCATGAAAGCGTTTTATTGTTCTTTCAACCTAATGTAACGTGTAAGGAAAACGGTCCTGCCAATTCTCACACTGGAAACACAACTAAACAAAGCGAGCAGAATGTTTCTGAACCACTGATCTGACTAACAAACTGCGATTCTACTAACACAATTAAGAATCGTACTTCCTCCAACTCCCCCGCTAGTATCGATATTATGTATGCCAACGTCAATGGTATGAAAACACATTTCGTTACAGTTGTAGCTTATTTGTACATGTATCCTAAACAAATAGTTGCTATAACTGAGTCTAAATTGTTTGAACTGGATACTGACTCCTCAATAACCATTGATGGCTTTGCATTAGTTCGACATGACCGCGTTGGGCGCGAACACGGTGGGGTTGCAATCTATATTCATAAATCCTTAAATTCTAGAATTCTAGCCACGTCGGAAGTGCGCGATGGTAGTACTTCTGAGTATATTGTAGTGGAAATCGCTTATGGTAATAGCGCTATGTTAATTTCAGTTCTTTATCGTCCTCCTAGAGTAGTATTGCCGCATGGGTTCTTTAACAATGTTTCTACTTTTGCCGATCGATATGACAGAATTGTTATCACCGTCGATTTTAACTGCAACATGTTATCCACGACATCTTTTGAAGCCAAGTATATGTATGATATAATCCGCTCGAACTCGTTTTATCGTGTACTCTCAGATCCAACGCTGCATACACTAAACTCTGATCGAATTGAATCGCACACGTGGCTTGATCTCTTCATAGTTGATTCTCCATCTACGGTAATTCAGTATACTAAATCAGATGTTCCGTTCACATTCGAGCAGAATAGAATTGCTCTCATGGTTCCTTTTAGTCGCGCACAGAATAGTATACGACATATTATAAGTAGAGATTTTCGTCATTTTAACAGAGCTTGATACCTCTTCAATATTAACGCAAAATTACGTAGCTCACATATAGCCAATGATCTAGATGGAATTATCACTTTTCTTAATACTACAATCACCAGCTCTCTTGACCAACTTGCACCACTTCGTACTATTGTCATTAAAAACCGTAGAAAATCGTGGGATACAACCCAAATTTGATCTGTTATGAGAGAAAGAGACCACTCGTGCAAGAGAGTTCGTGCTCGTGATTCTTCCTATTCGTTGGCAGAATATCGAGCTCTGCGTGCGAAGGTACTTCGTCTTTTACGAAGCTTTAAAAATGCGTACTTTGCTAGCGAAATACAGAAAGCTCAGCACTCCAACCGCCTTTGGAACTCTCTCGACAGGCTATGTTTAGTCTTTACCCGCACTACTTCACCTTTCACACCATTCACTCTCAATAGCTTAAACTCTCATTTTATAACTATCTCTAACGCGTCTCGAAGCTGGCTTCAGGCCCGGACATAATACACAGACAGCCTTGCTCCTGGTTCTGGACGATGTAAGACTGGATATGGATATCCCCAAATTCACCATTCTCATTCTCTTTGATTTCTCTAAGGCAATCGGTAGAATATCTCACCATATTCTGATTCATAAACTTCGCTCATTTAGGATTGAAGACCACACATTGCAATAGTTCATTTCATAATTAACTGACAGATGCCAGGCAGTCGCGGATGAAGGCGTCAAAATCTCAGATTGGATCCCTACCTGTGCAAGAGTTCCCCAGGGATCGGTCATGGGTCCACTCTTGTTAGCCATCTTTATGATTGACCTTCTCAATGTTCTGAAGTTCACCAGACATATGATTTACGCCGATGACACGCAGATTTATAGGAGCTGCAAACGACACAAACTTATTGACACTATATCCAAAATCTCTTCCGACTGTGATGCGATTGCCAACTGGGCTGCTACCAACGGTCTGACCATTAATCTGGCTAAGACTAAGGCGATGACCTTTGGCAGCATTCTTAACTTGTCATTATTAGCTCTTAATAATCTACAACCAGTCTTAGTAATTGGTACTCCTATCCCCTATGTGTCAGAAGTAAAAATCTTGGTGTCTAGTTGACTCCAGATCTTAACTGGGGGAGTATTTGCCTCATATCTACCAGCAGGTATTCCGAACACTTAGAAAGCTACGTGCACATCAACACGCATTAGCGTTCAATATTCGGAAATCATTCAATCACTCATACTTCATCATTTCGACTATGCCTGCCTTTTCTATCATGATGTAACCAGCGAACAAAACTTAAAGTTACAACGAGCGCAGAATGCATGTACAAGGTTTGTTTTCGGTAACATTCCCTGGTTTGATCATGTTACCCCCTATCGTCAGCGACTAGGGTGGCTCACGGTAAAGGCCCGTCGAGAGTATTTCTTGAGTGCTCGAACATTCACGATACTACAAACAGGGCAGCCAGAATATCTTAAAATCGACTGTGTTAAGTCCTCCCGACTGTGCACCCCGCCTTTTCTTATTCATAGATTTACAACCACATTACTCGAAAATTCCTTTACAATTACTGTCTTCTATTTTTGGAACCGCCTACCCGAAAACGGTAATTCCCTACCATACTCATCCCTCATCTGCGCGCCTCTACACTGATACACATGTCTTACAATTTTCTATAGAGATCTCTTTTAAATTATTCTATGTCAAGGAGCCCTGTGTCCAACAATAATTTATTATTACGTTATTATTATTATTATTATTATTATCATCATCATCATCATCACCGTAATCATTATACTATTATTATTATTATTACTATTACTATTATTATTATTATTATTATTATTATTATTATTATTATTCTGCCCCTGCGATAGCGCCGCGAAGGCAAACGCAGGGGGTGCCTAGGCCATGCGGCCAGACGCGTCCCCAGGTTGTGAATGGGAAAGTGGCCACTATAACTGATTAACTACGAATAAATTGATTATACAGCCGCGAACAATGGCCAACACCACACTTCACAAACATTTACTCTTACACTCATTACGCTGCACTTACCACACTCACTATACTCAGGAAAATCCACAGACATCTCATCTTGGATAATACGATTAGTCATGAGACA
Source organism: Gastracanthus pulcherrimus (assembly GCA_949152435.1). Taxonomy (NCBI): domain Eukaryota; kingdom Metazoa; phylum Arthropoda; class Insecta; order Hymenoptera; family Pteromalidae; genus Gastracanthus; species Gastracanthus pulcherrimus. Next base: position 109,750,943 of record OX424575.1, on the reverse strand, counting down.
AATACGCAGAAAACCACCCGACTCGATTGTTCCCATGCCGGGACACGCTGGGAATTCCCGGACCTCTGTGGGTTATTCCTATCAGCATGCGCGAAGGGCTGATGTAAGCCTAGCTCTGCCGAGGCGGTTAGTTTCGCTGCGGAATTTTAAGCCGGCGGCTTCGGACCCTGATCAGCAAGTGTATATTCGTCAGGGGGATCGGAACGCCTATTGTTCCGGGCGAATCCTGGTCCGTCCGTGTATTCCGGGACCGAGAAAACGAAGGCTGAGCCTCAGAGAACTGGGGTAGGATCAAAGTATCCAAAGGTACAACCGGTGCCAGCTATTTCGGCAGCTCCCCTACGCGCGATGCACCGGTTAAAGAATCAAGAAAGATAATGTCCCTACAAAACAATGAGAGGAACCAGATGACAGGTAAATCCCATGCCTGCGAGTAAGCAATAGTGGAATTGGAGCAGCTTCCTTCACACACATTGCCGGGTGGCAAACAACAGCCCAGCTGCCCGCAGATAACAACAGTCAATATCGACGTCAAGAGAAACATCCCGACCCTCGTCGACGTTTTCGACGAATGGAAGGACCGCCTACGCTCGAACACCGAGGCGCACTGTACGACAGACACTCTGGAAGCCGCGGCTACCTCATGCCAGCGGCCTCAAAATAATAAGATGTGACCGCAAGATGGAGACTCCGATAGCGCTGAGACAGCAGTCACTGACAAGATGGCTTGGGTTACCGATCCCTCGGAGATCGCCGATTTCGTGATGGGCCTGCCGAAGAAGGACAAAGCTGCAGCAATGAAACATAAGCAGTAGCAGAAACAACCTGCGCAGCAGACCGAACAACAGCTGCAGCGCAAACAACAAGAGTGGCAGAAGCTGCGTCAACAACTGCAGCAGCAGCCACAACAACAGACCTCTCAGACGGCCAGGACATCGGCAAACAAGATGAGAGAGCCTTCTGAGAAATCTCCGAAGAAGAATAGGAGGAGGAGAACGCTTAGGAAGCGACCCAAGGCTGTCCATATCAGACCGGGGGATGGAGTCACCTACGCAGAGGTTCTCTCGAATGTCCGCGAAAAGGTTACAGCAGAGTGTCCAATGACTGATATTAAGTGTATCCGGAAAACCAGGGCTGGCGACTTCCTGGTAGAGTTGGGCACAAAAAGCAACAACCAGGAGCTGGGGACTATAGAAGACTCTATCAGGAAGGTAATGGGCACGTCTGGTGCCGTAAAGACCCTGACACCTAAGACAAATGTGGAAGTCAGAGACCTTGACAGCCTTACCACCAAAGAAGAAGTGAAGACGGCGATCAAGAGCGTCTTTGACGAAGCAGGAGTCTCAACGGGTGAGATTAGCGTTTCGATGACCAAACCCAACATTAGGGAGCAGCGACTGGCCATCGTAGAGATGGACCAGGATAATGCAGAGTTCTGCTTTGAGAAGAATCGCCTGAAAGTCGGCTACATGAACTGCCGACTGAGAAGATGGCAGCGGCTCCAGCAGTACTTCAGATGTCTGGGTTACGGACATCAAGCTCACGATTGTCGTGGCCCAGACAGAAGCAAGGCCTGCTACAAATGTGGTGCGGAAGGTCACGAAGGAGCAGCCTGCAAAGCTACCGAGGCGAAGTGCGTCTTGTGCACTTACCTAGGAGTAGACCAAGCACAGGTGGGCCACACGCCGGACTCAGGGCAGTGTAGCGCGTTTCGCGAAAAGCTTAGGCAGACCAAAGCCAAATGTTAATGATGGACCGTATGACGGTCCTTCAAGCGAACCTCCATAGAGCCGAATTAGCCAACAGAATTCTGACTAAGAGTATATATGATATGATGTCAGAGTATGATGTGCTGCTAATCAGCGAGCAGTACTGGGACTGGAACGTACCTACGTGGTACAAAGACACATTTGGCATAGCAGTAATCTACGTGGTCCCACGAACCATCAGAGTGGACGAACACGGTGTCGGAAGCGGCTTATATATATATATATATATATATATATATATATATATATATATATATATATATATATATATATATATATGTATTTATTATCGTATCGCCAGCACTGCTCAATTTTTCATTGTACATTTATTATCGTTCAATATCTATATATATATATAGATATTGAACGATAATAAATGTACAATGAAAAATTGAGCAGTGCTGGCGTAGAAAGAAGCGCAGATCACACACATGGTGTTACAATTGCTAATCGAAAGAGACGAGATGCTGGAATAATAATAGTTTGAAGCACGGTCTTTTAGAATAAGCGCTCAGATTATGCGGTAACTCGTTCCATAGTCCGGCAACCCCTATTTCGAACGAAGAAGCAAAATAATCAGTATATATTTATATATATATATATATATATATATATATATATATATATATGTATATATATATATATATATATATATATATATATATATATATATATATATCTATATATATATATGTATTTATTATCGTATCGCCAGCACTGCTCAATTTTTCATTGTACATTTATTATCGTTCAATATCTCTATATATAGATCTCTATATATTTTGAATTTTTCAAACAGTCCACTGAGTAATGGAAAGTAGCTTATCCGACCCGGACATGAATTTTTTTGAGCCTCTGATTTTTGGACAGAGGGGGTGGCTTTTTTGATTAAGAATGTCCCATATATATATATATATATATATATATATATATATATATATATTTATATATATATATATATGTATGTATATATATATATGGGACATTCTTAATCAAAAAAGCCACCCCCTCTGTCCAAAAATCAGAGGCTCAAAAAAATTCATGTCCGGGTCGGATAAGCTACTTTCCATTACTCAGTGGACTGTTTGAAAAATTCAAAATGGTGGGCTGGTGCAGTTCTAACAATACACCGATATCATCACGGAATATCAGTTAAATGTTCTTAAAACTTGCAGGGGCAAATAAAAAATTAGTAAAAAGGTTATTTGCATGTATTTTTTCCCGCTGAACACGAATCCATCGTTAGTTGTGGTCTATGAGACGACCTTTCGTCCATAACCTCAAAAAATACTCAAACAATGCAGTTTTACGTGGCTGAGACTCGCATAGTGGTAACAAAATTAGGGACAAAGCTTATTTGCATGTATTTTTTTCCAGCTGAACACGAATCCACCGTTAGTTTTGATCTATGGGGCCATCTTTCGTCCATAACCTCAAAGAACAGTCAAACAATGCAGTTTTACGTGGCTGAGACTCGAAATAGTGATACAAAATTAGGGACAAAGTTTATTCGCATGCATTTTTTTCCGCTGAATACGAATCCACCGTTAGTTTTGGTCTCTGGGTCCACCTTTCGTCCATGACCTCAAAGAACAGTCAAAAAATACAGTTTTAGGTGGCTGAGACTGGAAATAGTGTACAAAAAAAGCTCATCATCATTCTTCGTTGGTTTTTAACAGAGGAATACAATGCTGTTCTCGGTTTTAACCTTGACTCAAAAGCTCATTTTCAAGGTCATTTCAAGGACAACTGTTCAAAGACAAGGTCCAATTGTTTAAATTTGATACTATTTTAGCTATTATTTTGACAGGAATGTCATGTTTATGATGATATTGCGTCCTTCTACAGGAAGCTTTGTAATAGTAAAATTTTCAATTTCATAAAAGCCGCGTTATAATCTTGTTTTGAGGTTATGGAGTTTGAAAATCGTGTGTTTATAAAATCTCCATATGAATGTGTGTTTTATAGTTTAGTTGAGTATAGCTGAGTAAATCTTACTTATAGTGGAGTAAAACATACAGATTCTATATTTCAAACATTATATTATGCATATTGGAACGATAAACGATTTTAGAGAAGGTACGTGCCAATGCATCGTTAGCAGTATTTTCATTAAGATTATTCCGGACTTAAAAGAATTATTCTTTTCTTAGAAGATTTTTGGATATTATTATACAAAATTCATTTACAAAGTCAGAAACTTCACTCTTAACTGTTTTCAAAGTCGACCTATCGTGTTGCTGTCCATACACTATATTGCACCTGATCGATAAAGGCACTATTTAAAATTTCAAGTAATCTCGTGGAAAAAAATGAAATATCTGGACATTTATGACATGGATCTAGGTAGCAATCGGGCGTAGGTGTCTTGCACACAATTGATTTCAAACAATCATGAGAATCACGAATTGGATTTTCAGTTTCTTTTGTTAAGCTGTTAATTTTAATTGCATCAAGCAACAATTTACAGTTCCGATGAATCGTACATACACATACTGAGTGAGTTCCTCTTGCTCCAGCCAAAATACAATGTTGCGGTCGGAGTTTTGCAAAAACACTGAAATTAACTGGATGATCTGAGTAAGTCTTTTTGAACAATGTATGCAGTTCTTTGAGATCCATTAACAATAACTGTTTTTGCACTTTAATACGCTCAGCATCAACTTTAACTGAACACGTGTCTTTGACTCCTGGCATCATTCTACCAACAGTATCGTCATTATAGAAATCATTAATTAATGTAATTGTAGCATTTGGTATAGTTTTACCAGCTCTTGCTGTAACATCGGCCAGAATACCACTTGCTGATCGTAATTCTGAGACATGATGTTAAAACTGCCCTTAAAAGGACTGTTGCGCAAGACCGGGAAGGAACTCCCTTGAACTGTTCTTAGAAGGACTGTTGAAAAGTTGATTACTACAAATGATTCGAGAGCTTGACAACTATCCTGAAAAGGACTGTTGCGCAAGTCTGTACCCACCTGGAAGAAATTTCCTTCAACTATCCTTAGAAGGACCGTTGAAGAAACAATGAGTTCGCTAATGTAAGAGCTCGCTATAACTATCCTGAAAAGGACTGTTACGCAAGCAGTTACGCAACGAGAAGAAATTTCCTTCAACTATCCTTACAAGGACCATTGAAATAACAATGATTTCGCTAATGTAAAAGCTCGCTAACTATCCTGAAAAGGACTGTTACGCAAGCAGTTACGCAACGAGAAGAAATTTCCTTCAACTATGCTTAGAAGGACTGTTAAAGAAACAATGACTCCAAGGAGGAGTTATGCACTACAAAAGAATGTCGTTTAACTATCCTCGGAAGATTATTTGAAAAAATGAAAGCATAAAACGATAGAGGAAAGTACATGTTTTCATTTAACGTACAATATTTTATGCTGTAAGATATATTCGATGTTGGTTATGATGAGAAAAAAAAATCTAATTATATCCAAACTAATGAAATCTAGGAAAAGAACATCTCATTCTATTTCGAAAAAGGTGCAATTAAACAAATACGATTGGGAACATAGTATTTAATTAAATATTGATTTTTGTGTTCAATTTATTTTTCGAAAAGTAGCCCCTACATCTAACTGCAAAATTAAAAACACATATGCCCACACAAACATTTTCTAAAAACCCGGGATTCGGACTCCATAGCCTCAAAACATGATTATAACGCCTTTTTTATGAAATTGAAAATTTTACAATTACAAAGCTTCCTGTAGAAGGACGCAATACCATCATAAACATGACATTCCTGTCAAAATAATACCTAAAATAGTGTCAAATTTAAACAATTGGACCTTGTCTTTGAACTGTTGTCCTTGAAATGACCTTGAAAATGAGCTTTTGAGTCGAGGTTAAAACCGAGAACAGCATTGTATTCCTCTGTTAAAAACCAACGAAGAATGATGATGAGCTTTTTTTGTACACTATTTCCAGTCTCAGCCACTTAACTGCATTTTCTGACTGTTCTTTCCGGTTATGGACGAAAGGTGGACCCAGAGACCAAAAGTAACGGTGGATTCGTATGCAGCGGAAAAAAATGCATGCGAATAAACTTTGTCCCTAATTTTTTTATCACTATTTCGAGTCTCAGCCACGTAAAACTGCATTGTTTGACTGTTCTTTGAGGTTATGGACGAAAGGTGGACCCAGAGATAACAACTAACGGTGGATTCGTATTCAGTGGAAAAAAATACATGCGAATAAGCTTTGTCCCTAATTTTGTTACCACTATGCGAGTCTCAGCCACGTAAAACTGCATTGTTTGACTGTTTTTTGAGGTTATGGACGAAAGGTGGTCTCATAGACCACAACTAACGATGGATTCGTGTTCAGCGGGAAAAAATACATGCAAATAACCTTTTTACTAATTTTTTATTTGCCCCTGCAAGTTTTAAGAACATTTAACTGATATTCCGTGGTGATATCGGTGTATTGTTAGAGCTACACCAGCCCACAATTTTGAATTTTTCAAAAAAGCCACTGAGTAATGGAAAGTAGATATATTAAGCTAAATTTTAAGCCCGGACACGAATTTTTTTGAGCCTCTGATTTTTGGACAGAGGTGGTGTCTTTTTGACTACGAATGTCCCATATATATATATATATATATATATATATATATATATATATATATATATATATATATATATATATATATATATATATATACTAGCGTCCCCCGTCGCGGCTTCACCCGCGATTTGAGTGTCTGGAATTCATTTGTTAATAGAATTCATTCAATCATATAATTATGATTTTCTGTTACATTTGTAATAATAAATCAATAAAAATTGTCTAAATCTTCTCTGTCAACTACGTTAGCGACGTTGCCTTTTGGAGCTAATATTACTAGATTACTGGCCGAGCCTACCCTAGAACATCCCACATAAAACTGTCCTTGAGAGAAACAGTTTTCTATCAAGTCGATGCCAACCATTTTCAATGACTGCCCTTGAGATTTCTTGATGGTCATGGCAAAGCACAACTTGATTGGAAACTGTATTCTCTTAAACTCAAACGGATAGTCTGATGGGATTAGAGGTATTCGCGGAATAAGAACTGATTCCCCGCGAGCACTTCCAGTGATTATTGTACCTTCTATAACATTTTTACGAAGAGTTTTTATTTGTAGTCTAGTTCCGTTACACAATTTAGGAGGACAAAGATTTCTCAGCAACATTATAGGCGCTCCAACTTTGAGGTTCAATCTATAAGGTGGAAACCCGGGTGGAATCAAACTATTTAAAAATTCAACAGGGTAGTGGACAGCATCATCGGTTTCAATAACAGAATCAAATGATTTATATTCAGCAATCTGTTCTTCAAAAGGATTCAAGAGTAGCTCATTAATGGTAGCTACTTTATCATTTTTTGGCGTTAAAATAGCTCGCTCGCACAACCAATCTATGGGTTTATCTTTTATATTATTCACATCAGGATATATCTTGGAAATAAGTTCTGATAATGTGGTGACTACCGTACATAAATTTGATGGAATCACAATCTCATCTTCTACGGACGGGAAAGTTCCGTTGCCTATTTGGAGTAGTGTTTCTGCGAAAATTCCGGCAGATTCATCATTATTTAAATAAACTCTCATATTTGTGTGCAGAGAAAGTTTTTGAATATGAGGCCATAAATATGACTTCTTTATGCAAGAATTCACTTCATCCGCACGTGTACCTCTAGGTACAACAGGCAATGTTTGCCGGAAATCTCCGGCTAATAGAATAGTGACTCCCCCCATCAATCTATCATTTCCCCTTATATCTTGCAATGTTCTATTGAGAGCCTCAAATCCACCTTTATGGGCCATTGTGCATTCATCCCAAACTATTAACTTACACTCTTTCAAAACTTGTGCCATATTAGACTGTTTTGAAATGTTACAAATTGGTGTCTGTAGTTTATTTAAGTTCAAAGGTAATTTAAAAGTAGAATGAGCCGTTTTACCTCCTTGCAGCAATGTAGCTGCAATTCCTGAAGAAGAAACAGCTAAGGCTATACGGTTGTGTTTTCTTATTTTCGAAAGTAAAAGATTAATGAGGAATGTTTTACCGGTTCCTCGAGAAGCATCAAGGAAAAACATTTGACCGCTACTTTTCTCGACGCTTTCTAAAATTATTCTGTAAACGTGAGACTGTTCATCGTTCAGTAAAATTTCGCTATCAGTTATAATTTGTTCCAGAGCATTCGTATCGTAACTGATTTCTCGAATATAGTCTCTGTTTTGTAGAGATAACTCATCTCTAGATGGCTGAGGCAGACCATATTGCTGCAGACATTGACCACCCATTGACAACAAACTATCTTCCAGACAAACTAAGCATTTATTATAAATTTTACTCAACATTGAGTTGATGATCCCATCCTGTAAGTGAGCTTCCATTTCACGCCGAATATCTTCTGAAAGATGATCTTTGTACTTTTGCCAAAGACTTGAAGCATCAGATAAATGACAAAATAATAACATAACCGCAAACAAATTTCGCAATCTGAGTGGAGAGTCACAAAGTACTGCTTCTTCCAAAGTTGCATCCCAGTACTTTTCGTCTTCTAATAAACCTAAGGCTTTACACGCTGCCAGAAATGTAGGTTGTACAATGCCATCAACAGTTTTCAATTCCAAAAAAGATTTTGGACCTCGAACTTCGTGAAGCAAAAGGCGTAGATAATAACACTCAGAGTTATCAGGGTGGATGGTATATACTCTACCGAGAGCCGTATCTTTCTTTACTTCAGGCCAGCCACTGACATCATCCCCACGTTTTCTTCTTTCAAATTTATTTTTCTTCCATGTGTAATAAGATGGAACTTCAACGTAAAGAAGCGTTCTTGCAAAACTACCTACCTAGCATAATTCAAAAAATGCAACAAGTGTAGTTTTAGGAGGATGATTTATGATATTCCTCAAGCGATTAGAATCTTTTTGATCGTAGTAGACGCGTTGACCATTTTCTAAATGAACAGCGAGGTGAAAGACTGTTGGAAATCTTTCATGAATAGGGAAACTTAAGATTCTCCATACTGCCTCGGAACTACTGATATATCGACCACTTTCATAAATTTTAACTTCGTCTTTTTTATCTTCTATAGCGAATACAGCCTGATCACTGCCTTTGGTGATATATTTACAAACATACTTTATCGATTTAACAGAGTTGCAGTATTCCACATTGATATGAGCTTCAAAAATCCGCGAAAGAACAGGATTGTATGGTACGACCCAGCGGTTATCAATGGTGATGCCATTGATTTCAACAATAAAACCACCATCTTCCGGTTTCCTACGTCGATATTTTGGGTATCCATCATCTCCTGTTTGAGTTTCTTGCAGAAATTCTTTAGGAAATTTTTTGCTGCAACAACCTTCTTTCATGCAAGGCGACCTGTTATTTAAGCTACCGCAAGGTCCGTGGATCATGTTGGCCTTGACGATTTCATAAAGAAGAGGATCTTCGGCTGGGTCTGGTATTTCTGCGCTAATAACATCATCTATCTGATCTGGAGTGAAACGTAGTTTAAGCCACAATAAAATATGTATGTGAGGTAAACCTCGCTTCTGCCATTCAACAGAATACATGTAACATTTCATTTCTCCAAATAATTCACCCTTCGTTAATAATGTAAGACTTTTGGCCATGTAGTAATGCTTCTGTAATGTCGCTCCATCGGGGATTACACGTAAATGTTATAAATAAGTCCGGACGACCAAAATTGCAGACGTACGTCATAGCATCCTGGGCCTTTTCATGCATATACCGTGGTGATCCAGTAAAAGACGATGGAAGCACTACCATCTGACCTAGTTCGGCGACATCGGTATCTTGTCTTCCAATAGCATCTTTTAGGTGCATATAATTGTCTACTCTAAGTTGCGCCTGGTTGTTATGAATAAAGTTTAATCGTTCTGTTTCAATTTTCGCATACATATCTACTAAGAATTGATTAAAGAGAGATCGACAGTACAGTAAATGGTTGATCTCTGTTTCTCTACAGCACCTACCATGTGGGTAGAAGGTACTCACAAATTTTCAAGTTAATCGGATGAGTGGTTTTGGCTGGGCATTGATGAATCAGTCAGTCAGTCAGTCAGGACAAGTATTTTTATATATAGAAAAAGAAAAAAGAAGATTGAATATTTAAATGCGCTTTTCTCGAAACTTATTTTTCGAACTTCAAAAAGTTGCTCGCACATTTAGAGTCGATGAATGTAGCTGCATCTTCCAGCAAAGATTCCTATAAGAACTATTTAAAGAAGTTATTATTTTGTTTTCAAGAATTGCGTACACACAAATTTTTGCTGATTAAATATGTATACAAAAACATGGTATTTTTTGTCACATATTTATTTAAAATGTAGATATATTATTTTCAATCTATTGATGATTCAATTGAGAAAATTATAATATAAAATACTAACTTTTGCTTGTTAAGGGTTCTGAAGTTAGTGAGAATTTATTAGTGTTGATATTGTCAAACTTAAATACGCAAGAAACTTTTTGAAATAACCTTTATTTTGATTGCAAAAAGTGCTAGTCACGCAGAAATCGAAGTAGACGATTACGTTTGGTTGCAAAAGGGTCCTAAACCTTATAAATTCGATGATCCTTATACAGGCTCTTATTTAGTATCACACATTTGGGAAAATGAAAATGTAAAGATAGAAATAGAAGGAAATAAAACAAAAGCAGTACATAACAATCGCCTACGCTTTTCGCATATTCAACCGAAATAATATAATCAAATAATAATATATAATTCACTGATTTCAGATACAATCTATACACGACCTTCAGAAACAAGCAGTTGATCTCAAATTTATTTAACTAATTATAATATGTAAACATTTGTTTCAGACACTACACCCGCAGTAATAGCAACATACGGTTCTTTTTACCATATAATTTAAAGATAAAAGAAAATTGTTAATAATTAAAGTATCAAAAAATCAAAGCGAAGGAGGAGGACTTAAAATGTTATTGAGCATATATATATATATATATATATGTATTTATTATTGTCCAATATATATATATATATATATATATATATATATATATATATATATATATATATATATATATATATATATATATATATATATAGATGTATATAGATATTGAACGATAATAAATGTACAATGAAAAATTGAGCAGTGCTGGCGTAGAAAGAAGCGCAAATGACACACAGGGTATTACAATTGCTAATCGAAAGAGGCGAGATGCTGGAATAATAATAGTTTGAAGCACGGTCTTATTTGCTCGCCCATTTCGATCCCACCATGTCTACAGGTATTCAAGTTCTCCTCTTAAATGCGCAGGGGTGCCGGTACGTAATGTAGTTTCCATCAGGCATTGCAAATGGAATCGATTCTTACATTTAAACGAAACTGCCTTATATTTCTTATAAACAGGGGAGATATGTTCCATCATTTTATTCGCTCTATAAATCGGAGGGCAGCGTTTTATATATATATATATTATATATATTATATATATATTATATATTATATATATATTATATATATATATATATATATATATATATATATATATATATATATATATATATATATATATATATATATATATATATATATATATATATATATATATATATATATATATATATATATATATATATATATATATATATATATATATATATATATATATATATATCTTTGTTTTATTTTGTTATTTTATTTTTTAATTTTTGTACCTATATGTTTTACATATTTTTATCGTATCTTACTTAAGTTTTAGTTTTAATATCCTATATTTAAGGATTGAGTCGCAACGATGTAACGCGAGCCTGCGAGCCCGATTTTTTTTTGATTGTACATATATTTAATACTGTAAAATGTGTATAAAGTTGTGACTAATATGGACCACGAGTCCCTAGTCATTTACTAAACTGTCAATCTCTCTCTCTCTCTCTCTCTCTCTCTCTCTCTCTCTCTCTCTCTCTCTCTCTCTCTCTCTCTCTCTCTCTCTCTCTCTCTCTCTCTTTTACGTAAGTACACCTGCTGTTACTAAGTAGTTCCTGCTGTCTAGACGACTCTCTGACACCTTTCTGCCTATGGGCCTACTTTTTTCAATTCCTTGCAAGTCACCTCTGCAAATATTATCTGCAGTCGCACTGGTTGACTTGCATGGTATTTTCTACTCGAAACGGCAACATCATCGCAGTCAGTTTTAAGGTTAGGAGCTGGGAGAGCGACAGAGTGGCAGGCGCTGAGCACGGGTCATCGAACTCAGAGGTCCCACGCCATCTGCCGACTCGACGAGCTACAAACATCGCGCCGAGGTGACATCTGCTATCTCTAGTTAACAACATAGTCACTTTCATCTGCAGAGCGTCTCTACTTAGTTAACACTGCCATCATGGTCGACAAATGCGCCATCTATGGTGAGATTCCCAGGAGCACGAACATACTACGTAAATGTTGTTTATATAACATTCATTGTCACCCGGAATGCAAACTCCTCGTTGCACTCACCCGCGTACAGGGGATCGCGCTTCAGCTCGAACCTTAAGCTGTAGCGTGCCAGGAGTGCATAGAGTCGAGAGAGTGTTCGCTTAAGTAGACAGCCCGCCGCGCGAAGAGCAGCACTCATGAGTCAACCTCGTGGCTGCGATTCATGAAGTAGTACCGCTAAAGGAATTCTTACCGAAAAAGAAAGCAAATCCATCATGAGTTGCCGCTGAACTCGCGCATCTATACAAGAGACAAGTTACTGTACGAACACATTACGTATCTGAAACCGAACAATGCCCAAAAAACGCGCGGGAGATTTTTATACAAAATCGTATTTTTTATTTTTGAAGCCCTGGACACTAAGAATGATATATGAAAATAACTCAAGAGCTTGAGACTCCTGTCTAAAACAAGGAGCCTCATGGTTTCTCACCGGATGAGCTCCATGACCACTTTGCCAGGGTGTCGGTCTCCCAAAGCAAAAGTGACGAAGATCTTGACAGCATCTTGGCGTCAGCACATTGTGCCTTTGAAGAAGAAGCCAGTTCCATCTTCAGTTTCAGATTTTCGTCTAATTACGCTGTTGAGTTTTCTTTTCAAGATCCTGGAAAAAATTGTTCACGACAAAATTACTGACTTTTTGCGGAGAAAAACAGGTTTTCGACAACATCACAGCACTCAGACAGCACTACTGAAACTCACCGAAGACATCAGAACAGAAAATAATAGCAAAAAGAAACTGTTGACTATCTTATTATTATTTGATTTCAGCAAAGCATTTGACACTATTTCATATTCAAAGCTATTGCGTAAGCTATTGCGCATGAGTTTCTCCAGGAGCGTTCTTCTGTGGCTTGAGTCATACATTACAGGTTGTAGTCAAAAAGTCATCACTAATATAAATGGGAAATCAGATTGGGTGACCACCAATCTTGGCATGCCACAGGACACGGTCCTGGGGCTCTTGCTTTTCAGTTTATTCATCAATGACTTAAAAGATGCGCTTGACCTACATGACGACGAACACATATTCTATGCTGACAACCTGCAAACGTACACGCATGTGACCTTGCGGACTCCTCAGGAGGGTATCAGTCGCACGTCGACCGTAGCGCGGGCAGCGTCGAAATGAGCCTCGACAGCTGATATGCGACTCAATGTCAACAAGACACAGGCAATCTTATTTTAGATCTGATCATAACATCAAGCAGATCCAGATGCTTGACTTGTAGGGCATTGAGGTGCAGGATAACGTATTCGTGCCCTTTGTCGAAACAGTCACTAACCTCGGTGGTAATGGACGGAGGACTTACGTGGAAGTCGCAAATAGATGCGGTTAGCAGCAAGGTAAACAGGGCTCTCTATTGCCTGAAATTCTTTCATTCATGCACCACTGAGGCACTCCGTAAGCAGTTGGCATGTGCATTGGTATTATCTCACCTAGATTACTGCTCAGTGGTTTACCTTTATGTGTCAGGCGAGCTTCAAATACGACTGCAACGTCTACAAAATTCTTGTGTGAGGTATATATGTGGTGTTAGGTGGGGCGAATATATCACTCCATACAGGAAAAGCCTGGGCTGGTTAGATATGAAAACGAGGAGAAGAATTTTATAGGGTTGCTGTTATATAAAATGGTTGTTATGTGGCATCCAGCATATCTTACTGCTATTTAAAAAAAAATCAAGTCAGGACTTCGGGTAGGAGAGGTATGAAATAGCTCTCTGTTCCGGGGTCGCGTACTGATAAGGGTCTATATTCTTTTATGACCCAAGGTGCACACATTTTGATCTCGTTCCCCTGCAGTGTACGATGTCTACCATTACTATGTAAGTTTAAAACGACGTTATGTGGGCACCTCAAACAACTGTACGAAGACAAGATTACACAGAAATGAGCAAAGTCATAAGCCTGCGGCCTATGTCGAATTGTTTGATATTGTCTTCGTCCATTTCTGTGATGTCCTAATTTATTTTAAGTGTTAAGTGTGAAGTGCGAGTGTAAGTATTGGCGTGAATGATTGTACGGAATAAAGGAAGAATGAAAGTGTCTGTGTGTGTATATATTACCTGTTCTCTACTTATTTTTATCTTATTAAATTGACGAAACATTATGTGATAAAATTGACTACATCGTATTATGTTAGATATTATTAATTGATGACCTATGATAGAAAACCAAAACTTTTTTAAAAAACGCAATATAATGAATAATAATGTGATAACGGATTTTCAGTATTTTATCTAAATGTACTCTCTCTCTCTGTCTCTCTCTCTCTCTCTCTCTCTCTCTCTCTCTCTCTCTCTCTCTCTCTCTCTCTCTCTCTCTCTTCTGGTCGCCTTCACCCACCCACCTTCTCGTCAGCGCATCGTGCAACACTTCGGCAATGTTTGTCTTCTCCGAAGTGTTGATATAACTACTTATGATTATCTGAATACTCATAAAATGATAAAAACAATTACACAATTAAAATGATCATGTATGTACACCCCACATGTAAAATAATTTGTAATCTGCGGGGATATTTCAATACGTATTACCTGGAATTACACGAGATTTACTTACCTGCTAAATTTTAAAATTTTGAAATCGCTATTAACATGAAGTACAACGCCTCACCATATTAAAAGTTATTTTAACTAAAGTTGGGTGTACATTAGGGTGGACCGAAAAAAAAATTTTTATTCGATTTCGGGAAATAATAATCTTTTTCTATATAATGAAATAAGCCATTCTCTTCAAGGTATTATTATAACGATGACATTTTTAGTTTTCACACTGAAATTGAGTTCTCAGTTTTGGCGTTTCTCGATTTTTATACCAAAAGTCATTTCTTTTCAATTTATATGTCAAAACCAATATTAAACATTTTCAAACTCCAAATACCCTTTGTTATCGTGGTATGAATTTATATATCACTACGTCACTCGTACACGCGCCCCATCACCCACCCTACTATGTTTCTGGAACATCAAATGCTTTTATCTGAGAGTTCCCAGAATTAGCGGTCGATTCGAGAACTACCATTTGGGTAGTTGTTTAAGATTTATAGTTATATTCTGCCAATTATAGATGCAATCATCCTCGTTTTCTCCAATAGTGGTTACTTCGAAAAGGTGTACTTTGGAACCCTAGTGGAAAAAATAAGCCGTAGTAAAACGTAATAAAAAGTAAACAAACGAACCAAATGATCGGTGGCTTAAGTGATAAATGCATACCTCTTAAGATAACTGCCGCTCAAGGGGCACGGGTTCAAATCCACGTTAGTCCGAATTTTTCGGGAACATTTTAAGAAAAATGTTTTTCCGGATTTTCGGTGGCGGAGATCTGACCTGCAATCCGCTACCTGGTTGAGGGCAGTAATGCCTGTATATATAATTAATAAATAAAAGGTAAGACAACTCAAGGAAACGTGAGAAAACTTAACAATTTGCAGGATTCTGTTAGATTTCGGACGTTTATTCCCTTTTATTTTAACGTTTTCTTACGGTTCATTCCGTTCTTTTTACTTTTTCTTACTTTTCTTTACTTTTTCTTACATTTCAAAATCGATGCTAAAATTTTAAACAATTTATTTTATCTGAAACAAATTTTTACAAAAACGTAAAGAAACGTAACAATATTAAATTTTTTGTTTCAAACTTTTTAGTTCCAAAATATTTTCTCAAATCATTTATTTTTTAAAGGTACTTATCAAGTTTAGGGTTTTTGCTAACTGAAAATAGTATATTGTGTGCCGAGGGCGAGAAATAGGCTTTTACGCGTGCGTTTACAGTACTCGCCTTCTGCTTGCAAAACGCAGTCGCCTTCGGATTGTGCTTGCTCGCCTCCGACGCATACAGCAAACTCACGCGGGTGGAAATAGCCTCTCGCCCATGGTGCGCACCGTATTTTTTGTGACACATGTATTGATTTTTGCAGTTTTACGTATATATCAAGTAGAACCAGGTGTGGTCATTTTTCGTCACGTTCCAACTGATATCCTATTAAGAAATTAAACATGTATACCTACACATATATTGATTTATACACACACACACAGACCCATAAACACATATACACATATACATACACACATAGAGATATACATACATACACATATGAAATAATTAAATTAAGTCTTTACCGTACGCTATAATACGCACACACGTACGCACGCACGTAGTAACGCATGTATTGATTTTTGCGTTTTTTTGGCATATTAAGCGGGGTTAAATATATATATAATAGCAATTTTCCGAAAAATTTTAGCGGGCGCAAAAGTCATTTTTGCGCCCATTTATGCGTATTAGCGCCCGCCGGTCTGAAAAATGGTCTTTTAGGCCCGCTTAATAGGTACAGAAAAACGCGAAAATCGTCCTTGTGTTACAAAAAGAACATTTTTGTCGCCGATCGGTAATCGGCCACTTCTTGTCCCCTTGAAATGCATGAAAAAGCGCGAAAATCGTTCATGTGTTACAAAAAATATATTAAGTCTGCATGATTTCAATTATTATTGCTATACTTGAATTATTTAAATGAACTTTTTGGGAATAGATAACTAACCTATCTATTCACTAATCACGTCGATTGATCAATCAAAATCTTTTTGTTGTAATAAGTTATATATAAATATGATCTTTTGTGTAATAAATAACTTATTTTAACTTGACACAACTTCAATGACGATTTCAGTGAAACATGTAAAAAATTACAAAAGACGGTGAGCTTAAAAGATATTTGAATTTTATGAAGTTGCTCCGTACACTGAGAGAAAAATCAAGGACAAATTCCATGCGATATTAGTCACGTGATGAATCCATGCTTTATTCTTGCGACGTATCCTGATTTTGCCTGGACGAACGGCATGATATAGATCGGCAGTATTTTTCCAAAGAGCCACCAGAAATTTTGCTGACGTTATCCATGGAATTCTTGTAAAACGAAGCTCAGTACTTTGTTTCGGAAGAGATGCTCGATTCGAATAGCAGATTATAATGAACGTGTATTTTACGCTGTAGGCAGTAAATGAAACTATATTATAATAATTGCAGGATTCATTTTGTAATAACATTACCTACATAAAAATATAAACAATCAAATGGTCAGCAATGATTCTATTGATTGTATTTTATGAATAGAGTGTTCTGATTAAGGCGTGTGAGTAGCAAATGTAAGAACCGATCGCGTCGAGTCCTGCTATCGAAGTGAAGTGTCCGCTCGCTCTCTAGCTCAGTCCAAGTCCCTTTCACCTCCTCCGTCTTTATTTCACACCATCGACGCGGCGGCCACTTTAGGGATTGAGGCCCCGAAAGCCGGACTTTTGCCCCCCTCCCTGCCTTGCACCCATTTACCTGGTTCCCTACCGGCCTCGGTTCAGCCTTACGACCTCTCCGAGTACGGAATTGACCCGCAAAACCTGGGAGCCGAACTCCCCGAACATAGCTCTCTCTCTATCGAGTTCTGGAACTACGAGTTTCCAAACTGTCTAAGTCGGCTACGATTGGGTCGATAAGGGGGTTGGGACAGTGCTTGTATAAGCAATTATTTACAATTGTCCAATCTGGATATTTTTCTGGATTATTATTTACCATTTTTATGCGATTGGTATACCAGTTATCCGCGCCTAGCAATCCCGTTGCTGCTAAGCAGCAAACCTCATTAAACGAACGAGATAGCGCATCAGGTACTTTATGGAGTGTTCCCTTACGATGTATGATTTCCATATTGTAACCTTGAAGAGCTGTGGCCCATCCGGCTAACCTGCCAGCTGGGTCTTTTAAATTCTGCAGCCAGGTGAGACAACTCTGGTCGGTAATGACAGTAAATTTTTCGCCTAGGAGATATCCTCGAAATTTCTCTACTGCCCATATTACAGCCAGACCTTCTTGTTCTGTCACTGTGTAGTTACGTTCCGCTTTTGCTAAGGACCGACTGGCGTAGGCGATGGGGTGCTCTGCTCCCTGGATTATTTGGGTGAGCACTGCCCCTAAAGCGTAGCTGCTGCTATCTGTTTGTATTGTAGGCAGAACGGTAGCGTAGAGTCTGGTCGGGCTTAGACTGGAGCTTTGGTCAGAAGTTTCCACAGTATTTCGAAGGCTTGTTGTTGATCTTCTCCCCACGTCCAAGGGACATTTTTCTTCAACAGTTCGGTAAGGGGGATTTTTATTTCAGCAAGGTTTTTGATAAAGCGAGCATACCATGCTATCATACCGAGGAATTGGCGCAGTTGTTTTAGGTTTCTAGGTGGGGTATAGTTTAGAATAGGGGCAATCTTGTCTGAGTCTGTTTGGAGTCCTTCCCTGTTGACGACGTAACCCAGATATTTAACTTCCGAGCAGCAGCACTCTGACTTTTCTTGGTTGATTTCTAAATTGAACAATCTCGCAGTTTTTTCAACACTTTTTCCAGCCAATATAGATGCTCTTCGAACGTGTTTGTGGCTATGATTATAATCCATGTATACGAAAACATGGGGTCGCCATTCTGGACCAAAGAGGGCGTCCATGACGGTTTGAAAACTTGCGGGAGCGTTCGAGACGCCATACGGAAGTCTTGTGAACTGGAATAGCCCTTTGCAAGGTAATCCAAATGCTGTGTACTCTTTACTATTTGCTGCAAGAGGGATCTGGTGATACGCGTGACTTAAGTCTATTTTCGAGAGGAATTTGGTGTTTCTTAGATTGTCTAGTAACATGTCCATATGGGGAAAGGGTTAAGCGTTTTTTCTTGTAACGCCATCTAATCTCGGTAGTCGATACAAAATCTTATTTCACCGTCCGATTTCGGTACAATTACGGGACAACTACTCCAAGCGCTTTCTGAGGGTTCGATAATTCCTTCTGCTAGGAGACGATCAACCTCAGCGTGGGCAGCAGCTAAAAGTTTTGGAAAGATTCTACGAATACGTTGTTTTATCGGACTACAACCTTCCACAATTATTTCATCTGGTTTTATCTTAGCTACTCCAGGGGTTACGTCCGGTGGTGGAATGGTGAGATCGAATATAAGTTTATCTAGTCTTTGTTGTTGTTCTGCATATAAGTCGGAGGTCCCTCCAATTGCTGCCGTTGCCATGATTGCTCCCGGATCCTGATTTTTCGGATGAAATTTTCTTACTACTCCTTTGTCCGTGTGCCAAGTTCGATGTTCGTGGTCTATCGACATCTTCACCAGTGACAATAGATCCATGTCCAGTATGATATCGTAGGTCATTGTTTTTGATACTCTGATGTACGCGGGTGTTTCTTTACCTTCGAGGTGGAATGTAATTTTTGTAATACCTTCGATTTTTTCTAATTCGCCGTTTGGCATCATCATGTATCCCGTCTGGGGTATTATTGCGGTCCCTGTCTGTTTCACCGCTTCTATCCCTATGAAGGAGGCAACTGCTCCACTATCTGTGAGTGCAGGGAAGACTTTTCCTGCTATTTCGATATTGAGGTACAGACGATTATCATAGCTTCCGACTGGACCAATAGGCATCGGTATTTTCTCTCCATAACCTGAGTTGACTAAACCTGAAGCTTTCGATGTTGTTTTTGGCGTGAGTATTTGGACCTGCCCGAGTTTAGAGGTTAACCTGGCCCTTACTGTTTCCCTCTTTGATCGTTTTCCGCATTTGGTCTATATCTTGGGCACATACGTATCGTTACGTCACGAACACCACATTTATAGCAGATGTTCCCTGTCTTTTTGAGACAGTCTGCTGCCCAATGGCCTGTGTCTTTACAAACCCAACATGGGTATACTTTTCCAGTTGTTGGATTTTTCTTACTTAATTTTTGCGGTTGGGTGGGCTTGTTATTGGTGGTAGGTTTCGTGTTTTCGAGTTTTCGGAGAGGCGGTAGGGGGGTTTTGTTATTATTGCCATTATTCCAGTTTTTTGTTTCGATATGTCTGATGTGAGTCCAAGAGTATCCTACTTGGGGAATACCATGCCCAAGGGGAAACTGTGCGTAAATGTGGGTTATTTGTAGAATTTACTGCATTCCCTGTGTTCGACAAATTATCGGGGTATATTCTACTGCTTGGAAATGTTTTGGACCTGTCTGAGCCGGTATTGTAGACATCTTGGCAAGGAAGTGAGGGGTTTCGTGTCTGTGGGATAGGTGCAGTACTTGGTTACGATAAATTTAAATTTTGATTGGTGTGTGTGGAAAGTCGGATATATTGGTGTTTGTGAAAGTGGGAGGGGTTGGGCGGTAGAGTAGGTTGGTACTTGTGAAGGTTGAGGGTTTTGGAAGGTAGGGTTGTTAGGCATTTGTGACTGCTGGTAGATCTGATTGGTCGGGTAGGTCGGTATTTGTGGAGGTTGGGGATTTGGACGGTAGCGCAGTTCGGCATTTGTGACTGTTGGGGGATCTGCATGGTCGGGTAGGTCGGTATTTGTGGATATTGAGGAGTTTGTACGGTAGGGTAGTTCACTATTTGTGAAAGTGGGGAGTTTGTACGGTAGGACATGTATCTTGTGTTAGGTTCATTGGTGGATTATGGGTGTATAGTGTAGAGTTGCTTAATGGTGCAGCTATGGGCGGGGAATTCGGCGAAGTGTTTCCCATTGCCCCTCTGGTATGTTCTTGCACACCAGCTGCCTGTAAAGGTGGAAATTGAGTCCACCCGAGATTTAGGTACGCCTGCGAATACTGTAAGTTGTAGTTTGTCGAAGCCGGGTCCACATTTTTACCGCTTATCGGATGATTTAGATTTGCCTGCGAATACTGCAAGTTGTAAATTGTCAAGGCCGGTTCTACATTGTTACCGACTATCCGATGATTTAGGTTTTCCCTTAATGAATCTCTGCTCCCTAGTTCCTGTTCCTGCATAGCCCCGGCCCCCGTTGCTTCTACCGGATTTGATGGTGTAGTCGGTGTATGCCATCATTATCTGTACTGTTTTTCTGTTCACCTGATTCGACAATAGTGGACAATTCTTGGAAGCTGAGAGTAGTTTGTTGATGGAGTCCTTGACGTCCTATAGGTTCTACAGATGTTTCTGGTAGTTGAGGTCCCGTCGGGATATGTCCCGTCCCAGTATTCGGGATACTATAAACGAGGTTCGACCCTTTATTTAATGGTAACCCCTCGTGGCCCTAATTCAAGGCTACTTGAATGAAGGTACCCCTACTATTATCTTTGGTCCTATCTGAGGTTTTCTCTACTTCTTCGAGAATATCTTCCATATCCAACGACGGGGATTCTTTCCCTCGTTCAGTGGCATTATCTATTTCTGGATCCCGCGTAGCCCCTTGGTTACCGAATAGCCTTCGCAGGTCAAATCGTACTAATCGGTTAAGCCGTTGTGCTCGTGTTCCGTCTGTATTGAGCCTTGGACGTCGTAGACTATTTACAACCAATTCACCCGAATAAGTATTAAACAGTTCTGTTATACGAGTCCTCTCTAAATTGATTTGTTTAATCTTTGACGGGTCCATTTCAGGTAATAAAGCTGTATAGCGGAGGGAGGTACGTTTCGTGAAGTTACGAGTTAGTTCACTTTTGTTTGCTTCCCGACCGAATTTCTCAGATGTTGATTTTTTCTAATTTCACAGCTTAATGCTATTTATAAAAAGTAAACAAAACAAAAAAAACGAATAGAGAAACAGAGCAGAAAAATACGAGGGTAGTTCAATAAGTCTTTAGAATAAAGTATAAAAACAATTTTTTTTGGGTAAATTTTTTTTTATTTTTCAACATAATCTCCTTGGAGCTCTATACACTTGGTCAATCGCTTTTTAAGTTTTTTTAATCCTTCAGAAAAGTGCGTTTTCGGAAGTTCCTCAAAATAAGCACTTACAGAGGCAATGACGTCTTCGTTGTCCGTAAATCTCTGTCCACCGAGCCATTTTTTCAAGTTTGGAAATAAGAAAAAGTCACTGGGGGCTAAATCTGGTGAATACGGTGGGTGTTCGACCAATTCGAATTTTAGTTCTTCAATTTTAGCCATTGAAACGAAGCATGTGTGAACTCGGGCGTTGTCGTGATGAAAGAGAATTTTTTTTCTCGCCAAATGTGGTCGTGTTTTTTTAATTTCTTCTTTCAGCTGCTCTAATAATGATGCACAATACTCACCAGTAATTGTTTTACCCTTTTCCAAGTAGTCAATAAGTATAATTCCACGTGCATCCCAAAAAACTGTAGCCATAACCTTACCAGCTGACTTTACGGTCTTTGCCTTCTTTGGAGCTGGTTCGCCTGTGGAAATCCACTGTTTGGATTGTTCCTTTGTCTCAGGAGTGTAGTGGTGTATCCATGTTTCATCCACAGTCACAAATCGACGAAAAAATTCCTCAGGATTCCGACTTATGCGCGCCAAAAGAGCCTCAGAGGCGACCACTCTATTGCGTTTATTCTCAGCTGAGAGCAAACGCGGCACCCATCTTGCCGATAGCTTTTTCATGCCTAATTTTTCATGTAGAATTGAAACAACTGCACCTATAGATATCCTTGTGGCCTCAGCTAACTCACGCACTTTTAATCTTCTATCCTTCAACACCATATCGTGGATTTTATTGATGATTTCGGGAGTAGTTGCTTCTACGGGCCTTCCTGAACGTGGTTCGTCACTTATTGATGTACGACCACGCTTAAATTCATTTACCCAGTTATAAACCGTTGCTAAGGCAGGAGCAGATGTGCCATGAACTGAGTCCAATTCATTTTTTATCTCATATGGAGTTAAACCCTTTAAATGAAAATGTTTAATTACCGCTCTGAACTCGTTTTTTTCCATTTTTCATAACAAGCAATTTTTTTTTTCAATTGGTTATAAAAACACGTAAACTCAGAAGATGTGGACTGTGACTGCACCATATATCTAGTCGGGAGTGGTGCTGACTGAAAACAGATGATTTGGAGCGATTCGGGCGCCATCTGTTGGTCATTCTAAAGACTTATTGAACTACCCTCGTATACTACAAAAACTCTAATACAATGAGAAAAAAAGTTTCTTTTTTTAAATCAAGCAAAGGCAAGCAATAATATAAAAAATAAATTTTTATTGCGCAGTGTGTAAAGCAAACAAAAGTTGTAGCGAAGTGTTACGATTGTCTAAGCGTAAGCGGGTATGACGTATGCAAGCAGGAATATATTGGGTAAAAAGGTAGATGGTGCGTTCCGATCAAGTACGATATTGGGTGGAAGAGGTAATAAAAAAACAAAAAAGCTAATACTAAGAAAGAAAATTCGAGTTGTTTTCTTCTAATTTTTTTTTTACGAGGCAAAAATAAAATTTTTACTTTCTTGTGATTTTGACAGAAAAAAAAAACAAGAAATATTTCTAGGAGTGTTTCCTTTAAATAGACAAAAATAAATCCAGACGAACTTTATTAATTTAAGATATTTAACAACAAACACGATGATAATCTTTTTGTTCGTACAACTCCTCAAATTACGATTATTTAAGAAGACAGGGAAATTTTGTTAAGTGGGATTGAAGATGCGACCAAAAAAAAATAATAATATAATTAACAAGCAAAAGCAAGATCATTAAACGGAAATTCCATACAAGTATTTCTGCGTGCATGCGGTAGGGATACACGAGGTAAAACTCAACTCGTGGTATTGTTTACGTTCGATATGGGCTGAGGGATGTGTGTTCGATAGGTGGAATATTACTAATTCAAAATAATATGGTACACTTATTTTAACGAAGGTGGATTATTGTAAGCTAGCGTTGTTTACAAAAAAAAATAAAAATGTATTGGAAAATTAAAGCATATTGCAAATGTAATTAAGGGTTGCTAACTAATTTTGAAAACAAAATTTCAAAATGATCAAAGTTTTAATTCAAATTTACAATTAATTACCATGAAAGCAGAAAATTTTACAATTCCTTTAACCAAATAGTAAATTGAACTTTTACACAAAATATTTATTCGACTATTAGAGGTAAATAGAAAATATTTATACTAAATTTTATTTCGAATTTTAATACGAACATTTACTACAAATAATATACTATACAAGTTTCAATTTCCAAGATTTTGAACTCAATATTAAAAAAAAAGTTTTATACGAAATTTTATACAAAGTGTACGAAAGTAGATTGGGTCTTATCTATTCGTAAAAAACGAACAAAATTTATCGAAGGGGAAAAAACTGTTCACTTATTTTTGATAAATCCACTTTGCAACGATTAAATCACTATAGTGATTATAGGATTCATGGGGAATAGGTGTAAAATGTTATTGATCGGAAGGTGAGAATTCATAGTAGCGATAGGCGGAGAAAATAAATAATATATATTACGAAATTTATAAATGTGCGTAAAATATAAAATTATGAACATATAATAGTAATAAAAATGTTACCTTTTACCTTCGAGTGAGTGAGGTTTCTAAACTTTATGCTTTTATTGAAGTTCCAGAAAAATTATCGTAAAATCCTGACAATTTACGAATATACTATTATTATACGAATATACTAGTATTATGTGAATATACTTTTATTATACGAATATACTAGTATTATGTGAATATACTATTATTATATAAATATACTATTATTATACGAATATACTATTATTATACGAATATACTAGTATTATGTGAATATACTATTATTATATGAATATACTATTATTATATGAATATACTAGTATTATGTGAATATACTATTATTATAGTAATGATGATTAATATTAATATACTAAATTTATGTTGTCAATATTCTAATTCAAAATAAAAATAAAAATAAAACTATCTATTCAACGTCTATTTAATTGAAAATAATTTCCACTGCGTGTGTTTATAAGAGATGTATTTAAATCTGAATATAATTGCTCCAGTTATGTACCACTGCTAATCACATTTACTAATTTCTGTAAATATTTTTTATCAAAATAAAATTTTATTTGTTATACTATTATTTAAAATTGTTAAATAAATGGAATAACAATTGAGTCAAAAAGATTTTACTTAAACTGATTTTAGAAAAAAAAGTTGAAGTAGATTGTAGAGTCTATACTGTATCTAATGAACACGTCCAAAATTATTTATCACACCTACTAAAATTATCGTTTTGATATAACTTCACCACGCACCTACTTACTGTTTATTACACTGAATTTGTACTTATACAATCCTAATTATTTAGGACATACGTATAAATTTGGGGAGATATTTTATTGTATTTATGCCAATGTACAAAATGCAAAATAATCAGCATAAATTATTCATGCCAAATAATGCTAGCGTGGCCTACCGCCTGACGCCAAAGAAAAAAATTATGGCTGCCTGCGAAACTAACTCGCGAAGCACATGCAAAAATGGCCAGCTACAAACCGTCGCGACGTTGCCGAGCGTCTCGACGCGGCCGCGTATATATCATTCGAGAAAATTCCGACTGTATCTTACAGGTGCCACTTTATGTTTAAATTCACCTGCACTGTCGTATTCTACGAATTATTAATCACGAATTGGTTTTAATTAAATTTTAATTTAATATTGTAATTTAATGTTAAATTTATATTTAATTTCAATTTAATTCAAATTTCACCGGAATTTTTGTCGACCTCACGTTGCTGCGCCAATTTTATGACAATTTTATGCAGCAGGAGCAGCGGGCTCGGTTAACCTCGAAGAGGTTATATTTACATGCAGCTTACTACACTGCATTCTTCAACTGCCAATGCTATCAGGTGAGATTAGTGTTTTGTGTGTCACTGTAATCTCCCCTTGCTAATGCTAGGTTGATTCTAGGTGACTAGCGAGTGCTTCGGAGTCTGCTGCTGTTGCTGTTATGAAAGAGCGGGCTATGAGCTGAGCTACGATACTGTACTTGAGAGACCACACTGCCTCTACAAACCCTCCAAACCAGGCAAGAGAGTTCCAGTTTGATGTGTATATCTGCTGTAGACTAACTCAGCTTTATGTTTTCTAGGGTGTATGCTGCAGGCCTCCAAAGTACCTAGAGAAGCAGCCGCTCCGCCCAAGGTGGACCCATTCATGCCTTTCAAGGCATAAAATCAGGTGGGTATTATTCTAATACCATTTTGTTTATTGTCTTCAGTTCTAATCTCTATGCATGTGTTCTAAGGTTGGTTCGAAAGGACGGATGCAAGGAGAGGAGACACCAGGACACGCTCAGCGCACCCCAGCCGAGACCAGCCAGCTCCAACCTATGCGAGGCTCAATGGTATGGCAGCTGTGCGTCCTCTTCAGCTGCTTCAGGGTGTTGGAGAACTCGCTTGCTCTGTGTCGTCGAAGAAAATAGTGTGCGTGTGTGTATGTGTATAGTGAGTGTAATGGGTGAGTAGTGTGCTATTAGTTGGCCAGTTCTGTCGAGCATCGGACTTGCACTGAGCAACTCGTTCGACAGACTGGAAGTTTGTGTAACCCACACAAAATGTGGTGTTACAACCGGAAAGACTCAGTGATCATGAATTCTCCATGATTCATGCAGGTCCTTATATAACCATACGATGATTTAGCTTATTGCTCAAGAACTTTAAACAGACATGACCACTGTTGAATGTATCAAAGTCTTGATATCTCTTAGGCTTGTATTTAATCTCATTAGCCTCGAAATATATCATCAAGTCTATGTGTGGTCGAAGATCACCGAAACTATCGAAATAAACACTGTTGTTACCTCGTTTACGATTAGCCACCTAGTGCGTTCCAGGACCACTCTCATCATCGAGATTTATGCTAGCAGATTCACGGTAATGTGGTTCACCAGCTGGCATTGCGTTTCGCATGACAACACCTCGAAAATGTGGAATTCTCAGAATTTCAACATACTTAATGAGATCTGCATCTGAACGGGCTCTTTCAGGTAATCTTACTTTGAGGAACTTTTTTTTATTAAACCATTTCCACTATAAGGCTCCAGATGAAGACCAAGACCTGTTTTATGTGGTTTCAGATATAGACCTTTACCGATAGCTATGTCTTCCATTTGCTCATCATGTCTATGATTTTTCTCTAACTGTTTCTTGGCAGTACTACCATCATTGACAGCTTTAGCAACTCCAGCAGCACCACCTGCCGCTACTCCAGCTGTACTCACTCCTGCAAATATAGGTACTAGAAATAGTAAGAATCCCCCTACTTTAGATGGGACAGGTAGTACACGTGGAATTATTACATTACGTTTACCAGCTGCCTTTTTGACTGCTGCACGAGCAGCTTCCAGAGTAGAGAGAATGACTTTTCGCTTACTTTTGCTCGGAACAACCGACTTGGAAGCAGCTTTCACAATCTTTTTCAGAGTAGTAAATGACTTTTTCTTCTTTCCCATTCAAATTCTAAGTGAAGACTTTAGTTGTATAGCGTTTGTTATAACGTAAGCAGCTGCCTTCTTACCAATATCAGAGTCTTTTGCTAAAACGCTTTATTGGTTAAAACTCTATCAGCGACGTTCGTAGCCTCAATATCCTCACGATTCTTCGAATAATCTATATCAAGCTCCTTACTGACTGAGTCAACAGGATTGATTCTAGGATTACCTCGAGCAAGTCATTTTTGTAATTTAGTACCGGTACCGCAGTACTGGTATCCGGGCAAGTGGACTTCGAATGGAAGTATATTGATTAATTTGTTGATGAAGCCGTGATCTCGACGTTGTTGCTTGTAAGCGATCGTGACACTTTGATGGTCTGATTGGCTCTATCAAACTTCCCATAGAAAATTTTGAGTCTATTGTGGAGCAGGACAAAAAAGTAAAGCGTCACGGAGACTTACTTCCAGACAGTATATAAACAGTATTTTGTGGACCATCGAATTGTGGTAAAACCAACAGCCTATTAGCACTCATAAAGCATTCCAATGGACTTAGATTTGAAAATGTCTACGTTTAATCCAAGTCACTTAATGAGTCAAAGTACAAATTCCTCAAGAAGGCCTTAGAAACCATGAATGGAATACAGTACTTCCCTTTCAGAGAAAACGTAGCTCTTGATAATGCGCTTCCTAACTCAATAATGATATTCGACGATGTAGCTTGTGAAAAACAAAACAACATAAGAGCATACTTTTGTATGGGAAGACACAAGAACGTTGACTGCTTCTATCTCTGATTTGGTGGGGATGCAGCCTTGTGCTGGAGAGAACAAAGACTTCAGATACATGCTCACCAACATATATGTGTTTTTCAAGTATGCACGGGATGTACCGGTCAAATGAAAAACTGGACAGAAAGCGATGAAGTGTGTATTGCGTCAAGATAGAGTACCGAAAAATTTGCATACAGGCAGAGTTCTACAATACGAACTTTCAGAACGTCATGAAACGCTACAAGATCATTGCGAACGTTTCCATAGTACTCTAAAAAACAAGATGTGGATAAAGTTCAGTCTGCAAGGAAACGGACAATACCACTGGTCCGTAAGGCAGATTGTTTGGTTACCATAGATTTACTTAACCATCGAAAACAGTTTTGAGGTTAGCATTTCTCTTATGTGAACACACACATGCACGTGTGTACATACTTACGTTCACGCGCAGAGAAAGACAGAGCCTCAGTGGCTCAGCTGATTAGTGGTCAGATTTCCATGCTGGCGATCCAGCTTCAAATCTCAGTCAATACCCCACACTTCTTTTCGGAAGAAAATTTGTCAAGTGCGTTCACTGGTGGTCTGCTTTAAGAGAAACCATAATGAGGAAGTCTATGGAGAAGTTATGCTAAGCGGAGAACCTGACAGCTGAGGCGATGGTTGGGCCCTGTACCCTTGCTCTTTAGAGGTAAGCATACATAATCTACAATATTATTCTTTCAGGTCTATACACGTACGCTAGGCGATCGAGTGGAATCTTCACAACACTGTTTCTCGTCTCTGCAGATCGTTCGACTGGATACTCGAAAGCGTCGCTTGCTCTCTCTCTCTCTCTCTCTCTCTCTCTCTCTCTCTCTCTCTCTCTATCTCTCTCTCTCTCTCTCTGACATCGTCTGCTGTCCTGCTAGGTGCACCTGTTAGTGTTTCGGCTCCTTCATTTACGCCCCACTCTGCCGCCTCCTGTGTCTGTCAGCCGGTCTGTTGTAGTATTTGCACAATAGTGCATGCCAATTATCGCTGTAACGACAAAACACAGCTTCCACTGGTCAATCTGCACGGCTTTCAACATCTGAGTGGCAGCAACACCCGGCCAGCTTTTGAGGTTAAGTGAGGTGAAAACGGCAGAGTGGCGGGAGCCAAGCACCAGGCATAATCAACTTAGAGGTGCCACCTCTATCAGGGCAATCTGCACGCAGCGCCACTACTACCAGGGCGCCATCTGCTGCATCCTAGCCATAACAGCATTACCTTTCCCTCGCAGAACGACTCATCTTCGTCGCCACCATCATCATGGTCGACAGTTGCGCCAACTGCGGGGAGGTCCCTAGGAGCAGCAATTCTCTACGTAAGTGCTGCATATGCAATATTACCTGTCATCTTACTCGTGTGCAACGAGGTGCGCTTCAGCTTGAAACTAAAGCTTTAGCGTGCCAGGCATGCATAGAATCAAAGAGGTCGTTGTTCGAGTCGGCAGTCACGCGCGCGACGAATTCTATTAACATGAGTGGGAAAGAGAAAGAGATAGCTGCGTCCACTTCGGCCAATAAAAAGCCAGTAATGGCTGCGCGAGCCAATCAGGCGAGCAAGGCCGCGCCCACCAACTCCTCACTCTCTCTGTTGTCAGGGCTACGCCCCGCCCCCACCAGCAGCCAGCTCCGAGTGACCACACAGTCTCTCGTGACGTCACTGAGCCCGCCTACTTCCAACATGGGAGCTGAGCACAGCGGGGAATCCCCGAGCGACGTCATGGCCAAGAGTGTGGAAGCAATCCATGCAAACGACACATCGCAGTCATTTCTTTCAAGGAACAACAGCAGCGTTAATGATGTGAATGCGTCAGTTTTACGAATGTTAGACAGTACTACTTTTAAAAAGGGGACAACGGTCTCCTGCCTGGTGGAGTACGCCAATTCTATTTAAAAAAATATTGACAATGCACTTGCTAGACATTGCACCTCTCTTGATGGCAGATTGGAAGCAATTGTTAATAAGCGAAATTCGTTACCAGCAATACACACTTTAACACTCTCAATTGAATCCAAACTGCAGAAAATTGAGAAAAAGATGTCAAAACAACACTCCCAGCTGGAGGAGATGAAAAAAGAAAAGCAAATGCTTTGCCAAGACATTGATAATTTAAAAATTAATAATAAATTATTACATGACAGTAAAGTCAGAACAAACAATTTGTTGAATAATGTCGAGATAGATTACAATATGGTATTAGCAAAAATAGATAACCTATAGCAAAATAACCTTGAGACGAAAACCATAATGGGAAATTTAACAATAAATATATTTGAAAATTACCTTAAAACTATAACTGAGAAAATTAATAGACTTGAAAGTGATAATATAGTAATAATAAAGAATATCGAAAAAATAATAGCAAAAGAAACCATTAATACTAAATATGAAACTGCTATTCATAGAATTGAGAATAACGTAGAGAATATTCAACAAAATAATCAACTACTACTAAATAAAATTGAAAACCATCGAATTGCCGTGCTCCCCCCAGTATACAAAAAACTTCCCTTTTACCAATTAGTATTAACAAATGTAAAGATAGTAACAAGCGTATAACCAATAGTAATTTAAGTGACAACAGTAGCAATATAGGCGATACCAATAACGACAATAATGACGACCACAACGTAGTTGAACAGAATAAAAAATTATCTAGTAACATTAATAATAATATTAACAATGATGGTGATGCACCATCACCTGCACGAAGCACGCGGGTGAAAACGGTTGATGGAAGGGTAATGCACAGTAACAACAATAAAAGCACTAACATAGTTCATAATTTCTAATATCTCTGACGGTAATGTCTCCAAGCGTATAGACGTTGCACACGCCATGCTGTGCCGCGTCCTCCCATCAACACAGAAATCTGAAATAATAAGCACACGCCTGCTTCGGCCAGAGGAACCGATTGCTGCGGCATCAGCAGATGTAAACAGTGAACGCAGACGGTCATCGTGGTTTGTTACCCTGTCCAGCAGTGTGTTAGGTGAAAAATTATGCGAGGAAAAATACTTATTACAGGCTTTCATGCTAGGGACGTCGACACTGCAGCTCTTGATCAGGACACAAGGGATGGGATTATTAACTGGAAAATTTTTAATGATGAACTTTTAACAAAGGACACTTTTATTAAATATAGAAGTCTCAAGGCCCTTGCGATGAGACTAAATTTTAAATACGTTTGGCATAGAGGGGGCCGTTTCCTGGTGAAGAGGCGCGATGGCGACGTCTCCCATGAATTTTTCTCAGCGGCAGATCTCCGAGCAATAGTAGCATCATATGCTACTACTATACCTGGACCAACTATCGAACAGACAACAAATAATCTTGAAAATGTGAATGTAATTGACAAGACTGTTATTCCGTCAACGGTTCAAAAGGAGACTGTCGCAAAAAAATTGACTATCCGCAGACACTGCTGGGGGGGGGGGTTCGCTGTTAGGGACTGAGAGCAGGTTTTGTCAATGTTACCTCTCTTATGGGGCACCCTGGTATGATTAAACAACATCTTTCAGCTGGTCCTACCTACCATCTCTTTGGAGTTGCTGAGTCGCACCTTGACCTTGCTGTTGGAAGTGATCCAATTCAGATCGACGACTACTCACTAATTAGACTAGATCGCAACAAACTCGGGGGCGGGCTGGTCCTGTACATTCATAACTCAATCAAAGCCAATTTAATATGCAGTTCTCCAACTACACAGGCGGGCAGGCAATTTATACCTGAATACATTATGTGTAGTGTTCAGCAGGGCAGCCTTCCCCCGTCTTTGTTGCTTTGATATACAGACCACTACACGTACCATTTTTACAGGGCTCCGACTTAACAGACAAACTTACTACTCATACGCAAGATTTTAGTAATAAAATTATAATGAGAGATCTGAATGCGAACCTACTTGGAATGCCAGCCGATGCAAGATTTATCAGGCAGTTGGCTGATGATCTCAACCTTCAAATAGTTGATCATGGTGCGACTCATCATGTCACAGATTCTCACACATGGATTGATGTGATCCTGACAGATAACAATGACGTTGTACTGAGCAGCGGGAATCATCCGGCGTCCTTTCCCAGTCATTATAACATTATAGAGGTCGAGATTGAGGTCGAAACTGTTACATCTCCTGTGGCTGAATCTTTCAGCTACAGGGATTTTAAATTGATCCAGCAAGACGACCTCCTGTCTCACCTAACTGACTGTGATTGCTCACCGCTTCATGGTCCTGCAGCAGGTGTTGACAGTCAATTAGAGTGCCTTAGTGTCAACCTCATGGCTATGATAGATAAAATTGCGCCCTTAAAAGAATTTACGCCGAAAAAGAAAATGAATCCCCCATGGGTTGATGCTGAACTGACACATTTATACAAAAAACGTGACTCTGAACGAATACGTTATGCTCGGACTAAAGACGACAGACTGTGGCGGGAGTATCAGAGCCTTGCAGCAGAAGCTGAATTACGAATTAAGGATACACGAGAAAGTTTTTTGCGAAATAGAATATTCGAACCATTGATAACAAGCGAGACATCTGGAAAGAGCTCAAGTCTCTGGGCCTTCCACCAAAAACAAGAGAGGAGCTTCATGGTTTCTCGCCGCAAGAGCTCAATGCCCACCTTGCAGGGGTGTCGATTTCACAAAATGAAAGTGATAAAGAACTTGACAACGTCTTGACCCTGCCAGTGATGACGGCTTTGTTTTTCGAGAAGTTAGCTTCTCAGACGTGGTTCTGGCTGTTGCCCATTTCTTATCACAGGCTAGAGGAGAAGACGGCATCCCCTAAAGTATAGTGGCCAAGGTTATTCCGTTTGTAGGAGATCACATTGATAAAATCTTCAACTCCTCCTTGTCCAGTGGTATTTTTCCGGGAACTTGGAAGGGAGCTTAATTAGTGCCTTTGAAGAAGAAGCCTTTCTCATCGCGGTGTCAGAGTTTCGACCAATTGCTCTGCTGAGTTTCCTTTCCAAAGTCCTGGAAAAAATAGTACATGACCAAATAACTGACTTTTTACGGGAAAACAACACTTTACACCCGATGCAGACTGGTTTTCAACAGCATCACAGTACGCAGACAGCACTACTAAAACTAACGGAAGACATTAGAATAGGCATTAACAACAACAAAAAATTTTTGAGCATTTTGTTAATGTTTAATTTTAGTAAAGCATTCGACACCATCTCATACACAAAACTTCTGCGTAAGCTGATGCGTATGGGTTTCTCCAGGAGTATTCTCCTTTGGTTTAAGTCATATATAATAGGGAGACGACAGAAAGTCGTCACTAATACAAAAGAGGATTCAGTTTGGCTAACCACCAATCTTGGCGTGCCACAGGGCTCAGTCCTGGGACCCTTGCTTTTCAGCCTTTACATAAATGACTTACAAGACGCACTCGACTTAGATGGTGTAGAACACTTACTATACGCTGATGATCTGCAAACCTACACTCAAGTGACCCTGAAAGGTCTACGCGATGGTATCAGTTGCATGTCGGCTGCAACATGAGGAGTGTCGAATTGAGCATCGTCAGCTGGCCTGCGCCTCAATGTCGGCAAAACAAAGGCGATTATCTTTGGATCTGAACATAACATTAAACAGGTTCAGAGCCTTGACTTGCAAGGCATTGAGATACAGTCCCGCGTACACGTACCCTTTGTCTATACAGTCATTAACCTCGGCGTGGTTATGGACGGAAGGTTAACATGGAAGCCGCAATTAAACGCGCTCAGTAAGATAGTAAATAGAGCCTTTATAGTCTGAAATTATTATGTTCTTGCACCACGGAGGTACTACGGAAACAGCTGGCATGTGCACTGGTACTGCCTCACTTAGACTACTGCTCAATGGTTCTTCTTGACGTATCAGGGGAGCTTTATACACGACTACAGCGTTTACAGAATTCATGTGTGAGATACATATGTGGTGTTAGGCGTGATGAGCATATCACCTCCTACAGGGAAGGACTGGGCTGGCTAAATCTAAAGATGAGAAGGGAGTATTTTATGGGGCTGTTGCTTTACAAAGAGATTGTCATGCAACAGCCACCATATCTTACTGCCCTTTTTGAAAAAAACCAGGCCAGGACTTCAAGTAGGGGTGGTACGAAGGAGTTCTCGGTTCCGGAGTCGCGCACCGATAAGGGCCTTTTGTCGTTTAAAGTTCACGGTGCGCACCTCTGGAACTCGCTCCCAAGCAGTGTGAGATGTCTGCCATCTTTTTGCAAATTTAAAACCACGTTAGGCAGGCACATTAAACAATTACACGGTGACGGGAATGCACAGGGGTGAACTTTTCGGATACTGATAAATAAATTGTTTTCGTTCATTCCTGTTTATTCCCAATCTAATGTGATCTATTTTGAGTATTTATTTAGGTTATTTATTTATTTACATTATTTATTTATTTAAATTATTTATTTACTTGATTTATTTATTTATTTCATTTATTTATTTTTAAGTGTTAAGTGTTAAGTATGAATGTATTTATTAGCGTGAATTGTAAGAATGTCAAATGAATGAGTGTGTTTTATTTTTTGACGTAATAGTTCTACGTGAAATGTTGGCGGAGTGTGTGTATGTATTCTTTTTATTTTATTTTGTATTGTACTTTGTTATCTTTCATTATATTTGTCCTATTATGTATTGGCTATGACTAGTTCATTATTTTTAGATTTTAAAAACTGACGAACTGTTACAGCAATTGATGTTATTTTTATTTAAAAAACACTATAATGAATGTTAAGTATAAGATAATGAATGTGTGAATTAATTGATATTTTAACTATTTCACTATATGTACATACAATTGTAAGAATTTTCGTCATGGATGAATAAACAGTATATTTATCTACCTATATCTATCTATGCATCTCTCTCTCTTTCTCTCTCTCTCTTTCTCTCTCTCTCTCTCTCTCTCTCTCTCTCTCTCTCTCTCTCTCTCTCTATCTCTCTCTCATTTTGTCTCCGTCTCTGTCTCAGTGGAGGACTGGGGGGAACTGTGGCGGTAGGAGTAACCTGACGCTCTCTCAGTAAGTCTAGACAGACCCGGCATCTTGCAGCTCCATAACCTTACTGACGGCAGACAACTGCGGTTATCGGTCCGTGACGTGGATTCTATGCATGCGCATTCAATTTTTTCAAAGGCTTTTCTAATACATTTTTTTGCATTTTTACACTGAAATAAAAACATTG
Organism: Gastracanthus pulcherrimus; assembly: GCA_949152435.1. NCBI lineage: Eukaryota > Metazoa > Arthropoda > Insecta > Hymenoptera > Pteromalidae > Gastracanthus > Gastracanthus pulcherrimus. The sequence goes on along the minus strand of OX424575.1, from coordinate 109,715,481 downwards.
TATGGTTTATATTTACAATTTTTTTTTATTTTAGTATCAGATATAATAAAAAACATTTAAAGAAACAGTAAAAATTTACATTTCCTCCTTTTTTTAACTGATAGAGCTTCTTATTTTTCAAATGTAAATTTTATGACAAAATTAAAACATACATAAAAATTGTATGTCGATAAAAATACATGTAAAGTTTTTATTTTTTATTCTACATAATGTTAAGTACTTTATAAAAATAATTATAACTTTATTTAGTTTTAGAGTTATGATATCTATGAGTTCTTAAAATATTCATTTGATTATAAATGATAATATAACTCAATAAAAAATAAATCGAACTGTAGAGTGATTTTGGGTATAGAACCTCCTTAAGAGGAGTCTGTATCTACTGTCCTTGTCTAATTACGTTTTTGCTATTTATTCAAATTGTAGTTTGTTAATTGAAAAACTAAAAGTTGTCCCCAATTGTTATTAAAATAAGGAATATTTTGAGACCTTAAAAAGTATCTAACATTATTTCATTTTCGAGAAAACTTCGGAATGGAATAGCTAACCTCAATTTTCGCGTTCCGAAGTTTTCTTGAAAAGGAAATAATGTTAGATACTTTTTAAGGTATCAAAATATTCCTTATTTTAATACCCATTGGGACCAACTTTTAGTTTTTCAATTAACAAACTACAATTTGAATAAATAGCAAAAACGTGATTAGACAAGGACAGTGGATACGGACTCCTTAAGGGGACAGATACTCCTTTAAATTTTAAATTAATTGATAATACATTTTAAATTAAAACCAAGTCACTCATAATATATTACCTGATTCTTCTCGGTAAATTTGAATATTTTATCAAAATATAACTAAAAAAAATTTTTTAATTTTTTTGACGGTCGTTAGATTCTTTTTGTTGGTTATAATGAAAACCTACATATTTCTTGGGTTATCGCAAAGTTTAGAGAGCTAATGTAATCGAATTGATGTAGAATTTGTATATAAAAATTATTGACCAAAGTTACAGTCTATTTAAGCTATATTTAATAATAACATTTTAAAAAATCAAAGGATTTTCGCTTAAATAGACTAAAACTTTGGTCAATTATTTGTATATAGAACTTCTCACACTGATATCATAACTATATGTATTTTAAACATAATATAACCTTGAAAACGTCAATTCGATCACAATAGCTGTCTAAACCTTGTGGTAGCCTAAGAAATATAGATGTTTTTATTGTAGTCAATAAAAGGGACCTAATGACCTTGAAAAAATTAAAAAAAAAATTATTTAGTTATATTTCGATAAAATGTACAAATTTACCGAAAAAAATCCGGCAATGTATTATGAGTGACTTATTTTTACTTTAAAATGTATTATCAATTAATTTAAAATTTATAGGTGTATCTGTCCCATTATGGGGGCCAGCCTGAGTAAAACTCGAAAAAAGAGATTTTTTTTGCCAAAAAAAATCTTTCCCATAAAATCATACTGAAATTTTTTTTCTATAAATACTTGATAGTATCTATAATTTTACCGTTGTAAATCCTAAAAATGTTTCTCCCACGAGTTACAAGATATTCCCGTTATCAATACTATATTTATGAAAAAAACTTTGCGGCGTGCAATCTTTTAGGTGAGGCAGTCAACAATAAAAAAATTTAGTAATCTGACTCCTTTTAGTCCACTAAAACTTTTATGGTTTACTTTTTTGTTAAAAATTGTTTTATTATAATCTTTCAGATAACAAACATATTTTTAAAAAAATTATCTTTGTGATTATGAAAATATTAGTATATTCTCAAAAAAAATTAATAAAAAACAGTTTTGTTGGTCGTCTCACCTAGAAACGTGCACGCAACAAAATTTTCCTACTAAATATAGTATTCACAACGGTAATATCTTGTGTAATGTGGGAGGAAGATTATGAGGTTTTACAAAAATAAAATTACAAATAATATCCAGTACTTATAGAAAAAAAAAACAGAATGATTCCTTTTACAGGAAAAATGTTTATCAGCACATAAGAAATAAATTATTTTTTCGCGTTTAACTCAGGCAAACCCTCTAATGTCACTTCTGGGATAGCCAGTTTATGGTTTCTACCAGGAATTCTTGCAGTCAAAACCTATTTATGAACCATTCATGTTGGGCCACCTTTATATGCTTGTAAGTTGAATTAGCGTGCAATTATACGGATTACACCCTGATTAACATCTCTTTAATCCATTTCAGATGACTTTTCACCATTTGTTTGTCAACGTGATGATTGCCCTAATGCTGGTAACGCTGAAGCTGCAAAAGTCTGCTACAATCATTCTATAGCAATTACTTTTGCAGCAGACTTACCTCCTCCATTATATTTATGCATCGAATGCGCTAATGAGATACACCGAGAAAACCCGAATCAGATGTTTTATGACATACTTCATCCGATGCAGCAAGTATCTTTAATTTGTGAAAATAAGGTACGTAAGTATATACACAACTTGCTTTAATGATAATTAGCAAATTTTGAGTTTAAAATGAATGCAAATGTATATTATTAACTCTATAGTTTACTATGATCATGGAGGCCTCTTTTTACCTACCTTACTTCTGAATAGAGTGTTGTTTTATATCAAAATTTGAATTTTGAACATGTTACGGATCTGACATTAAAAACCTAATTTACTGATTTGCTTTAAAAGATAGCTCTTATGTAAGTTTCCGGCTTTTAGCAATAATAGTTGGTTATGTCATACATGTGTAAAAATTAAGAAGAAATTTTTTTTCCAATGTATAAGAGTCTAAGAGGTCTATATATATATATATATATATATATATATATATATAAAGCATACACTTTAATAATTCTTTAGGATAATTTGAACGTTATCTCTATTTTTAGCAAAAATACTGCTTTATTACGGTATGGAGACTATATCAGTTTCTTTTGTGTTAATATAAGCAACGTTTACAATTTTTTTAGTGATGATCCATGTAGTCGAACCCATTATTATAGGTGCTAAACCGGCATTTTAATCATATTTTAGCATAATTTGAGTATTATCTTTATTTGTAGCCAGAAATACAACTCGATTGTCATTCTGGGAATTATACAGGTACTTTTGTACTAAAAAAGGGCGTCAACATGAATTTTTTGGTAGTCGACCGAGTGGTCGAACCCATTATTAATGCTGCTAAATAGATATTTTAATCATATTTTAGCATAATTTGACTATTATTTTTATTTTTAGCCAGATTTTCAGCACGATTGCAAACATACTTTTTTAAATTTGCGGAGATTATTTCTATTACAGTTTGGATCCTATTAACCTGAAATTTCTTCAACATTTTTATGTATATGTACTGCACTGAAGTAAACATGCTTTTTTTAAAAGTTGAAAACTATGCTTGTCATGTTTGTTGAAAAAATAGCTTGTTGAAAAAATAGCTGTCATTTTGCGAAAAATTTTTTTTTGAAAAAAGATGGGTACTTCATTAGGTTTTATGGTGTGCAGTGGCATAAATTGACATGCTCAAGAACAGACAATTCCCGAAGTGACCCAGTACGCCACCATTTTTATTAGAAAATAATTTTTTCAATTTTTTTTTGTTTACTTCAGTACATGTACAATGAAGTTCTCAAAGTTATTTTTAACTAATGCTTTCTATTTACGTACATCAAATTTCCAAACTTTGGTTAATTTTAGAGTGTCCAAGGTGGCGTTACCCTTCAAGGTGTATGGATGTATTTGACTTGACCTCCTGTTGTGAACGTTAACATAATTTAATCCAAAGGGGTTTCCACCCAAATGTTTTTGATAATTAGCACTTTTGTTCAATACATTAGACCCACAATTTTTCATGAAAAACCAATGGTTAGAAAAATGTATGCCTCAACGGTCCCTTTCGGTAACCATGTTCTTTTTATAGGACACTATGGTTGTTATCTACAAACCTATATTAAATTTAATTTTTTAGCTTTTAACTATGATATTTTTTTAAAATAATGTAAAAAAAATAAGCTATAAATACTTTGGATTTATTATAAAACAAATAGTATAAAAAGTGACAGCTTTAAAGAGAAATATTTCGAATTTGTTAAATTTATGGTTGAAAAACTATTATTGAGAGTTATAAATTTATTTTGTTTATTTACTCAATTTTCTTATACGTTCATAAATATATATGATCAAGTTCTGTATATATTCTGCCGTCTGAACACATAAATTGGAAGTTATAAAAATGGAATCCTGTCCAGAAATAGTGAAATTATTCTTTTTATTTAAGCCCACAAAACTCGCACCGATTAAGGGAGCAGGACTGGGTTAAACCCAAAAAAAACAATGTATTTTACTGGTCCAGGAAACATTTTATGTATAAGAGCAATCATTCTAAAAAATTTTATGCTATAAACTCTTAGCAATATCTAAAATCTCACCGTTATAAAAACTCAAAATCTTGATCATACACGTCACAATACATCACTATTTCCAATACCATATTGATTAAAGTTGCTGTGCTCCTCACACGATTATAGGTGACATGATGAAATAAACATTTCTGTTTATTATTACGTTAAATTGTAGATGGATAATAATGAAGATAACAATCAAATATGCTGTGACTAGAATTTATTGTAAGACTATGCCTAAATAGGTGTGCCTCGCTCGCAATCCTCGTGGCGACCGCCGAAAAGGCAATAGAACGGAAGTGACATATACACGATATAGTCAAATTGATATTCAAATTTTGATTACAGTAGTCCGAAACGTTACATTATATCATATAGTTAAATGAATTTCAGACATTCCGCCCACCTATCTTCGCAGAAGATACTAATTAACAATAGTACAATGGCACTCATTCGTTTTTTTTGTTTTTTTTTACTAATTTAAGAGTAGATTCTAGTCTATAAATAATCAACAATTCATATAACTTTAACAATTTAAAGAATAAAATTAAGCGAAATTAAAACAATTAATATTAAATTCTAATCTTCTTGTCGCAAAATAATTAACTTAGTAACTGGTCTTCTCAATGTTGTACCAGCAGTGCGAACTGTGACGACTCTAGGCAAGCCATCGTCACCTGTATATACTTGTAAAATCCTCCCTAGTGGCCATTGTGCTGGTGGAGTAGTTTAACTGCGCAGGATGACCAGATCACCAACTTGAACTGGTTTTCGAGGATTTCTCCATTTATCTCTTTTCTGTAGAGCTTGCAGGTACTACTGAGACCAGCGTCGCCAGTAATTCTGCGTCATTTGCTGAATGATTTGCCAGCGTTTAGAGGCAGGAATGTTGACCTGTGTACAATCAGACTCTGGAACAATATGAGAGGAGGAATGAATAAGAAAATGTGCAGGAGTAAGTGGTTGTAGGTCCGCGGGATCATCAGACATAGGCACAAGAGGACGAGAATTTAGGCACGATTCAATTTGACTGAGTAATGTGGTAAATTCTTTATACGTTAATTTATTCTCGCCAATAACACGACGTATGTGATACTTAGTGGATTTTACAGCCGCTTCCCAAATTCCTCCAAAGTGAGGCGCAGCTGGAGGGTTAAAGTGCCATGCAGTCCCGTCTTTAGCCAATGTAGACGACAATTCTTGACAGTGCGTAGTTCCTTGCTTGTACATATCCTTGAGTTCCGAGTCAGCTCCCACAAACGTAGTTCCCTGGTCACTGAGTAGTAAGCTACAATGGCCTTGTCTACCAGAGAATCGTCGAAAGGCGGCCAGGAACGCTGCAGCTGTATAGTCAGAGACTACTTCCAAATGAACAGCTCGAGTACTAAGGCAGACAAAAACACAAATATATCCTTTATATGATTTATGACCTCTTCCTGGAGAGGTACGAATATGAAATGGTCCAGCATAATCAACTCCCGCTTGGCTAAATGGTCGACTAGGCACAACTCTAGGGGATGGCAAATTGCCCATTTGTTGATAATTCTGCGTGGCTCTGTAACGAGTACAAGTAAGGCAATTGTGTATAGTCGACGTGACTCGCTGTCTTCCCTTAATCAACCAGTACTGATTCCTAAGTGTACATAATGTGAGTTGTACGCCTCCATGAAGAGTACGCGCATGACAATCTTGAATTACAAGTTCCGTAAATTTACCTTCATAAGGCAAGATAATAGAGTGTTTTTGGTCGAAAGACAACAATGAATGTTTCAACCGTCCACCTACTAACAACAAACCTTGTTGTATAAATGGATTCAAACTTACTAGGCACGAAGTGTTTGGAAGTGGCTTTTGCTGCCTTAATAAATGAAATTCCCTTGAAAAATGCAAATGTTGCACTAGATAAATCCAAGTATAACGAGCTCTAGAAATTTCTGTGGCAGACAAAACCCCTTTATAGTCGGCAATTTCAATTTTATACCAATTTTGTTCAAGTATTGATGACTGGCTATTAAGTTGATTAATCTTACTACTAGCGATATCTATGAATCTTAAAATGTAAGCCATAACTCTCAATAATTTAGATAAAGAAGAACAATCATTTAACAATTTCCAAATAAATTGATCTTTCCTTTTAGCAAAATCCAAACCTACTGTAGTACTATCAGCTAAATCTGATTTTCCTACCACCGAGGAAACGAAAGACTGTACATTGGTAGAAGAACTTACGTTTGACAAAGTCTGCAATAAAGAATGAGGCCAAGAGTCTTGCTCTTGGGACAACTAATTAGATCCTTTCCACCAAATCTGTGCCTCCTTTAACTCAGACGGTTTAATTCCTCGAGAAACAAGATCCGCCGGGTTGTCTTCAGAGCGGACATGCGACCAGCGGGCTTCAGGCATAAGATTGTGGATATCTGCGCAGCGATTGGCAACAAAGGTAGGTGATTTCGATGGAATTTCCTTCAACCAATGCAAGGTATCTAAAGAATCTGACCATAAAAATATTTTAGGTTTGTTAGCTGCAAATAAGGGCAGAATTCGATTAACTAGTTTGGCAAGTAAATGCGCAGCCGATAATTCCAATCGTGGTATGCTTAGAGTATTTAATGGAGCTACTTTAGATTTAGATTGAAGCAAGGCAATCGAAATTGATGAATCTGTAATTGTTCTCAAGTAAAGCACGGCCCCATAAGCAGATTTAGAGGCATCAGCAAATCCATGAAGTTGAAGTGATATGAAACTGGGCATGAAGCCTATCCATCGAAGAATTTCTATTTTACTAAGTCAGGGCAACTGATAATACCAATCTCTCCATTGGTCGGCTTCACTATCAGGCAAAGAATCATTCCAATCTAGCTTTAAGAGCCATAACTTCTTCAAAAATATCTTAGCTGTAACTATGACAGGAGCCAGCAATCCTAGCGGATCAAATAATCTAGCAACTTTACAAAGCACAAGTTTCTTCGACCACATTGCTATCAATATTTATATCGAAATGAAACGAATCTTCTACTGGATGCCATTTAAGCCCTAATATTGCAAATGATAAATCATTTTTTAATAAGATATTTGGTTCTGCAGCAAGAACATTACTAGGCAAGCAAGTTAATAACGATGAATCATTTGAGAGCCATTTGCGCAGAGTGAAATCGCCCACCTTGCACAATTCTATCACTTCATTTTGTTTAAACCTAGCATCTTCTAGGCAATGACTTCCTGACAAAACATCATCCATATAAATTTCATTTTTCAAAATTTCCGCGCCTAAAGGATACCTCTCCTTATCATCATCAGCTAGCTGTTTCATAGTCCTGTTTGCTAAAAATGGGCTACAACCTACTCCATACGTTACAGTTGATAACCGATAAATTTGAACTGGTTCAGAAGTATCAAAACGCCACAATATTAACTGTCAATGTTGGTCATCATCATGTACAATAATCTGTCTAAACATTTTTTCAACATCAGCAACGAAAGCATATTTGTACTTACGCCAGGATTGAACGAGACAAGCTAAATCAGGTAATAAATTAGTACCGATATGAAGGCAATCATTTAAATAAAAAAAACAACAACGAGATATATCCAGAGGTTCATCTGGATCCTTATCTGAAACGAGATACATGTGTCCAAGCTCTATATACTCAAGCATAAAGGCATGATAAGCTTCCTTAAATGCTTGATCCCTTTCAAAACGTATATCCATTCGATTCAATAATTTAAGCGCAGCTTGATAAGTATCACCTAAAGAAGGCACATTGACAATTTTAAAAGGTAATCTTAATATATACCTTCCATCAGCTGATCTTGAATGAGTGTGTAGAAAGTGTTCCTCACATTCCTGGTCGTCTGGTGAAACGGGTTGTTTGCAAGAAACCTCCTCTTGGGGCCAAAATCTCTGCAGCAATTCATTTACATCCAACTCTACAGTACTATGCAAGACTGTTGGGGTTGTCCAACTTAGTGGACCCTGTTTGGTCGTCTCTCCAGAAATTAACCATCCTAAATGGGTTTGAGTAGCGATGGGCTCTATCTCTTCGCCTTTGATCACTTGACCTTCCACAACTTGGGCGTATACAGCAGTACCCAACAGGACATCAATAACACCAGTCTTATTGAACTTCGGATCAGCCAGTGTAAGCCCCTGCAGATGACTCCAGCTGAACTCTTTGCCTTTTGTGATTGGCTTATAGCTGCTCACCTTTGGTAAAACATAGGCAACCACTTGGCAGATAAAAGTAGAATTAAAGTGTCGTTTGATTGTAAATTCAGTAACCGCTTTACAAGTTATCTGACGTTTACTGCCGACGCCAGTTATAGTCAAAACAATTGTTTTTTTTTATCAATCTAAGTCTTTGACATAATGACTCCGAAATGAATGAAGACTGAGCACACTGATCTACCAGTGTTCGAACGAGAATCTGTTCTCCTGCATCGTTAGAGACATACACCCAGGCAGTAGGTAACAGAACAGTTTCGGTATTTGAGTGTATTACCTTGACAAAGTGATTAGCAGAAGAACTAGTATCAAGCACGTCCGAACTAACAGATTTCAACTCATTTGAAGCATTATTTTGATCAATATGGATAGGTACTCTATTAGTTTCTAAATTAGTTTTTGGTTCAAAATGCAAAAAGATATGGTGTTTGTTATTACATTTTTTACAACGGCCAGTGGAATTACAATTCTCAATCAGATGATTTCTTAGGCAATTATAGCAAAGTTTCCTGCTTTTGACAAAGGCGTGTCTTTGAGTTACTGTTTGGGCCTTAAATTTCTCACATTGTAAAATGAAATGCGATTTAGAAAAAAGGGGACATTTAGTATTATTATTAGAACTTTCAGTTACATGAAAATTCTTTGAAACAGTCTGAGGCTTATTCGACTGACCTTTAGATGGATTATATGAATTAATTTTCGAGGAATAGTAAGAAGTGAAGGATTTACTTTTATCGCTCGACTCGATAGTTTCTAACGCCATAATTTTTGTTTCCAAGAACGTTATCAATTCCTGAAATTTAGCAGTTTCAAGAGATGACCCCATAGAAGTTTCCCATTCCTTGCGGGTCTGAGTATCTAACCGACTGGCGATAAAATATACGATAATATCATCCCATGTATCCGTTGAACGACCGATTGCTTTCAAAGCCATAAGTGGCCCATTGGTACCGCTTAAAATTCTCTTTATTTCTGCTGAAGACTCAGAAGCCATACCTTTGAGCGAGACCAAAGAGGCAAGATGCAAATTAACTATTCTCCTTTTATTTTCAAAATGTTTTTTCACCTTATCCCATGCAGTATCAAAAGTACCTTCCTGAATAGGCATCTCTTTAATCAATTCAAATGCTTCTCCCTCAAGGCTCATTTGTAAATAATGTATCTTAGCAAAATCAGATAAATTAGTGCGAGAGGCAATTGAAGTATCAAAATAACTTTTAAATGAAGACCACTTTTTAAAATCACCTGAAAATTTAGGTAGGTCGATCTTTGGTAGCTTTGCTTCCAAAGGATCATTTTGAGTAGTAACGTTGAGAGTTCGCGATGATGAAGCAGGCAATGAAGGCATAGTTAAATTATTATAATGTTCAAGAAATTCTCCTTTTCTTTCTAAATAAACTTCCTCAGCACTATCAATGAAATTTTCTAAGAAATACTTATGTTTTAAATCCGTTGTACTTAATTCCATAATACTATCATGAGCATCCAACAATTTTTTCCAATACTTTTCAATACTTCCAATCTGTGCAGTTGTTGCTCCTCTGGTCATTTTTGGTTGACCCTTTTTCTTAAAATTCGTAAAGGAACGATCGATTTTACTTAGTAATTCCTTTTGCGATTTTTCAAATTTATCCATAATACCTTTTATTTATTTAATGCGTTGTAATAATTAATTAAGTTGTAATTAAGAGTACTGGAATAAATTGTAGAGTATAACAATCAATCCAAAGAACGATAATCAATTCAAAAATACAACGATCAATTCAAAATGCGACGATGAATCCAAAGTACGATAATCAATTCAAAGTACGACAATTAATTCAAATGCTAAACAATAATAGCAATCAACTGTCAAATGAAAGCGAGCTAATTCTCAAAGTAAATAGTACATCAATATAAGCATGTAGCACTCAAACACAATTCAAATAAATATTCAACTCTAATACGCATGCTAGCAAGGCAAGAAGAAGCACTGTACACATGTAGGCAATATACATGTGAAAGAAAACAAACTATACTACAAGTAAGTCTTAGCGTTCGCAAGCTGTTATGTAAATAAAGCGACAATGTCAACTCTCAAAACAAGCCAAGCAATAAGCAATAAATAACTAATTGGAACGAACTTACTGTAATGAAGATTTCTTGCTAGTTTGCGATAAATGCATTCCAATGGAAAAGGCACTCAAACAAGTAAACTGCGTGAGCAGTCCAAACCATGTTGTTTTAAGCTGATATTATTCAGCTGTAGAAAACGCAGCGCCGATGCAGCTCCAAAACGCTGTAATTTTGGCGTTGTTTTTCCGTCGGTCCGTGAGGCAAGCACGAAGATGGTACGAAAGGTAGACACCAATATGTGTCCCGCACTCAGCCGCGAGCCTGGAGAATCCGCGAGTCCGTATTCTACTCGCAGCTAGGCAAAGCGAATGAGGTATGAGGAGGAGACGACGATAGCTGGATTCTCCGCTATCCCTACTCCTAGACGGCTTCCCACGAAGTTAGGCGGCTTAATACCACACCTTCCGAAGACGTCATAATTTTCGTCGCGCAACAATTGACCCAATATGGCCGAAAAACTATTGTCTTCTCTCTTGCTCTCTTTTGTCACGGAGATTTAGAAAGATGGCTAGATAACGCTTGGATTAACTAGCACTATCAAGCAGCGTAGAGGCAAGTATGAATTTATACCTCTCACTGACACGGATGCGATATAGGCACTGACAAAGCTTCAAATCACTTGTCTTTACTGATTTAGTAAAGGCACTTTTCCACGCTCAATAACAATTAATATGCTAATGGCGGCACGTGATTCCACTGTAGCGTCTTCTTAATTTTCCACTCAGCACATCACACTTTTCTAATTTCCACAATCCCGACTGCGAAGGACCAATGTTTATTATTAGGTAAAGGTATGAACCGAAAATAAAAGGTATTAATCGAAATTAAAAGACAATAACCTAGATTAGAAGATATAAACTTAGAATAAAAGATATGAACCGAGCAGGGGCATAAACCGTGAATAACCGATATAAACCGAGAATAGAAGATAGAACCCGAGAATAAAATATAGAAACCGAGAATTAAAGATAGAAACCGAGAATAAAAGATACCAACTAAGAATAAAAGATATAAACGGAGAGTAATAGATATGAACGGCGAATAAACGATATAATTCGAGAATAAACGATTTAAGCCGAGAATAGAAGATATACACCATGAATAAAATATATAGATCAAGAATAAAATATAGAAATCGATAATAAAAGATATAAATCAAGAATAAAATATGAAAGCCGAGAATTAAAGATATAAACTGAGAATAAAATACACAAACTGAGAATAAAATATTTAAACCGAGAATAAAGGTATGAACCGAAAATAAAAGGTATAAATCAAAATTAAAAAACAATAACCTAGACTAGAAGATATAAACTTAGAATAAAAGATATGAATCGAGTAGCAGGGGCATATGCCGAGAATAACCGATATAAACCCAGAATAGAAGATAGAAACCGATAATAAAATATAGAATCTGAGAATTATAGATAGAAACCGAGAATAAACGATACCAACTAAGAATAAAAGATATAAACCAGGAATAATAGATATAATCCGAGCATAAACGATTTAAACCAAGAATAGAAGATATACATCAAGAATGAAATAAATAAATGAACAATATAATATAGAAACCGATAATAAAATATATAACCCAGGAGCAAAATATAGAAGCCAAGAATAAAAGATATAAACCGAAAATAAAAGACACAAACCGAGAATAAAAGACTTAAACCGAGAGTAAAGATATAAACCGATATCAAAAGATATACATCGAAATTAAAACACAAGAACCTAGAATAGAAGATATAAACTTAGAATAAAAGATATGAACCAAGTAGCAGAGATACAAACCGAGAATATCAGATATAAACAGAACTTATTTTGCAAAACAGCAATGTGGATTTGGCGGATAATATTTTGATGCAGATTAGAGTTATTAATCAACGGTCGGGCGAAAGAGCAGACGACTATGGTTATCGTGCGGAAAAATTATTAAACCAATTGCTGACGATATTTGACTCTGCTCCAGATTTAAGCGATAGAGAGCGTGTGCGTTATAACATTTCATGTTTGGTTTCACACACCCGCTAAATCATCAAGTGCGCAGCGAGCACCTGAGCAGTCTGGATGAGACGATAATAATCGCAGTGAATTTTGAGTGCAAACAAAGCGCTCGTCTTGCCTGTATCCATGTAGCGGCGCAGCCTCCAGTGACGCACGGCCAAGTCAACTCAGGGCGCAAGCCACCCATTGTAACCCTTAGAGGCGACGACTTAATTAATAAAGCAGCCAATTTTCATGAAAACACGGGAGCAGATGTGTCTGTTATCAAATGTAGCTCCATTAGTGCAAATAAACGGATAGATAGAATCGAGATTCTTGCAATTACGGGGGTAACCCCCGGTGCAAGCTGGACATGAGGTAACACAAAAATAGTTGTGCATGGACTTTTATACAAAATGCACGTTGTCCCGGGCAGGTTCTCCATTGACACAGAGGGACTGATCAGATGGGACATCATAGAAAAATGCGATGGGCGCGTTGACGCCTCTCATAAAAGTTTGATCCTAAGTATGATAACGATTCCTTTCGCGGAAGAAGAATCCCGCTATATTATGCATGCTAAAGTGATTAATATGGACGTAAAAATTGGCTGGGTCCCCCTCCAAAATTTAGGACCAGACATATTGTTTTGTAATTTTGTCGCCGAGAATCATAGTGAGACCACTTATGCCAAATGTATCAATATCGGTAATGAAACAATTAAGCTATCGACACCGCAGGTAGAACTAATAGAGTGCGAAACAAATGCAAACGGCACATTTCTCTTCGATGAGGACGACGAGAAAGGACTAAGTGTGCGGGTTAGAATCATGCGCTTAATAGAAAAGGATTTGGAGAACGAGCCGATGGACATTGCCGAAAAGAGCAAATTACTTGTAGACAATCCGGATTTACAAGAAGAAAGGGTAGACAAGATTATGGGATTATTAGAATCGAAGGGCTGTAATTGAGAGGACCTGCAGCATGTGCGTGAGCTCGTAACTAAGTTTTCTGATATTTTTGGGTTGGACGGAGCCACTGCCGACAACCAGCTTGCTTATATAAGACCTTCATGAAATGAGAGCCTTGAATGAAATCGCAGTAGGCACCTCTTGGCCGCTTCCGCTTACGAGCGACATAATTCAACAATTATCGCTCGCTGAAATAATAACGGTAATCGATTTGAAACAAGGTTTCCATCAGATACCCATTCATCCTCGCTCGGCTCTATGTACTGCTTTTTTGGTCCCAGTAGGGCGCAACTCAGACGAACATTTGTAATTCTCACGCATGAGCATGGGACTGAAAGAAGCGATAAATACTTTCGCGAGATGAATTTCGCTAGCAATGGCTGAACTGCAAGGCGAAGAAGTCGCAATTTATTTAGACAACTTTATGGTTTCTGCAAAAAATCTTGAAGAGCACAGCGTTCGATTCATCACAGTAGCAAAAAGACTGATTAAGGCGAACTGGACGATGGAACCGAAAAAGTGTTAGTTTTGGAAACGCGAGGCGAGCGTCCTGGGTCACATAGTAGGGGGAGGCAAAATACGTACAGATCCCAAGAAACTTGAAGCTATGGAACAATACCCAGAGCCAACGAATGGCAAGAAAGTTAAGCAGTGGTTTGGATTCGTGGGATACGATAGAAAGTTTATACCTAAGTTTGCTGACATAGCGCTGCCTTTTTCCAGACTGGTGCGCAAAGGAGTCAAGTTCGAACAGGGTGATTAGTAACGGTCCGCTGTTGCGGAGTTGAAACGTATACTCTGCTGCGAGCATGTGTTAGCTGCACCTAACCTATCCGAGCCATTTATTCTCACGACCGACTCAACAGATTATGCGTTAGGAGCGGTGTTATAGAAAGGGACCATTGGATCAGATGCCGCTTGTGCCTACGCATCAAGACCACTAAAAGGCAGCGAATTACGATATATCACATATGATAAGGAGTCGCTCGCGGTCGTATTCGGCAAAAAATAATTCAAGCATTACTTTTACGGCTGAAAATTTACAGTGGTAATGGATCACTTAGCCCTGAAGCATTTCCACACATCCAAGAAGGGTTGGCCCATTTGCGCTAGGAGAAAGGATTGAAAGAGAGCGTAAAATTAACTAGTACGCCAGTGGAGATATTGGCTAACCTGCTCCATAAACAGAACGAAAATGGAAAGCCAATAAAATATCAAACGTTAAATAGGCCGCACCTGGAATTTCAATACACACTGGAAAGTGAGAAACTCCAGGATCGAAATTTACAGCCGCTGGAGATTGTTGCGCTGCAGGCCGAGTTAGTGCAGCAAGCACAGGTTGTCGAAGCTCCGCCGGTAGCTCAGCTGGCAGTCAGTGCAACGACACCCGAGTCGACAGATAACATGCCACTGTATTGGCAGGTGCAGCAAAGCTGTGGTAAACAGCAGTCGCCGCCGGCATCGGAATTGCGCGATTTATTAGCCAAGCTACGCACTGGTCTAATCAATTTATGCAACGCAAAAGCCGAGCCCGACACTGCCCCAGATTTTGACCACATTGCACGCAAGGACTTTGGCGGGGGGGAAACCCGAAGCGCAGCACGTATCACCGATGCGAGAAGCAGGAACGACTGTAGTCGAACTAGAGCTATCTAGAGTCAATGGCTTCGTAATGCAATGCTACGAACCAATGGATATATCCACAATTGACCTATCAAATCGAGATTGTCAAATAAATATCCCGTTAATAGATTTAACTGGAGATAATGAGAAAATCGAAACGCCAGAGGCCGGTTGAATAGGGAAGAGCATACAGGATAATTATGACTTTCCTGACACCGACCCCTACGAGCAAGAAAGGTCAGAATATTTTAAAAATGTTCCTCGCAATATCGATCAAATTGAGACAAGAGCCGAGGACCTAAAACCCTCAGTTTTATCTTATAAGGGAGATTCATTGGTCTATGAAGCAAGAGAGTAGTGCGCCAATCCTCACGCAATGTTGGCACGTGGCAATAACATTTCCGCATACCCGCCAGGGAACTGCCTATTTTTCTCTCTTATCAAGCTGCTTAATTATTACTGTCGCAATATGCGTCCTGACGTACGACAATTTATTCTGGGCTGTGCTAAATGCCAAACAAATAAACTAGTGCGCATTAAAACAAGGCTTCCTCCTGCTATCCCAGACACGCTGTCTAGGCCTTTTCAGAAACTTAGCATGGATTTTTATGGCCCCTTCCAAGGCTCACCTGAAGGCCATAAATACATACTTAGCGTTCAGGATTTCTTAACGACGTTCTGCGTCCTTATGTCAGTGAAAAATGTGACAGCATTTGCAGTTGTTCGAGCTTTCACGGAAAAGGTAATATGGTATTTTGGCCCACCAGCTGCTTTGCTCTCAGACCAAGGCACGCACTTTTTAAATAAAATGTTGAAGGGTTTTGCAGACATCTTCAGAATTGATAAATACTGTACAACGGCTTATCACCCTCAATCGAAAGGTGGCATCGAGCGTATGCACCATACGTTAACTGAATATAATAACTGAAAAATATACAGATAACATAAGTGAATGGAGCAAGTGGGTGCCAATTTGTCAGCAGGCCTATAATTGCACACGTCACGATTCTTCAGACTATACACCCTATAAGCTAGTATTTGGACCAAAAGCTCGAACACCATCTAGCTTTCCCCCTAGAGAGCAACTTTTAACATATGGAGATTACGTCGTCGATATCATTCACAACCTTTCTACAATGCAAACCCAAGCTGCACTAAATTTAGTACAGGCTAAATATAGATCAAAATACTATTACGATCGAAAGCTTAATGTGGTGCATTTTGGAAGAGGGAGAGATTGCCTATAGGTTGAACGAGCCTTAAAAAGGCAAATTTGATAAGGATTACGAAGGCCCTTATGAAATAATCGGTATAGATTATCATCTTAAAAGAGCCAAACTGAGAAATGGTGACATCATCATAGTGATTAACCTCGACAATTTGAAAATAGCATCGGCTGTCAAGGACCCACCTCAACACTCAAATAAATAATACAGGAAATAAATTAAAGGATAACAGCAGCCCTTTTCTTTTCTTGATTTTCTTTTGCGATCCCACGAACGCATCGTTACACGATAGTATGGGAATCACACAAGACGGCTCAAACTTTTGATATATCATTATCACACTGCCGAATCGAAACGAATATACACCTTCCATGCAGAAGGGATTACATGTATGCTAGTATTATAACCTCTATTTTGAGTATGCAAAAATCTAACAGCGCCTTAAAAGAAACAAGTGAAAACGGCAGATCACTTGGCCCAAAAATTCATCTCAAAATACTAAAAGAAATTGTTAATTATCAAATAAACAGCTATAGAAAATTATTTGAATTTCAAAGTAAATGGGCAATATCCGAGTCATCTTACCCCATGTTATCTCAAAATATCATAATCATGAATTGTTATTATACTAATTTGAATATTAAAAATTAATTGAGATTAAAAACGAAACAAGTGAAATGAAATCACTTGGCCCAAAGAACTCACTTCGAATGTTAATCAGTTTACATAATATCAGAAATTTAATAGTTAAGAAAATTACTTAATGCTAAATTAAATCGGCAAGATACTAACCATTTAGGCCATAATCGACCCAAAATATTATGGTCATGAATGATCATTACATAAGGTTAGTCAAAATCGATCGAGTTTCACAAAGAAACAAGTGAAGTATCAATTTACTTGGCCCCAAAAACACATGGCAAAGTGTAGTGTAGATAACGCAAAGAAATTTTATTAAATAAACAAAAATAATTGGACTAATTGAATTCTCAAAAACAAGTGGAAATGCTAGTTCACTGGGCTGCAAGAACTCACCTGAAACGCATTAAAAGCTGTAAATTATTAAATAGCTAAATATTGGAAAATCACTTAAGTTCCAAAGCAAGTGGGCAAAGTCCAACTCATTTTGCCCCAGGTTCCCCTAAACCGTCATAAAGATGCATTGTTATCACACAAAATTAAATAATCAAACTAATTGAATTTCAAAAACAAGTGAAAATACAATCACTTACTCCAATAAACTTATTTCAAAACATCAAGAAAATGGTAAATCATTAAACAAACAGCCAAAAAGTAAACATTTTAATCCGAATTCTAACATAATTGGGCAAAATCCAACTCATTTTGCCCCAGGTCATTTGAAAATATTATAATTATGGATTGCTATTATGCAAAATTAGAATATCAAAAGCCAGTTGTTTATTATAAAAAAGCTAGTGAAAGTACAAGCACTTGACCCAAGAAATACTCATTTCAAATACATTTGAAGAGTTTTAATTGAATATGAAAAAAAAACAACAAACGCAACCAATATTGCTTGCCTCAAAAACTCATCTCAAACAGAAAATGATCACTATAA
Source organism: Gastracanthus pulcherrimus (assembly GCA_949152435.1). NCBI lineage: Eukaryota > Metazoa > Arthropoda > Insecta > Hymenoptera > Pteromalidae > Gastracanthus > Gastracanthus pulcherrimus. The sequence continues at coordinate 109,697,372 of OX424575.1, read as the reverse complement.
ACAGCCGGGGACGAATTATTTGAAGTCCAAGAGCAGCAGGTAGTAGTCCAAGTCAGTCTGCCCCAGGTTTCAGCTTAATAGTAATCATCATCGCAGATCAATGCGATAAAATAAATCTGTTAAAATTTCAAAAAGCAAATAATACGACTTTGCCCGAAAATTAACTTCAAATGTTAAAAAAAAATTTTTAAACAGAAAGCAACTACTGAAAAATGTCATACAATGGAAATTATAAATCACATTACACTGTGGCTTATTAGGATCACAAATATGGTAAAGTTAACAAAAAATGGTAACAATTAGTTTAATTAGGAGAGGAATGTTTATACAAAAGGGATACAACAACAAGAAGTCACTGTGTTCAGTGAATGTGTTTTATATCAGCATAATTACATGATACAAAATTATATTAATCGATTGTCAACACAGGAGAGTCAAACTCGAAACACTGAGCACTGCACAGTAACCACAAGCACTGTTGATCTTAGTCAGCTGTCCATGAGGGGGATTGCACCTCCTCAGTGGCGGTGCGCACCGTCACTACAGCAAAAGAAAATGTGGCAGGTGCATCCCAGGCACCCCCGATAGTTGACGCCGTCGTCGGTCAAGTGGCATCGAATCACCATAAGCTGCGGCCGCTCGTCCACGGTATTGTCATGCAAATGTGGATAGCTAATCCTCGGGCAGCTCCTAGAGGCATGCATTAGGAGGACGAATGTTTGTAATCATAACAAAAAAAATGTTCTGGTTAACGACGGGTTCGAGTAGGTACAAAAAAACATACGTTAGTAAAAAACAATGTATCTTGCCGCTTGGACAGTAATACTGCTGCAACTCGAAACGGCCGCACGCGTAATGGTGCAAATATCGCTTCACGGATAAAACATACATTGGCGCTGTAGAGCTAGAGTGCCCATGCTCAAAATATTGTGCGCTATAAACCACACGATAACCTAGCTGTAACAAATAAGGAGAACACAGGTTATTATTCAAAATTAGTTCGAAACGCTCATTAATCTCACAAAAAAAATATAGTAATGAAAGCAAACAAAATCCAAGACATGAACTTGCATAGCCGTGGAGGGAGCAGAGCACCGGATAACGAACGCGTCACCTCCTTCGTCGACACCAGCAGGCACCCGCCGGATGTGTTGAAGTGGACGCCCCAATCCAACCACTTGCTCACCTCTTCGGAGTACCACATTTTGATGGTGTATATGAAGAGGGAAAGAGAACATGAGCAAAATAAAAGAAACTCGAACGAATGTTAACGCGATCGCACACAAAAAGGCGGAGAAACGAATTAACAAGAACTTTCCGGTGTGCGAGAAACAAAAGAAGGTATCTAATGTGCAGGCTATAGTTACGATATGGCACGCCTTGCAGCGCAAAGTCTCCTGGTGATGCAAACCGGACATAAGGACGAAGCGAATCTGGTCCTCACACGTAAACAATTGTGTGCTTACGTACTTTTCGTACGTACGGTAAGTATGGACTCGAATAAAAGGTTGGCACAGCTTCCAGAATGACCTCATCTTTGGATAATACTGCGCAGCACTGAACAACACCGAACAACAACTGTAATAACGAGGCGTTAGAGTTATCGCTCTAACTCGGTCAAGAGCTGAACTGCGACTGTGCTTTAGCTGTCGATTAACCGCTGCACGGCAGCCGCACAAAGGGCTGAGGCGAGAGATCTCGCCAAGGAGGCTGATGTCACGCGCGATAAGGACTACTCTGCAGTCTCTGTAGCCTGAGTCGCTTGCTCGGCCGCAGTGCACATGTACTTAACTACATATTACTGTGCAAGGATTTAAAATTATTTTAATCCCCCAAGCCCGAATTGCTGCGGTAAAATAAGATCTCATGCTCCGTCATGACACGGAATTATTCCCAAAACACGAAGGGAGAATATTAGCTCAGCACCTGCCCGTGTGTCGTGCGCTCTCCTTACAAAATAAATAAAAATGAAGTGAATCTATGATATATAAATGAATATCTATCACAATCTGCACATGCCAGCCAAGCATTTCGCTAAAAATGTTTTCAAATAACGCAAGTTTTAAAAATAATTTTATATTATTAAAACCAATAAAATAAAGAAAATTCCTTTGTATTTCCAAACAATACAATTTACAACACATCCAAACTGTTAAAATCAATATAATAAAATAAATTCTTCTGTATATTATAATAATACTATTCTAAATTACGCAAAACTGTTAAGATCAACAAAGATGTTCTAGATTTTCAAACACGGCAATTTCAAAATATAAATAGTAGAATATCAAATAAATTTCTTTGGATCTTTTTAACAACACAATTTGTTAAAAGAAAACAATAAAATTTAACAGTTTTTTGAATTTTCAAAACAACGCAATTTAAAAAAAATAAATAAAAAAAATACTCAAGATATCAAAACCAAGAAAGTGATGTAAATTGTTTTGTATTTTCAAACAATACAAGTTTGGAATATGTGGAATGGTTAAAGTTAATGAAATAGAATAAATTCTTTTGTATTCTCTAATTTGCAATTCTAGTACATGTAAGATGTTAATATCAATAAATGTCTCTTAAAGTTTCAAACATGGCAGCTTCAAAAAATTAAAAAATCTAAAATATCAAGCAAATTCTTTTGTATTTTCGAACAATACAATTTCAACAGGTCCGTTTAGGGTGAAATTGACTTCTTATTTTTAGTAGACACTGTAGGAATTTTTACGAATTTTTTAGTACAAATCTAATTTGGGTCAAAAACCGGCCTTAAATACCCCCCACCTTTAGAAATTATTATGAGCAACATATCAGAGTCGCAAGACTATAATAGACAGACAGTTATTATAAGCTTGGCCGTCGAACTGCTGAATGAAGGCATCCTACAGCACAAGCTAGAGACGGAGATTATCACCGATGTAAATCTATTCGCCTCGCAAGGCGCCATACAACCGCGCTGCATACCGCCTAGTTTAATTAAAAATTTAGCTATGCTTGTCAAGGACACGGTCATTGACGCGCGATTCATGGAAACCAGCAAGCTAAATTCGATTTTAAAAATTGTTAAAATCTCAGATCTTTTTTTTTCAAATTATCAGTTGATACGAGGGTAGTTCAATAAGTCTTTAGAATAAAGTATAAAAACAATTTTTTTTGGGTAAATTTTTTTTTATTTTTCAACATAATCTCCTTGGAGCTCTATACACTTGGTCAATCGCTTTTTAAGTTTTTTTAATCCTTCAGAAAAGTGCGTTTTCGGAAGTTCCTCAAAATAAGCACTTACAGAGGCAATGACGTCTTCGTTGTCCGTAAATCTCTGTCCACCGAGCCATTTTTTCAAGTTTGGAAATAAGAAAAAGTCACTGGGGGCTAAATCTGGTGAATACGGTGGGTGTTCGACCAATTCGAATTTTAATTCTTCAATTTTAGCCATTGAAACGAAGCATGTGTGAACTCGGGCGTTGTCGTGATGAAAGAGAATTTTTTTCTCGCCAAATATGGTCGATTTTTTTAAATTTGTTCTTTCAGCTGCTCTAATAATGATGCATAATACTCACCAGTAATTGTTTTACCCTTTTCCAAGTAGTCAATAAGTATAATTCCACGTGCATCCCAAAAAACTGTAGCCATAACCTTACCAGCTGACTTTACGGTCTTTGCCTTCTTTGGAACTGGTTCGCCTGTGGAAATCCACTGTTTGGATTGTTCCTTTGTCTCAGGAGTGTAGTGGTGTATCCATGTTTCATCCACAGTCACAAATCGACGAAAAAATTCCTCAGGATTCCGACTTATGCGCGCCAAAAGAGCCTCAGAGGCGACCACTCTATTGCGTTTATTCTCAGCTGAGAGCAAACGCGGCACCCATCTTGCCGATAGCTTTTTCATGGCTAATTTTTCATGTAGAATTGAAACGACTGCACCTATAGATATCCTTGTGGCCTCAGCTAACTCACGCACTTTTAATCTTCTATCCTTCAACACCATATCGTGGATTTTATTGATGATTTCGGGAGTAGTTGCTTCTACGGGCCTTCCTGAACGTGGTTCGTCACTTATTGATGTACGACCACGCTTAAATTCATTTACCCAGTTATAAACCGTTGCTAAGGCAGGGGCAGATGTGCCATGAACTGAGTCCAATTCATTTTTTATCTCATATGGAGTTAAACCCTTTAAATGAAAATGTTTAATTACCGCTCTGAACTCGTTTTTTTCCATTTTTCTTAACAAGCAATTTTTTTTTTTCAATTGGTTATAAAAACACGTAAACTCAGAAGATGTGGACTGTGACTGCACCATATATCTAGTCGGGAGTGGTGCTGACTGAAAACGGATGATTTGGAGCGATTCGCGCGCCATCTGTTGGTCATTCTAAAGACTTATTGAACTACCCTCGTATATCACCTGTCCATACCCTTATTAGACTTATAGAACTTTATATTGCATAAAACATCTGCAATTCCAATTAGACAAGAAACAACAAATAACACCAACACTTTTGAACATATTTGGCCCGATTCGCATTATTTCGCGATAAGCATTGACGATAGGTCATACATGCCGACGTCAATTAAAAAATTAAATAAGTGCAAAATTCTTGATAATCTGTATGTATGTAAAGATAAAGAACTTAATCGCAAAATTAAAGAAAGTGCTGCTTGCGAAATTAAATTTTGAATTAATTATAAACCGATAAACATAGCCGATTGCAACATAAAAATCACACAATTGAACGATACCTATTGGATGGGATTACACGAAATTGATTCGTGGATATTTTCGAATTCCGGTCCTGAGACTACCTTTGTACAGTGCCAAAGGGCGGTACAAAACATGTTCGAAGTAAACGGTACGGGGATATTAAGATTAAACCCGGGATATACAGCACAAACTAATAATGCGAGAATTTGGGCTTCACGAGAGTTCAGAGTGCTACCATCGGAAATAGTCTTCACAAAAATAAATTTGGATGTGCGCGCAACAGTCGCTGATTTTTCAAATATTCAAAATTTCCCATATTTCGTGAAGAAAATAATCAATGAGGATGTCGAGAGACAGGCAAAAAACCGACACAGCGTCCACATTGAGACACTCAAATCCGGAACGAATTTTAGGGAAATTATACAAAAGGCGAAAGCCCTGGCGGAATATATGTCACTGGGCGATAAAGTCAGCACAGTGCACAGTACGGCCATAACCCTCTCTTATTCAACGATAGACATTGTCGTAGTTGCACTGACGATATGTGTATATATTCTTCCCGGAGGGTCCGGATGTTTCACCCGATGCAGAAAGATTGCAAGAATGGCAAGACCGACTGAAGCAGGTGCC
>OX424575.1:109667242-109691847 GCA_949152435.1 Gastracanthus pulcherrimus | reverse complement strand
GCATGATGCAGATTTTAGAAATCGGTCGAGTGTAGCTGGATGTCGCAGTTTTCACCTTCACGACTCGAACTAAGCCGTCCGGGCCTGGGTGAATTGCAGTGACTCGAGTTAGTGGCCACTTTCAAGGTGGGCACAATTCTGAGAGCAGCAGGCAAAGGTCACCAATTTTTACCTGATATTGTTTGCTACGCCACTTTGGTCGTGGTTGTAGGCTCTGAAGATATTCTTCGGACCATCGACTCCAAAAATCCTCATACATATGACGAATCATTTGCCATTTGTCTAGGCTTGATGTTGCACAGTCAAGTACAGATGGCTCAGGGACAGTAAGAATAGGCACACCGATTAAGAAATGTCCGGGAGTCAAGGCATTTAGATCTTCTGGGTCGTCAGAAATGGGTTGAAGCGGGCGTGAGTTTAGGCACGCTTCAATCTGGGCGAGCAGCGTTGTCATTTCCTCAAAGGTCAAGAGAGCTTCCCCAATAACTCTTTTAAGGTGATACTTGACAGACTTGACGGCTGCTTCCCAGATGCCACCATAGTGTGGGGCTCCTGGCGGGTTAAAGTGCCACTCAGTCCCATCAGTAGCCGGGAGACGGGCAATTTCGTCATGCTGAGCACTGGCTTGCTCAAACAGGCACCTGAGTTCCTTATCTGCTCCAACGAAGTTGAGGCCACAATCGCTCGTAAGAGAGGCACAGATTCCTCTTCTGGCAGTAAAGCGCTTATAGGCACTCAAGAAATCAGCTGTTGAGTAACCTGAAACGGCTTCCAAGTGAACTGCACGTGTTGAAAGGCACAAAAAAACGCAAATATAACCTTTGTAGGCTTTAGCTCCTCTACCTTTTGAGAAGCGCAGATAGATTGGTCCTGCGTAGTCGACTCCTGAGTGAAGGAAAGGCCTGAATTGTCGAACTCGTTTGAGAGGAAGGTCTCCCATGAGTTGCGTGGTAGGTTGAGCTCGCTGTCGCCAACAGCGAAGGCACTTGAAAATGGTCGATTTGACGAGTTGTCGTCCTCGAAGAATCCAAAACTGCTGTCTAAGATAGTTGATGGTGAGTTTCGTACCTCCATGCAGCGTCTTGATGTGAGCATCTAGAACCAGCAGTTTTGTGAGATTCGACTGTTGAGGCAAGATTAAAGGGTGTTTCTCATCTGGGTGAAGTAATGAGTGCCTCAATCTTCCGCCGACTCGAAGATGGCCATGTTCATCTAAAATAGGATAAAGGCGAATTAAAGTACTTGGACGAGGCAAGGGTTCAAGCTTTACTAAACAATTAATTTCATTGGTAAAGTAAATGTGTTGCACCCAGTGAACTAGCGCCTTGAGGGCTTGTAATAATCGAGCTGGTGTCAATACATTAAGTTGCGTGAGTTCCTCGTCAGTAATCTCACGGTTTGTAAGACGAGCTGCGATACGAGCTCTTGCCCGCAGTAAGGGCTGTAGCCACCGAGCAACTTGACGAACGAGTCGAAATAATGAGCTGAATCTTGCAATGAAGGCAGGGTCCGATGGTGGTGCTCCTGTTGCAAGGCACGCAGCAGGTCGTCGCTCGAGGGCCTCTTCTTGAAGGTCGTGAATGTTGCAATCGCTTGATGATTTCCAGCGTGAAGCAATGCTGGCTAAGAATGATGGCCCATGTAGCCAAAGTGATGATTTTGTCAAATCTGATGCGGACATGCCTCTTGAAGGCAAGTCAGCTGGATTGTCAGTACCGGAGACATGATGCCATGCGGCACTGGGAAGCGTCGTTTGAATTTCTGAAACTCTGTTCGCTACGTACGTCTTCCAAGTAGTGGGCGGCTCCTTTATCCAAGCAAGAGTAATAGTGGAATCCGACCAGCAGTAACACCGTACATGTTCAAGAGACAAGGTGCGGCGGACTCTATGAGCCAGACGTACGAGCGTTACGGCGCCACAAAGGTCCAGACGAGGTAATGAGACCTGCTTGAGTGGAGCAACTTTTGATTTTGAGGTTAAGAGAATACATTTTACATTATCCTCTTTATCTACGGTGCGTAGATATAGACAAGTTGCGAAGGCACGTTCTGAAGCATCCGAAAACCCATGCAACTCAGCAAGATCAAGGTCACCTGAGAATGCGATCCAGCGAGGCACTGCGAAGCTTTGAAGATAGTGTAAATCTTCTATAAGCAGGCTCTAACGTTTCTGCAAGGGCGACGGCAAGGGGTCGTCCCACGTCACTCCATCAAGCCACAGAGGCTAAAAAAATATTTTGAATGATGTTGTCACTGGTGTAATCCATCCCAGTGGATCGTATAGCTGGGCGATAACCGATAAGGCATTTCTTTTGGTGACCTTCTCGGACACAGATAAATTAAATTCAAAGCAAAAGACATCGAGGAGAGGTTGCCATGCTATACCTAGCATTGGAATTATTTGAGCTTGAGGCCACGAAATGTGCTGAGTAGTGGCTTGCTGATTCTCAGGCACATCAGTCAATAAGCTTGGGTGATTAGCGTCCATTTGCTAAGGGGGGACCCGCCTGCCTTGAGAAGTTCCATTAGTTCGTACCTAGTTTTTATGGCTTCTTTCAGAGTATCTGCTCCAGCAAGGATGTCGTCTACGTACGACTGTTTTAGTAACATTTGAGCCGCACGAGGAAATTTAGCACCCTCATCTGTAGCCAGTTGTTGAAGAGTTCTAATGGCTTGGTATGGAGAAGGGCCAAGACCATATGTAACCGTGCACAGGTTGAAGATTGTGATGACTGAGTTGACGATCCACAAAATTTGTTGAAACACTCTATCTTCCTCTGCGATCAGAATTTGCCTAAACATCTTCTCAATATCGGCTAAGAAGACGTAGCGGAAAATTCTCCAGCGCAGCATCACATCAAATGGGTCGAGCTGGAGTTTAGGGCCTATATGAAGGCACTCGTTGACTGAGTGCCCGGAAGGCAGCTTGACTGACCCGTTGAAAACGACGCGCAGCTTATTAGTATCCCCATGAGTCTTAAATACGCCATGATGTGGCAAGAGAAATGATAGCGAATCCTTTGGGGCTGAATCGAGTGTTGAGAACTCCTTCATGTGGCCAAGAGAGATATAATCTTGCATAAAATTGTTATATTTCTCGCAGAATTCAGGCTGTTTCTTGAACCGTTGCTCGGTTCGGTATAAGGCGTGGATTGCGGCTTCTCTAGAATCGTCGAGATCAGTCAGGTTGGAGTTGAAAGGCAGACGAAGTACATACCTGCCATCGGCATTTCTTTTGTGAGTTTTAACGAAGTGATCTTCACAATCGCGCTCATCCTTGATAAGAGGCACAGGCTTTTCTGACTCGACTTCTTCTTGTTGACAAAAGCGAGTAAGAAGGGCTGCTAGATCCAGATCAATGTGGCAAGGGAAACTGGAGACGGTGAGTGAGTCGCTGATTGCAGCGGGAGAAGAGCCGGTGAGAATCCAGCCCAATCCAGTTGCCTGTGCGATGAGGTTACCGTCAGGGCTTTTACGAAGACCTTCTTCCATTAGCTGGGGATATTGATCTGCACCAATAAACAGTTCAACTGGATTAGTCGAGTTTATTTGAGGATCGGCGAGAGTCAATCCTTCCAGAAAGGCTTCTGTATTTGACATCGGCCTAAGAGAAGGCACGTAATCCGTAAGACGAGGCAGAATTAGTGCCGTTAACCTAAAACGATTATTACTTTTGAAATTAGGTGAAATTACAACTGTTGCCTTTGATCTGGCTGCATAGCTGGGTATCGCTCCCACGTCTGAGACAGGCAATGAATGCAGATTGATGAGGTGTCTTCAGACGCTGGGCGAGTGATTCTGCCATGAAGGATGCCTCTGAACAGGGATCGATGAGCGCTCGAGCATAAGCGGTGCGGTTATGCTCTGAAAATACAGAAACTCGTGCCGTGGCGAGCAAGAGAGATTGTTGATTTGGAGGACTTTGCGTTGCGAGTGACGTGACGCCAGTTTTTGTAGTTTGCGACACATTTCCACTGACAGAGGGTTCGGCGGCTTCAGGTTGGTGAAGACCATGTTGAGGTGGGGCGCCTGGAGTCAGCGCCGCCCGTGATTGAGTGATTTGTTGAAAACCTTGAGATTGAGTGGTGTCTGGAGTGGAGTTTCGAAAGCTTCGATGAAGCAGTGTGTGATGTCGACTGTGACAAGAGGCACAGGTTCCCTTTGACTTACAGTCGTGAAGGCGATGCACTTCAAGGCAATTGAAACAGAGCTGTTTTTCTGAAACAAATGTGTGACGGTTATCGAGAGAGCAGGCTTTAATTTTGTCACATGCACTAATGTAGTGATTTCCATTGCAAAAAGAGCAAATGCGAACGTGAGGCTTCGTAGCATTATGCACAGTAAGTCCAACATAATTCGGCTTCTTGTTGACAGGTGACGCTTTCTTCGCTTGCGATTGACCACTGGACGGTAAGTCAGGTTTCTGACATGTCGTCATTTCTAGCGCTTGAATGCGCGACTTGAGGAAGACATCCAACTCGTTCCATGTCGTTGGTGTGGTGGTGTCGCCCAGAGAAAGCTCCCAGTCTCTGCGTGTTCTGATGTCAAGACGTCTGACGGTAATGTGGACTAGGATGTCGTCCATCTTGTCAACTGGCCTTTGTAGTTCTTGCAGCGTTTCAACTACTTCTGTTGTTCCAGCTCTAAGAGCTTTTAAGGCACTAGCGGATTCTGATGTTACCGGGCTAAGCTGAAACAGTGACTCAAGACACAGGTGGATTAATGTACGCTTGTTGTCATAATGCGTTTTTAATCGAGTCCAGGCACGACTATAATTTTCACCCGTCACAGGAATTTTTTTAATCAGGTTGGCAGCTTCGCCTGATAGACTGCTTTTTCGATAGTAAAGACGCTCAACGTCTTCAATATTTGAGTCGTGTTTCATAAATGCCGTGAACATATCTTTAAACGACGGCCAATCAGAATGATTGCCTGAAAATTGAGGTAGACTGATTGGGGGCATCTTACGGAATGCAGGCTTTGATTCAGCAGGTGTAGCAGAGAGAGTGGCACTAGGTTCTTTGACGTCCAATGCATCGAAGGCGTCCAAAAATTGTCCCTTTTGTTCTAAAAAGGTTTCCTCCGCGCTTTCCATGAGTCCCTCTTTGAAATAATTCTTGTTTTCATCGTCAACAGTCGCTGTCTCCAAGATGAGGTTATGCCTTTTTTGAATGGTAGCCCATTTTGCCTCCAGGGCTTCCAATCTGGCACGGATGGATCCTTTAGATGTTTGTTGACCTTTCTTTTTTAGGTTAATAAATGCACGAGACATTAAGTCCGCGTCCTTCACTTGTTTTTCGACAAGTTGATCCATGGCGGTGATTTAGTCTATTGCAAACGGTTGTATTAGTACAAGATTGTACGGCTTGATATGCTGCTCCACGGGAGAGCGAGAGAGAAAATGCGTAAATACGCTAATCTATGCTGCTCCTCGTATGGGAGAGCGAGATAGAAGATTTTTCGCAAGCTTACTACGTGCGTGAGAACGACGCGCGGCTAGCTACTTGTACTGCTCAGTGAGAGGCAAGAAGAGGGGAGAGAAAGAGAGAGAGAGAACGGTAGATAGACTGCCGCGGAAGCGGAGAGAGTTGAGGGAAGCGAGAGCGTTGCTTCGGCCGGGTGCCGAATGTTTAGGCAGCGCGGCTCGGCTCGAGACGTCGAGCTTAGGTGAACTTACGAGCGCGCGAGAAAGACGGAATTGGCCAAAGCGTCGAGCGAGCGCATGTAAACAAACTCGCTCGGTGCGACCTATACATATACACACTGATACTTTTAGTCGTTGAAATTCGTTTTGAATTTCGGTGATTTAGATGTGCTCTAAAATCACGCACGATTTATGATTTTCCATTTGCACATTTGTGGTCGCGTTCGGGTCTCGCTAAATACTGTCGCGGTCGATCTGTAATCGGAAAGAAAATGTGTCGTTGGAAGGTGTGAGAGTGTGTGTGTGTGTGTGTTTGTATATTTCTGAATCCAACGGCGGTAGAGGCAACTAGGCAGTTTTCGGAACACCAAGAATGAAAGATATTTATCGAGAAATAAAGATAGAAACCGAGAATTAAAGATATGAAATATAAATTAAATATTAAAACCTAAAATAAAAGATATAAATAAAGAATGTAACACGTGAACCGAGAATAAAATATTTAATCCGAGAAATAAATATATTAATCGAAAATAAAACATATAAATCGAGAATAAAATATATAAAACGAGAATAAAATAAAGAAAACGAGAATAAAAGATATAAACCGAGAATAAAATATATAAAACGAGAATAATATAAAGAAGGCGAGAATAAAAGATATAAACCGAGAATAAAATATAGAAACAGAGAATTAAAGATAGAAACCGAGAATAAAATATTGAAACTGATAATAAAAGATATGAAATGAGCATAAAATATAGAACCAGAGAATAAAATATAGAACCCGAGAATAAAAGATACAAACCGAGAAAACAAAGTTACAAACCGTGAGTAAAAGATATAAACCGGGGATAAATGATATAAACAGAGAATCGAAGATATTAACCGAGAATAAAAGACAGAAACCTGAAATAAAATATACAAACCGAGAATAAAAGATATAAACCGAGAATAAAAGATACAATGTGAAAATAAAAGATCGAAACCGAGAATAAAAGATATAAACCGTAATAGAAGAAATAGAACAAGAATGAAACCTATAAAACTAGAATAAAAGATACAAAACGAGAATAAAACCTATAAATCTAAAATAAAAGATAGAAACCGAGAATAAAATATAGAAACCGAGAATAAAAGATAGAAACTGAGAATAAGAGATATTACATGAGAATAAAAGACATAAACTAAGAGAAAATGATATAAACCAAGAATAAAAGATATTAATCAAGAATAAAATATATAAACCGAGAATAAAAGATATAAACCGATAATAAAGGATACAAACCGAGAGGAAACGATATAAACCAGAATTAAAGACATAGATCGAGAATAAAAGATATAAACCAAGAATAAAAGATATAAACCGACATTAAACGATATAAACAGAGAATTAAAGGTATAAACCAAGAACAAAAGATAGAAACCTAGAATAAGAGATACAAACCAAGAATACAATATATAAACCGAAAATAAAAGATAGAAACCAATATTTAAATATAGAAACCCGGAATAAAAGATATAAACCGAGAATAAAACATATAAGTCAAGAATAAAAGATATCAACCGAGAATAAAATATATAAAACGAGAATAAAATAAAGAGGCCCAAATAAAAGATATAAACCGAAAATAAATTGTATTAACCAAGTGAGCGAGTTTTTTGATGTCTCGTGGAGGGAGGTTTAAATAAATTATAAGGCACTGATTTTCTCTTTAAATTATATTCTAACCTTACAAATATACAAAGGCATAAGTAGGCAAATAAAAGTATAGTGTCGTGTATGTATTAGGTGTGGTCGCGTTCGGGTCTCACTAAATACTGTCGCGGTCGATCTGTAATCGGAAAGAAAATGTGTCGTTGGAAGGTGTGAGAGTGTGTGTGTGTGTGTGTGTGTGTGTGTGTGTGAGTGTTTGTATATTTCTGAATCCAACGGCGGTAGAGGCAACTAGGCAGTTTTCGGAACACCAAGAATGAAAGATATTTATCGAGAAATAAAGATAGAAACCGAGAATAAAATATATAAAACGAGAATAATATAAAGAAGGCGAGAATAAAAGATATAAACCGAGAATAAAATATAGAAACAGAGAATTAAAGATAGAAACCGAGAATAAAAGATAGAAACTGAGAATAAAAGATATTACATGAGAATAAAAGACATAAACTAAGAGAAAATGATATAAACCAAGAATAAAAGATATTAATCAAGAATAAAATATATAAACCGAGAATAAAAGATATAAACCGATAATAAAGGATACAAACCGAGAGGAAACGATATAAACCAGAATTAAAGACATAGATCGAGAATAAAAGATATAAACCAAGAATAAAAGATATAAATCGACATTAAACGATATAAACAGAGAATTAAAGGTATAAACCAAGAACAAAAGATAGAAACCTAGAATAAGAGATACAAACCAAGAATACAATATATAAACCGAAAATAAAAGATAGAAACCAATATTTAAATATAGAAACCCGGAATAAAAGATATAAACCGAGAATAAAACATATAAGTCAAGAATAAAAGATATCAACCGAGAATAAAATATATAAAACGAGAATAAAATAAAGAGGCCCAAATAAAAGATATAAACTGAAAATAAATTGTATAAACCAAGTGAGCGAGTTTTTTGATGTCTCGTGGAGGGAGGTTTAAATAAATTATAAGGCACTGATTTTCTCTTTAAATTATATTCTAACCTTACAAATATACAAAGGCATAAGTAGGCAAATAAAAGTATAGTGTCGTGTATGTATTAGGTGTGGTCGCGTTCGGGTCTCACTAAATACTGTCGCGGTCGATCTGTAATCGGAAAGAAAATGTGTCGTTGGAAGGTGTGAGAGTGTGTGTGTTGTGTGTGTGTGTGTGTGTTTGTATATTTCTGAATCCAACGGCGGTAGAGGCAACTAGGCAGTTTTCGGAACACCAAGAATGAAAGATATTTATCGAGAAATAAAGATAGAAACCGAGAATTAAAGATATGAAATATAAATTAAATATTAAAACCTAAAATAAAAGATATAAATAAAGAATGTAACACGTGAACCGAGAATAAAATATTTAATCCGAGAAATAAATATATTAATCGAAAATAAAACATATAAATCGAGAATAAAATATATAAAACGAGAATAAAATAAAGAAAACGAGAATAAAAGATATAAACCGAGAATAAAATATATAAAACGAGAATAATATAAAGAAGGCGAGAATAAAAGATATAAACCGAGAATAAAATATAGAAACAGAGAATTAAAGATAGAAACCGAGAATAAAATATTGAAACTGATAATAAAAGATATGAAATGATAATAAAAGATATGAAATGAGAATAAAATATAGAACCCGAGAATAAAAGATACAAACCGAGAAAACAAAGTTACAAACCGTGAGTAAAAGATATAAACCGCGGATAAATGATATAAACAGAGAATCGAAGATATTAACCGAGAATAAAAGACAGAAACCTGAAATAAAATATACAAACCGAGAATAAAAGATATAAACCGAGAATAAAAGATACAATGTGAAAATAAATGATCGAAACCGAGAATAAAATATATAAACCGTAATAGAAGAAATAGAACAAGAATGAAACCTATAAAACTAGAATAAAAGATACAAAACGAGAATAAAACCTATAAATCTAAAATAAAAGATAGAAACCGAGAATAAAATATACAAACCGAGAATAAAACATAGAAACTGAGAATAAAAGATATTACATGAGAATAAAAGACATAAACTAAGAGAAAATGATATAAACCAAGAATAAAAGATATTAATCAAGAATAAAATATATAAACCGAGAATAAAAGATATAAACCGATAATAAAGGATACAAACCGAGAGGAAACGATATAAACCAGAATTAAAGACATAGATCGAGAATAAAAGATATAAACCAAGAATAAAAGATATAAACCGACATAAAACGATATAAACAGAGAATTAAAGGTATAAACCAAGAACAAAAGATAGAAACCTAGAATAAGAGATACAAACCAAGAATACAATATATAAACCGAAAATAAAAGATAGAAACCAATATTTAAATATAGAAACCCGGAATAAAAGATATAAACCGAGAATAAAACATATAAGTCAAGAATAAAAGATATCAACCGAGAATAAAATATATAAAACGAGAATAAAATAAAGGGGCCCAAATAAAAGATATAAACCGAAAATAAATTGTATAAACCAAGTGAGCGAGTTTTTTGATGTCTCGTGGAGGGAGGTTTAAATAAATTATAAGGCACTGATTTTCTCTTTAAATTATATTCTAACCTTACAAATATACAAAGGCATAAGTAGGCAAATAAAAGTATAGTGTCGTGTATGTATTAGGTGTATATTTCTGAATCCAACGGCGGTAGAGGCAACTAGGCAGTTTTCGGAACACCAAGAATGAAAGATATTTATCGAGAAATAAAGATAGAAACCGAGAATTAAAGATATGAAATATAAATTAAATATTAAATCCTAAAATAAAAGATATAAATAAAAAATATAACACGTGAACCGAGAATAAAATATTTAATCCGAGAAATAAATATATTAATCGAAAATAAAACATATAAATCGAGAATAAAATATATAAAACGAGAATAAAATAAAGAAATCGAGAATAAAAGATATAAACCGAGAATAAAAGATATAAACCGAGAATAAAATAAAGAAGACGAGAATAAAAGATATAAACCGAGAATAAAATATAGAAACAGAGAATTAAAGATAGAAACCGAGAATAAACGATACCAACCAAGAATAAAAGATATTAATCGCGAATAGAAGATAGCAACAGAGAATAAACGATACAAACCGAGATTAAAAGCTGTAAACCGAGAGTAAAAGATATTAATTGGGAAAAAATGATATAAACCAAGAATAAAAGATATTAATCGCGATTAGAAGATAGCAACCGAGAATAAAAGATACAAACCGAGATTAAACGATATAATCCGTGAATAAAATATATAACTCGAAAATAAAATATATAAACCGAGAATAATATATATATAAACCGAGAATAAAAGATATAAACCGAGAGTAACGATACAAGCCGGAATTAAATATATAGATCGAGAATAAAATATATAAAGCGAGAATAAACGATATAAACCAAGAATAAAAGTTATAAACCGACATTCAACGATATAAACAGAGAATAAAAGGTATAAACCGAGAACAAAAGATAGAAATCTAGAATAAGGGATACCAACCCAGAAGAAAAGATATAAACCGAAAATAAAAGATAGAAATCGAGATTTAAATGTAGAATCCGAGAATAAAATATATAAACCCAGATTAAAATACATAAACCGAGAATAAAAGGTTTAAACCGAGAATAAAAGATGGAAACATAATTAAGAGATACAAACCGACAGTAAAAGATGTGACGCTTATTTCGCGTCCTAATGTTATGTAAAAACACGGGCAGTCAATGACGACCGTATCACCCGTCACCAGAGCCGAGCATTTATTAGATTGTTATTGTTATTATTGGGGGGGGGGGGAATTGTTATTGTTATTTGTTGAGGGAATGAGGAGAAGGAGAGTCACGGACGAGGCAAACATCGGACCGTCACACACACGCACACATCCACACCAACGGCACCAGCTGATCGCGCCGCAGGCGACTGGTCGTAGCGAACACCGACGACGAGCCCTATACACACACACATGGCACGTACAACATCGCAGGCTGTACAAGCGACCCTCTCTCTCTCTCTCTCACTTGCTCCTCTCCCTCGCCTCTCGAGTACAATAAGCGACTGCCGCGGACACACACACACACGCGCGAACCGTCCTCTCTCCCGATGCACGCAGACGCGGTAAGAGAGAGGATTCACAATAACAGCGGCAGCTTCATCGAGACACATCACCTCGGCTGTAGCCACAAGAGAGAGAGAGAGAGAGAGAGAGAGAGAGAGAGAAAGAGAGAGAGGGAGAGAGACACAGAGAGAGAGAGAGAGAGAGAGAGAGACAGAGAGAGAGAGAGAGACAGAGAGACAGAGAGAGAGAGACAGAGAAAAAGAGAGATATATCGACGCGGCTGTCGACAGCATGGGATAGCTAGCAGCTATCGCGCCGCGTGCGACCTGAAGCTGACGGTGTACCGTAGCGTAGGCCAGCGCGTGCACGTCGCCGCTGCCAACTGTGATGGTCCTGCGGCGACAAAACCGAAAGCGCCCGATATAGATATACATGCCAGGGTACCGCGCGTGTATATTTAGCAATTCATACTGCCCGCGCCTCGCGGGCAGGGCGGCAATCGCGAAGCGGACTAATGACTGATAGCGACTCAAATTGCCGCAGACTTAGCATTGATTTTCGAATTTAAGGAAAATCAAGGCCAATCACCGAGAAGATAAGGGTGGAAGCAACTAGTGTGTGGGCTGAAGATAGGCAAAAAAAGAACCGAAATTTGGAAGAGATTTCCGTCCTCTCCGATCTTGGGCATTGACTGACTGCCCGTTGTAGCCTGCACACGCACGTCGCGCGCACCTCTTACAATTTGCAAGACTGCGAGGATATAATCGGCTAGTAGTTTGTAGTGGGTAGTTTTGGCGATATTAGAAACGGGGAGCGCTACGAGAAATCGGCAGGAGTTCCTGGTCGCGTAGGAAATTCACAGACGCGCGCTAAAGGCAAACCAGAGGGGACTTCTTGGGCCACGCGGGTGTTCGCGAGTTAATAGCGACCACGAGGCAGCGAGCACGAAACTTCTCGTGCGGCGACTACAGTTAAGTGACGGTGAGTGGACTATAATTGTCGAGCATCCCTCGGCATTTGTAACGAGTTGGTAAATATAAAGTTATACATTTATACATATATATATATATATATATATATATATATATATATATATATATATATATATATATATATATATATATATATATATATATATATATATTGTCGCCATGCGTGCGGAGGGGACGGCGTAAATACGTTGGTGGTGTGACACCAACCTGTCGAATCAGTGCGCGCAGCGCTAGCTCGAAAATTACGCGAAATTATCGTAGGAAAAAAAGGGGATTACGTGATAGCAGGGAAAACTCGAGAAAACGTGGTGATCTGGCCGTCGCGGGAGACGCGCACGAGGGCTAGCCTAGCCATCTTGAATAGCGCCTGGTATTTTGAAGAAATAATTGTAAAGTTGCGACCTTTGGGGACATTAGTAATTAATAAAGCTTAGGTACTTAAATTATAAATTTGTGTTATTAATTCGTAGATGTAATGATCCTGATTTTCGCCTCACGGAACATCCTCTGGGTTAAGGCTCGTGCAGGGCTAGCCGCGCTTTACCTGGCGCCCATTATTAATAGATAATTCAGTAAAGTGCTGAGCAAGATTTATGAAGGACAAGCATAACAAAATGCCATGTTACAAATGACATACCGACGGGGGCTTAGTGGAACAGGAAAATCAAGAAAAATAGCGACGGAATAATTTAACTAAATAGTAATTTCGGGAAAGGTCGGAAAACTTTTTTTACACAGTACCAAAGTAAGCAACAGTTCCGCGATTTAAAGTGAAAATATTTTTTTTGTTTGTCATATTATTAAAATTTAAACAAAGTGGAAATAGTATTTTTTATGTAGTTAAGAAGCTTGTGAATGGACTTAGAAAACTTTCACTTGGGTTAATGGGTTATAGGCAGGATTCTGAAAAACTTTTGATTTTGAGGATTTTCTAAGATTCTTTTTTATGTATATTTTTGAGGATTTTTCGAATTTTTTTTTGTTTTTGAAAATTTTCCTGAAAATTTTTTATTGAGAATATTTCTTGTATAATTTTTGAAAATTTTCGGTAGTCTTTTTGAAGATTCTTTGATTTTGAGAAATTTCCGCAAAATATTTACTTTGTTCTGCTACTACCCCCAAATCAATTAGTAAGAACGATTTACAATTTCTGGTCAAGAGTAATATTTTTCAAACAACTGCTGGGAAATTGGGTGTAAAAATACAACAACAACTAAAGTTGTTGTTACAACTACTATGTCAAAGGAAATATTGATTATTACATATAGTTATATTTATTTAATTGTATTAGTATTTATCTGCTGAAAATTGATTGTTACCTAGAAGAAAATTCAGATTATTACTCTAGAGATTAACAAGAAGAGAATACCAAGAATTACTGAAGACTGAATAGCGACTTTATTAGTTCGCGTCAGGGTATTTCAGCAGCTACTCAAACATTAGGCAAACAAATTTCGAGTAGGCATTTTCAGCTAAAGGAACCGATAAAGAAGACCTCAAGAAATGAAGCTATTTTCTTTGTTTTATCTCCTTTGGTCCCTTTAGCAAAAGTAAACATACGGTAATCTCCAGAGTAACATAATATGTATGTATAGAACATCAAGTTTTTGGAGATGTGTATAAACCTGAAGACATCCGTAACTGGGAAATAGACAACATTGAAATAAACAAGGAAACTTGGGTCTTCAATGATTCCAGCGAGAAAACACAAGTAGACGAGAAGGAAGTCAAAGGACCCAAGAAGAGAGGCAGACCAATAAAGAACAAGAATGATGCAGAACCACCGGAAGAAGAAGACGAAACGCTTACAGCAGATAGTCTATTGGCACTGCTCACATCAATCAACGGGGATCCGAACTCTTACAGAGAAGCAATGTCATTCCCAGACGCTAACAGCTGGTTAGAAGCTGTCAAGCGTGAAAAAGAGGCATTGGAAAAGAATCAAGTCTTTGAAGTCATACCTCGACCAAACAACAAGGAAAAACGAACTAATATACTTCATTCCAGGTGGGTATTCAAGAAGAAGGAAAACAACACAAGTTTCCCTGATTACAAAGCCAGGGTAGTAATCAGAGGATTTAAAGATAACAATCTGTATGACCTATGTGAAACATATGCACCTGTTTCAAGATTGACATTGGTACGAGGAATACTAGCCATTGTAAACAAACATGGTTTAATAATGTGGCAACTGGATGTAAAGGCGGCTTTCCTGCACTGCCCGATAAATCATGAAATATTAATGGAAATTCCAGACGGCTTTGAAGCATTTGAAGGACAAAAATGCGACCACGTTTGGAAACTAAATAAGTCACTGTATGGATTGAAAGCCAGTCCAAAAAATTGGAATTTACATTTTTCGAAGTACGCAAAAAGTCTGGGCTTCATAGCAAGCAACACGGATCCGTGTTTATTTTATACATAGTTAAGGAAGTACTAATTATCCTATTATTATATGTAAATGATATACTCCTGGCAAGAAATAATAAAATGAAAATGTCAGAGGTTCAGATAAGTCTAAGCAGTAAATTCGACATGAAGTTTATAGGAGAACCAAAAGAATTTCTAGGTATCACAATAGAAAGAGATGCAGAATAGAGACAAATCACGTTGAATCAAACAAAGTTCATTTTGAAAATGCAGAATAAGTTTGGTTATGCTCAAGCAAAACCTGAAAAGACACCTATGGTAACCAACCAAGTACTGAACAGAGAACGAAAAATGAGAGAAGATAATCAAGTCAACGATCAGGTGATCCATCAAAGAATATACAGGGAAATAGTAGGTTCTTTGATGTATCTTGTCTCAGAGAGTAAGCCGGATCTGACATATGCAGTGAATGTGCTAAGCAGACGCCAACAAAATCCTACAGAACATGAATGGAGAATGATCACTAGGATATTCAATTATATAGAATACTCGAAAAATTGGAAGCTAACTTATAAGGAAAATAATGAGAATATGGAAGCCTAATCAGTAGCATGCACCAAAATGGATGGAAGTAACAAATTGAGGCACATGACTTAAGTGCATGAGGATTACATAAAACAATGTGTTGAAAAGGGGTTTATAATAATAAATTGGATCACATCAAAAGAGCAAAGAGCAGATATCTTTACAAAACCTTTGCATTTGATTTGCATGATAAATTAACTAAATTACTTCTATCATACTAATTAAGTGTTTATGTTCACAAATAAATAATGATGACGAGGTCAAAATGACATCTGGGACAAGAGCGTAAGCAGCGGTGATTATATCACGACGACCGCCATCGGGAGGGAGTGTTGAAATATTGGAAACGCCCTAAGGAGAGTGGGAGTTTCGCGGCGGCGGCATCAAACCTGCCGAGGGTCATCCTCACTTGTGGGGATTATCTCGGAAAGGAGATACCTGCTGACGTGATAGCAAAATTCAAGGAGGCGGTGGTGAACCAAGTCCTGAAGATGGAAGATGCGGACTTTGTACCCCGATTCAAAGAAACTTTTCCGAGGCAGGGCAGCCTTGTCTTCGTTTGCGAAGACAAGGAAACAGCGACCTGGATAGAAGAAGACGCAGAGAAGCTGGACCTAGGGGACTCGAACCTGAAGGCCTTATTGGTAAGTGCGGAGGAGTTGAAAATCATCAAGATGATGACTCTGCTATCCGAGGGGGTTAAAACTGCACCGGAGTTCCTTAAGCTGGTCCGGCGACAGAATGGGGGAGTGGACACGTCCAGGTGGGCGATCCTAATTCAGACGCCGGAAGGCTATCTGATTCTGGGCCTAGACGAACCATCACGATGCATCGGCCGCTACACGGAAGAGTCGGAATTACAGACTCACGGCGGGTGTCGGTTCGGTGACGTTCAAGACACTGAACCGCGAGAATACCGCCGTGGGGAAAGTAACGATGGCTCAAGAGGAATCGCAGCCTCAGGTGGCACCGAAATAAACTGACTGCCACCAAGATACGCTTCTCTCAGATTAATTTGCACCATAGCAAAAGCGCCTCTGCAGTTTTAGCAAGAAGCATGGCTAAGATGCATACAAACACAGCCCTAATAACATTACTATAGGAACCTTAGGTATGGAAGGGACGCGTTAGAGGGCTAAATACAAGCGGAGATCTTGTTGTAGGAACTAGTGATGGAAATGCACGCGCGTTCATTTACATCAAGGGTATTAACGCTTTTTGGTTACAGGAACCAAGCTCCAGGGACTGCACAACCGTCAGATTGGACATCAAGGATGAGGAAGGCCGAGGGAGATCAATCGTAATCACTTCAGCATACCTTCCTCATGACGAGGAAATACCAACAATGGGTATGAAGAAAGTAATAGAATACTGCAGAGATAAAAAACTCGACCTGATTAGCGGCTGCGACGCCAATGCTCATCATGAAGTATGGGGTAGTACAGATATCAACGAGAAGGGCGAAACTCTGCTGGAATATATTACTAGTACACAAATGGACATAATGAATCAGGGTGATGAGCCCACTTTTGTTACCAGTAACAGAAGAGAGGTTCTAGACCTCACCCTGGCCAGCATGAACATTAGAAACCATATACATGAATAGAGAGTGGAAGATGAACCATCTATGTCAGATCATAGGACGATCTCCTTCTGGATGAAAATACAGAAAACATGGAGTGAGCCCAAGAGAAATCCCAAGGACACAGCCTGGGAAAATTATAAGGAAGAACTAAACGATTGTTTAATACACCTTAAGGGAACATATGGAACGGAATATGGACGGGAATGGGCACTAGAACAGACAACCATTACCAGAGCATATGAGAACAACTGCCCGTTAAAGCCGAAAGGACAACTAAACGGTGCCCCCTGGTGGAACAAACACATAGAGGCGCTGAGAAAGAAGGCCAAAAAGGCCTTTAATAGAGCAAAGAAAACTAAAGGGAACTAGACAAAGCCAAAAGTGAGAAATGGCAGAATTTCTGTTCAAATACAGAAGGTCTAACAGAAACGGCTAAACTAGCCAGACTTCTAACCAAGGATAATAGTATCCACTTACAAAGCCTTAAAGACAGGTCAGGATAATACACAGAAATAGAAGAGGAAACAATACAACTACTTATGAGAGCAAACTTCCTGGACTTCTCTAAAAATGAGAACGGAGAGGGACATACAGTGCGTTTCATAACTTTAAGACCACCCACATTTTGCGCTAAATCACTGTAATTTAATATTGTATTGTATTTAATATATATTCGTAGTATTAAAATAACGAAATATCGTATTTTAGGCTGTTTCATAACAATAAGACCACTGTAAAGTTATATTATTTTATTACTATTCCTACTGTATATTACAATAAATTAATTTAAACTATGATTTGTCATTATATTTTAAAATTCTGAAAATTTTCTATTTCTAAACTTTAAAATAAAAAATATAATATGCGGAAAAGAATTAAAAAAATAAGATTTATTAATAATGTCATTTATTGTAATTAAAGCTGCATATGAAAACATTATAATTATTATTAGAGCTTAATATTATGTGTACAATATTTTTATTGTGTATTTGAGATATATATTACTATAGAATTTAATTCGTTATATACAATATTTTAATTATAATATGTTTTATTTGTAAATAGTAACAAAAGACTGTAATTTTTAATTTAATAATTAATTGTACCTCCATTATTTTTTATTAATTCAAAAATGCGATTTCGCATACTCTCAACTAAATTTCGTAAAATTCTTTCATCAATTTCTTGCCAAGCTTTTAGAATAGCATCTTTTAATTGATTAACACTACCATATTGTTTATTTTCAGCATAAACTTTACGAACAAGAATAGCCCATAAATTTTCAATCGGATTAACGTCTGAAGAACACGCTGGCCAGGCTAGAACAATAATATCGTTATTGTTAAACCACACTTTCGTTTCACGACTTGCGTGAATTGATGCGTTATCTTGTTGAAATATCCAATCTTCTGTTTCATTATTATCTAAAAATGGCAAAAGGTGATCTTTCAGTACATTAATATACTCTTGTGAATTAATTTTACATGAAGGAAAAGCTAGAGGCAATTTATGTGACATACAAAATCCTCCCCAAACCATCAAGCTACCACCACCAAAATTTCTACGGGAAAAAAAAAACACCGGGACCGGACGGCAGTAGTCTTCACCACTAAATATAAATGTAAAATCAACAGAAAGGTTAACTTCTACGGGAAAGAAATACCGTATGCAGAAGGGGAAATATCTAGGGATATATCTAGATAAAAAACTAACCTGGAAGCAGCATGTTAAACAGCAATGCGGAAAGGTGCTAAACGTATTCTTGCAGTGTAGAGCGGCTATTGGCACAGGATGGGGGCTAGAACCCCAGAAAGCCGTATGGATATATGAGGGAATACTGAAACCAAAGCTTAACTATGCTGCAGTAATATGGTGGAAAGCAGTCGAAAATAAAACCACAAAAGCAAGTCTGGACCATATACAGACGGTCATATTGAGGAGAATTTTCGGGGTGCGAAGAAGTACCCCCACAGCCACCGTCAGGATGTTGCTGTACATGGAGGGCCTTGACTTAAATATTAAGGAGGTGGCGGCCAGGTCGACATACAGACTGATGTACGGCAGATGGTGATCAGAGAAAGGAAACGGACATACGACAATCCGGAGGAGAATGCTGGGTGAACCAATCTTTGGAAAGCCCCAGGATAAAATTAATAAAATCTTCCTATTCGGGCAACGTTACAAAATGAAAATACCGAATAGAGAGGAATAGAACAACCAAAACTTTGGATATGGAGACATCTGGTTTACAGATGGATCTAAAACGGACAATGGTACGGGAATTAGAATCTGTGGTCCCAAGCGACGGGAGAACGCAGCCCAGAGCCTGGGAAGACACAACACGGTACTTACTACAGGCGGAACTAACCGCCATAGAGATCTGTCCGAGGAACTTAGTGCAAAAAAGGGTCGAAAGCAGAGACATCTAAATCTGCACCGACAGCCAAGCAGCTATCCTAGCTCTTGGTAAACCTAGCACCACGTCAGCCTTTGTCAGGGACACGAAAATCATCCTAAATCTATATTATCATAAGGCAGCCCGCACTGAAGCAAAAAAAAAATCCTTCCACATTCTCTCTACTCAACTTCTCAACTCACTTTCTCTCCTCACATTTGACCCCCTACAAACTGATTCCTTCAAATCATCCCTCTTTTCTACCCTGCTTAACAGAGATATCTCGGACTGGCAGGGTTGTGTAAACCTTAGAGCGCACCTATAACTGAGGACTGTATATGCGAACCATACTAGAACCATCTTTTAAGCGTTTAATCCCTAGTTCTTAGTTTTATAATTGATTCGTATTGTTACTATTATTGTTGTTAATGTAGCTATTAGTTTTAAGTTTTCTCGTCAACTGTTAAATCGTTAATTAGCGTTTAAAATTGTTATAGCGTTAAATCTATCTGAATATAATGCGCTACGTTACACTATGTTTTATGTATCTTACTACGAATATTATTTAGTTCATTTATCAATATATTATTTTGCAATATGCCAGATGGTGTTGTACCCCAAGGCTAAATAAAAAACCAATCAATCAATCTGTCTCTCTCTCTGTCTCTCTCTCTCGCTCTCTCTCTCTGTCTCTCTCTCTCTCTGTCTCTCTCTCTCTCTCTTCGTCGCGCTCTTACTCTATAAGAGTATAAGAATAGGGCAACCCCCTTATCTTGAAGCACTTTTTGATAAAAACCAGGCCAGAACCTCCAGTAGGGGTGTAACAATCAGAGATATCTCAGTTCGAGGGTCGCGCATTGACGTAGGCTTGTACTCTTGTAGAGCTCGGGGTTCACGTCTTTGGTTCCATTCCCCGCAATATCAGGTACCTGCCATCACTGTGTAAATTCAAGTCGGTGATGCGCAGGTACATACGCTCACAAAGCAATTATCAAAATTGCATACTTTATAAGCTACGGTGTAGTCCGGCTATGTCTTTATTCTGTACGTATGATGTTTAGTTTCTTAATAATTGACGCAATCTATATATTTCTGTGACATAGTACCTGACGAGCATATTTTCTTAAAAATGTGCAATCATGTGATATTTTACTAGCGCGTGTGTGTGTTAGATCGTATGTGTGTGATTTGAGAGAATGTTACTATGGACTGTTTTATAAAAGTGATGAGATATGTATTTAACACGACGTATGTACTATAGCTGTGACAAAATGCATTTGACAAGCATAAACTTACAAAACAAACTGTGATACTTGTTACATTTTATGTGATATTTTGTAAAATTGACTGTACTATTTTGTTTAGAAAAGAACATATAAATGCATATCAATCAATCAATCAATCTGTCTCTCTCTCTCTCTCCCTCTCTCCACTCATACCCATACATCGGTCGCACGCAAAAACTCGCGATCCTTCCGCGGCAGCAGCCCGGTGATTTCTCTTCACTGCTTGTCGGAAGGACCCGTGCTCGCTACCGGCGCGAGTTGCGCGATTCCCCTCGGCCCTCTTCCCCGGTATTCGGAAATTCCCGCGACGCGAATGTCGCGCTTGAGCAATTTATACGCCTCTCGGCGTGAACATGTCGTGTATTCAAATGAGTCTACGTATTTGTTAGAATATATATGGGTCATTCTAATATTTTTCGAAAAAATCTTGCGAACTCATGAGAGGGGTTTTGCCGGCGATTTTTTATATGAAAGTACTTATCAAAATAAATTCTGTAGAAGCTTCGTCAAAATGTCCATAATTTGATGGCATCAGTCCCAATTGAAATTATGAGTTTATCTACTACCATATAAAACTTCTCAATATCATTACTGTCATATCTTGTACATACAAGAAATGGCTGAATATTTTCTCTACTGGCTGAAGCATCGACTTTGCCATACACTCAAAGGATTAGGAATTATTGAACTATTCGTCCGTCCTAGAATAATATATAGAATTATATTCTTTAACTGTAAAATCAAATCACATCCCTGTATAATAACGTTATAGATATATTCAATATACTTTGTTAAACTTAAAAAATAATATAATAAGAACTTAGATTATATTATTATTTTAATTTAACAAGTCACTCGTCAATAAAAAATATGATGCGTTTTCTCATATAAAGGTAGCATCTTGATAATCATTTTATGGTTTTTAATCATTTTTACATCAACTTCCTTACTATTAATAATAACCACCTTTTATTTTACATTTCATTTTAATTGAAATAAATGTAATTGAATCTAAGTCACTGCTTCCCACTGTCTTCATCGGTGTCTCCCAAAATTGACAGAATCACAGTTTTCATAGAATATTTTTTCAAATTTTCAACTTTTTACCTTAAATTTTTTTTTTACTTTTTATTAATATGTATTCATTGCAGTGATCTAAAAATGAAAAGCTTTTTAATATAATCCAACAAACCATTATTTTCAATCTTTTTTGTACAAAAACAAAAAAAAAATGATTTTACAAATAAAATTTTTTTCTATTCAATCAAACTAAAAACTTTTTAAGTTTTTCAGGTCACTACAATTAATACATAATGGGTAAGCAGTGAGTTAGATAACTCTTTCTTTTTTAACTTCCTTGTTATATATATATAATATATATATATATATATATATATATATATATTTTTTTTTTTTTTATATTATTTAACGTCGCCATGTTTGTGCTTCCATGTGGTGCTAATCGGCGACGGGGGTTTGCGGTGTGTTTGTAAACAAAGCACATGTAATTTTTACAGAGGTGCTTGTATCAATCGGCAGAGACTAGGATTCGAACCCGGGTCACCGGCGTGGGAATCCGACACTCTACCGACTGAGCCGCCGCAGGCCCTAAATATATATATATATATATATATATATATATATATATATATATATATATATATATATATATATATATATATATATATATATATATATATATATATATATATATATATATATAATATAATGAAGTATAATATTGAACATGTAAACTGTTTTTAGAAAATATATACACAATAAGATTTCTTTAAATTTTTATATTTAGACACCTTCTTACCCCCTTAAGTAATAAAATTAAGATATGAATATTGTAATGTTGGATTACACTGAATTTAATCTAGACTTTTAAAGATTTTTCTTCACTTTATAAATACTATATAATAATAAATAATATGCTTGCTTGCTGCTATAAGTATTGATCATGCAAGATAAAACTCAGTAATTTCAAAAAACAAGATGCTGATCATGGTCGAGAACGGATTCACCTTGAAACCAATAAATAAAGCTGCCAACTGCTTTCGCACTATGCTTTTCCAAAGAGAATTTAATTAAAATTATTATATAAATAAGGGAAAGCTGCACAGTACCGTCCGTCATGATTCTTTTCCTGTCTAACTATTTTCATTTAGTGATTTGTACCCTACTGGAAAATTAATATTTTTCAATAAACATATTATCGTATATATTGTATATCAGGGTGTCAGCAATGTATAATTAATTTTAAAATCTATTTTTATCTATAAAATCAAATTAAATCTATACCTATAAAAGATTGAATCATTGTTTTTATTCTTTCACTGCAAAAAAAATGCATAAGACACAAAAACGCATCATTTTTTAAAAACACTAATTTAAAAATGTTATTACTATTTAATATATACTAGTTTACAAATTCCATCATCAAAATAGTATAAAAATCATAATTTTTCTATGCTCTATGATAAATAGATACAGATTCAATATTGCAAAAATAAATTATGTCATAATTAAATAATTTTTAAAAAATCAGAATATAATAATATTTTTAATATAACATTGTCTTTCCAATTTTAAGATTTTCGTACAATATAATAGTCAAGTTAGAAGTGTAGAATAGTATATATTATGTACAATAATACTTAATATCTACAAGAAATAGCACAACGATAAAGCTAAGTGATGTCGCGATATACAGAGTGAATAATTATTGTTTAAATGGAATAATTTCTAATATCTCAGAAGATTATGAACTAAATCGATTCAACTCATTCAATAGTCTGACACCTAACAAATATTCTCTGAAATTTTCAAGGCATTACATCAAGTATTACTCAAGTTATCAATGTCCAAAAAAAGATTTTTTTTTACATTTTATTCTTTTTTTCAGAAAACAAACCGTCTCATTACCTAAAAATTTACAGGAATGTACTTGTATATGAAACAAGTCTTTATTACAAAATTTTACTGACTTTTGTCGTATAGTTTTCGAGTAATAAATGTTGATATGCCACATACTAACACACACAGTGCCAGCGCAGCCAAAACCGACGCCCGACCCGTGTAAAAGTATATCTACATATACCATAAATGTGTAGTGCTGGACGTCGCTTTTGGTTACACGGACACACATACACACACACATACACATACTCACACACATACACATACTCACACACATACACATACTCACACACATACACATACTCACACACATACATTTTTTAAGACTAGTGTATTCGGACTCTCCAAGTCATAAAACATGGTTATACGTTAAAAAAATACAAAAAAGAATTTTTACCACCACAAAGCTTTCTCTTTGAGAAAGCAATATCTTACTGGGAGATTTCATTTTAGAATTAGACGATGAATGGGGTTCACTATGGTCAACATTTTATTGTGCTTACAAAATATTATCTTCTGTGTTAAAATCTGCTTTATCTTTATTCATACTCAAATAAAGTTCAAGAACAAACTTGAATACGAAAAATATGCAGCTATTATTTTTCTTTCGCAGACCTTTGCTAAAACTGTAAATATAACAAAAATTGATCATAATCGAACCCTGTCTTGTTGGTTTCAAGCTTAAATCTTTTTAAGATAATAAAATCAAACATAGCCTCAGTATAAGTGAATGAGTTTCGATCATTATCAACATATTATTATTTTGAGCTACGCATTCTTATCTTGCAGGCCGAGACTCGCATGTTGTTATTTATCTTATATATGATAAAATTTCTTTATCTTTGACGAATTTAACTTGACGAGTATAAATATCATTCAGCGACATAGAGCGTATCTGAAAATCATATATTCCATTTTGTAAATTAACTTACAATTGTTTTTCTTTCACAAATCTTTGCTGTATAAATAAAAAAAATACCTACGAATGTCTTTGTCATTTTATCTGAATGTGAATAAAGCTAAAGCTATTTTTGA
>OX424575.1:109437242-109662242 GCA_949152435.1 Gastracanthus pulcherrimus | reverse complement strand
CCATCCATCCATCCATCCATCCATCCATCCATCCATCCATCCATCCATCCATCCATCCATCCATCCATCCATCCATCCATCCATCCATCCATCCATCCATCCATCCATCCATCCATCCATCCATCCATCCATCCATCCATCCATCCATCCATCCATCCATCCATCCATCCATCCATCCATCCATCCATCCATCCATCCATCCATCCATCCATCCATCCATCCATCCATCCATCCATCCATCCATCCATCCATCCATCCATCCATCCATCCATCCATCCATCCATCCATCCATCCATCCATCCATCCATCCATCCATCCATCCATCCATCCATCCATCCATCCATCCATCCATCCATCCATCCATCCATCCATCCATCCATCCATCCATCCATCCATCCATCCATCCATCCATCCATCCATCCATCCATCCATCCATCCATCCATCCATCCATCCATCCATCCATCCATCCATCCATCCATCCATCCATCCATCCATCCATCCATCCATCCATCCATCCATCCATCCATCCATCCATCCATC
Organism: Gastracanthus pulcherrimus; assembly: GCA_949152435.1. NCBI lineage: Eukaryota > Metazoa > Arthropoda > Insecta > Hymenoptera > Pteromalidae > Gastracanthus > Gastracanthus pulcherrimus. The sequence continues at coordinate 109,661,701 of OX424575.1, read as the reverse complement.
CATCCATCCATCCATCCATCCATCCATCCATCCATCCATCCATCCATCCATCCATCCATCCATCCATCCATCCATCCATCCATCCATCCATCCATCCATCCATCCATCCATCCATCCATCCATCCATCCATCCATCCATCCATCCATCCATCCATCCATCCATCCATCCATCCATCCATCCATCCATCCATCCATCCATCCATCCATCCATCCATCCATCCATCCATCCATCCATCCATCCATCCATCCATCCATCCATCCATCCATCCATCCATCCATCCATCCATCCATCCATCCATCCATCCATCCATCCATCCATCCATCCATCCATCCATCCATCCATCCATCCATCCATCCATCCATCCATCCATCCATCCATCCATCCATCCATCCATCCATCCATCCATCCATCCATCCATCCATCCATCCATTCCATCCATCCATCCATCCATCCATCCATCCATCCATCCATCCATCCATCCATCCATCCATCCATCCATCCATCCATCCATCCATCCATCCATCCATCCATCCATCCATCCATCCATCCATCCATCCATCCATCCATCCATCCATCCATCCATCCATCCATCCATCCATCCATCCATCCATCCATCCATCCATCCATCCATCCATCCATCCATCCATCCATCCATCCATCCATCCATCCATCCATCCATCCATCCACCATCCATCCATCCATCCATCCATCCATCCATCCATCCATCCATCCATCCATCCATCCATCCATCCATCCATCCATTCATTCATTCATTCATTCATTCATTCATTCATTCATTCATTCATTCATTCATTCATTCATTCATTCATTCATTCATTCATTCATTCATTCATTCATTCATTCATTCATTTATTTATTTATTTATTTATTTATTTATTTATTTATTTATTTATTTATTTATTTATTTATTTATTTATTTATTTTGTCACACCACATTTTGTGGGTGTTACACAAACTTCCAGTCTGTCGAACGAGATGTTCAGTGCAAGTCCGATTATTGACAGAACTGATCTATAAAACACCTAATGGCACACTACCCACCCATTACACTCACTAAACAACATACACACACACTATTCTACTCGACAACACAGAGCAAGCGAGCTCTCCAACACCCTGAAGCAGCTGAAGATGACGCACAGCTGCCATCCCATAGAGCCTCGCAGAGGCTGGAGCTGGCTGGTCTCGGCTAGGGTGCGCTGAGGGTGTCCTGGTGTCTCCTCTCCTTGTTCTCGTCCTTTCGAACCAACCTAAGAACACATACATAGAGATTAAAATTTAAGAAAATAAGCAAAATGGTATTAGAATAATACCCACCTGGTTTTATGCCTTGAAAGGCATGAATGGTCCACCTTGGGCTGAGCGGCTGCTCTCTAGGTACTCTGGAGGCCTACAGCATACACCCTAGAAAACATAAAGCTGAGTTAGCCTACAGCAGATACGCACATCAAACTGGAACTCTCTTACCTGGTTTGGAGGGTTTGTAGGGGCAGTGTGGTCTCTCAAATGCAGTAACGTAGCTCAGTTCATGGCCCGCTCCTCCATAACAGCAGCAGCAGCAGCAGTCTCCGAAGCACTCGCCAGTCACCTAGAAGCAACCTAGCATTAGCAAGGGGAGATTACAGTGGTATACAAAACACTAATCTCATCTGATAGCAGTGGCAGTTGAAGCATGCAGTGTAGTAAGATGCAGGTAAATATAACCTCTTCGAGGTTAATCGTGTCCACTGATCCTGCGGCAAATACGCAGTCCTGGGCCTTGCAGCTCTCGTCTTCGGGCCCCTTCGTCGGCACTGTTGTCTAGATACACCTCCTGCTACATCCCTCGTCGTACTTCCTCGTCTTGGCCACTCGTCCTTCCTCGTCCTCCCCAACACCGTCCGCAAGCCGTCGACTGCGTGCCATATAGCGTCAAGTCACCGCGAGCAGACGCTACCCTTTCCTCCTTCTTACTTCTCTTTCTTCCTCACCAGGCGCATGCGCTGCACCCTCAACCGGTCTCGGTCCACACTACTGAAATCCGAGTGTAGCGCCGCTGGGACGAAGCAACAACTCGCTCACTTCATACTGAGCCGCGCTTGTAGACACTTCGTTTTTTCTACCGTCTCCGTGCGAAAACATCCGAATTAACTTGCTCCGCTTCGTAGCCACTTTCCGTACGTCGACATTATCGTCGGCTCATACCGTGTGTGCCGACCCACTTGTATCTTCGAAGGAGGCCACACCGGATTTGAAAAGAGTCAGTTGCACAGAGTATTATTGTGTTTAACAAGTATATATATGTAACATGGGATTTCGTTACTCTATTTATTTATTAACTTTGCTCAGCACTTTACCGAATTTATCGAATATAATGGCCGCCAGGTAAAGCGCGACTAGCCCTACACGAGCCCCTTCCCCCAGAGGAAGTCCCGTGAAGTGGAAAATCAGGAATATATAATTATATAATAATTACATAAATCTCAATCTTTAAGTACCTAAGCTTTATTATTAATCACAATATGTAACGGTTGCCAAATTTACAAGTTTCGCATAATTTACTGGTCGCTAAACAATAGGGCTACGCCAGCCCACGCACGCGTCTCCCACGACGACCAAATCACCGCGTTTCCTGAGTTTCCCGAATATCGCGTAATATCCCCATATCCCACACTACTATTCGTACTCTTCAAGCAGGCCCGGCGCGCACTGATTCTAAAACGAGGGTGTCACACTACCAACGAATTTACGCCATTGGCCCCGCGCACATGGTGACAATATATTATATATATTAACTTATAAACTATCTCTCTATAAGTACCGAGAGAAGCTCGACAATTACTGCCCACTCACCGTCGCTAACTGTGGTCGCCTCGCGGTGCTCCTCGTACTCCTTTTCGCTATTATTCCCGCCGATTCTATCCTCGCTAACTATCTATCCGCCGATTATTATCAAAGATTTGAGAAGTGCTCGCAACGTACGTCTATCAACTCTAACGGGCAGGCAGGCAATGCCCAAAATAGGAGAGGGCTGAAACCTCTTCCAAATTTTCAGCTCTTCTTCCCGACAACCTTCAGCCCACACACTTGTTGCTTCTGCCCCTTTCTTGTCGTTAATTGGCCTTGATTTTCCTCAAATGCGAAAATCAAGGCCAAGTCGGCGATAATTCGAGGGTGGTCGCGCGCGCGCGTGTGTGTGTGCGCGGGCAGTGGCTCATCATCCTCGAGAGGCGAGGGAGAAAGAGTAAGCTAGAGAGAGAGGGTTGCGCGTACAGAGTGTGATGGTGTTGGTGCCGTGCGTGTGTGTGTATAGGCTCGTCGTTGTTGCTCGCTCCGATCGGTCGTCTCTGGGTCGCGATCAGCTGGTGTCGCTGGTATGGGTGTGTGCGTGTGTGTGCTGGTCTGTGACTTTCCTCGGTCGCGACTCTCCTTATCCTCATTTCCTCAACAAATAAATAACAATTCCCTCCCATTAATAACAATAAACATTGAATATAAATGCTCGGCTCTGGTGACGTTAGTTTAGACTCGTAAATAATTCTATGTGATCATTCATTCATTCATTCATTCGTTTATTCATTCGTTCGTTCGTTCGTTTGTTCATTCATTAATTCATTCATTCCTTCGTTCGTTCGTTCGTTCGTTCGTTCGTTCGTTCATTGGTTCGTTCGTTCGTTGGTTCGTTCGTTCGTTCGTTCGGTCGTTCGTTCGTTCGTTCGTTCGTTCGTTCGTTCGTTCGTTCGTTCGTTCGTTCGTTCGTTCGTTCGTTCGTTCGTTCCTTCATTCATTGATTAATTCATAAAAACGTGTTCCAAATATGTTTTGGGGCATTAGGAATCAAAATACATTATTTGTAGTAAATGTCCGTATGGATGTGTGTATTTGTGTGTGTTTGTGCGTGTGTGTGTGTGTGTTTGTGTGTGTGTGTGTGTGTGTGTGTGTGTGTGTGTGTGTGTGTGTGTGTGTGTGTGTGTGTGTGTATGTGTGTGTGTGTATGTTTGTGTACTGTGTGTGTATGTATGTCCGCATTTGAATATATATGGATAATTCTCTGAGAAATCGAGAACAAAGAAGATCTTTTTATTTCTGCAAAAATGTACCTTTTTGTATGTATAATGGTCATTAATTTCTTCGCATTTTTTAAAGCCCATATATTTAAGATTGAAGCTAAACATGATTTTATTATCAAAATATGTATTTTAATAATTTTTTTAACAATATATCATGTTATTTTGATTTTTTTATATAAATATATCAGTTCTGTCATTTTACGACTATGGCAGTCACTTTACTAAAAAAAGCTACCTTCATGATTTTTGGTGTAATGTTTCGAGTGATCAGAACAACGTTTTTCAGGATTTTAATTTTGTTGAAAAGATGGAAGTTGAAATTTGCTAATAAATATAAAAAATGAGTACATACGCATATTTAGCGTTCATGAACATTGAATCTACCGGATTCAAAAAATCTGAAAAAATTCACATATATTCTACATATCAAGAGGAGCAATTTTAACAAAGAAATAAAAGAAAAATTTTTCTTATATATATATATATATATATATATATATATATATATATATATATATATATATATGGGTGATGATGCTCTGGGAAATCAAGAAACAAAAATTATATGGTATAAATATATTATTTTATATATGTTAAGTATATTAAATACGTTTCATATACTATGCTATACATATTCAGTCAGATTGGCATGTATGTTTCTATGTCCCCCTGATATCTAAGAAAATACTTGAGTGATAGAGCTGAAATCATAAACATGTGCTAATTACGGGCACCCCGTATGACCTGATTACCGACACTATGTGTATGTTCTAATCAGCGAAATCGTCTATATATTCTCTTTATCTACAACTTGTATGTACCCATTATTGACATCGTGCATATGTCCTTATTACCGACACACTACATATGCCCAATTACCGACACCCGCTATATGTTCTCGTTATCGACATCGTTTACATGTCCTAATTACCGACATCCGTATATGTTCTAATTACTGACATCATGTATATGTCTTAATTACCGACCCCTTGTACGTGCACCAATTACCGACAGCTTCTATATGTCCTAAGTGTCGAGACCCTGTACTTTGACGGCAGATCGGAAGAAGAGGTTAACTCAGAGTGTGCTCCAAGAATATGTTAACTCGGATATCGCGTAACGAGCGGCTTCTTTCGCCAATTATAATTATTCCTTCCTTTACATTATATATTGGTAACTCTAAAGAAATAGGAAATAGCATTTTTTGCCCTAATATTCGTTCTTATATTCTTGTGCACAGAACCTTCTATGTCCACGTGAGCACGAAGAAAACCCAACTTGATGCATGCGCGAAAAATAACTTCAGAAATGCTACGACCACTCAAATTAATGGTCTTGTTATCAGCTTTTAACTAAAATTATGTACAAGTCTCCACGATGTAAACTACCGGAAGGAAGTTACATTAAACTATGACATAAACCATTTAAGATGCTAGAAAAATTGCACAATATTGAGACTGGAACAGTTTCTATATTTAGATTTATTTACGTTTGCCAATTTTTATGTAGACTTTATTCGGAACAAAGATTTTAAAAAATGTTGGGTTTTGAAAAATTATTGAAAAATAGACTCTGGAAAAATGTTTAAATATAGCTCGTCTTCTGTTAAAATAGAACGCATATGGCTCCTCACTTTTTTTTTTGATGTAGCGGATCCGGTTGATTTTCCATTTTAGTGATATGGTAATTTACTAAAATTGGTTTGCCTAGATTTATAACGTTTTAATCATTTTGTTACCGAATTTATTATAAAAAGTGAATACATGCACGTAGAAAACTTTGAAATCGAGGTACGAACCTTTAAATTGCAACGTCCAGCGCCTGACTTGCAGAAGAGTTATGTTTTTCACTTTTGTCAATTTTTGAAAGGGTAAAAAGAAGGAAAATCGAAATTGTTGGTTAAAAATTTCTCGAATCTTAAATTTTCTTCTTGTAAACCCTTCAAAATGTTGTAATTGGCTTAAAAATAAAATATTTTGTCCGCCAGTTGCCTGAAGTTAACATTAAGAGGTCTCTACCACCGCAAAGAGGTTGTAACATTTAATTTAAGCACTTTTATTACAGTAGCTGAACTAAAAATAATTGTATATTAATTTATCCAACTACCAATTATTTTTTACGTTTATTATAAGTTTATTAACAACTTCACCGAATTAGGTAAGCCGAAAAAAATTTGTATTCCCGACTCAACCGTAATGGCCACATTATTGCAAATCTATTTTTTCGCGCAAATTTACTTTTTTCCCGCAAATGTTATCTCCCGCAAATGAATTTTTTTAATTGTTTTTCTCTATATGAATATACGTTTTCAATAAATTCTAGTTCTTATTGGAAGTCCCTCTTTTAACTCAATAAAGTGGCCACAGTTAAGTCGGGAATAAAGTTCTATATGTGACACGGAAATAAAGTCCAGTATTCCTAAGAATATTCGAATTTATTCCCTTGTCACATAATATACCATTCCTCCTAAATAAAATTGTAGTTTGCTCATTTTTCACTAGAAAACGTGCTATTTTTGGGGAATTTTCGTGGCAGTATATTTCAACTAATTGACGCGTTTGAGATCGAATTTTCAAAAGTAAATCGAGTGCAACGTATAGAAAAACTAAGGGACAATAGGATATCTTGGGTTTTATATACCAACCGATTATTTATTTATTATTTTTTATATAGATGGCCCCTCAATTGTATTTAAATGCACATACTTCAGGGGCCATCTTGAATTTAAAATTTTTAAATAATAATAACCTAATTTGTTTGACCTTTTTTTATTTATTAAGATATGATAATTATGGTTCACTGTATGTCATGGAATAAACAGGTTCCATCATAAACTATGCACCTTTAGATGGTCATTAATAATCGACTCATTCGTCGAAAGAGTAGTTCTTTTCCTGTAATTGGTGTATGTATCCAAATTAGTTCTATAAAGTTTTGAATTCATTATGCCACGCGCTTCTAGGCAGCAATTTTTTAATTAAATTAAAATCAGAGAAAAGTTAAGGTTAAGTATCGAAAATGTAGATTAGATCTCGTAGCCATTTATTATTGTATAGTAAACCATAATTATCATATTTTTAGTAAGTAAGAAAGTTCAAATAAATAAGGTTATTATTATTTAAATATTTTAATATTAAGTTAGCCCCTGAAATATGTACATTTAAATAGAATTGAGAGGCCAACTAAATAAAAAATAATAAATAAATAATCTATTGGCATATTCTGCCATGACAATTTCCCGAAAATAGCAGGTTTTCAGTGAAAAATGAGTAAACTAGGATTTTATTTAGGACGAAAAAATTTATTTGACTTGTCGAATGCGGTAAAGTTGTTACTGATCTTATAATAAACGTAAAAGAAAGAAATTGGTAGTTGGATAAATTAACATACAATTAATCCGGGCGGAATTGGCGCATTAGTGTGAAAAACAATTCCCATTAAATTTTTTTGTGCAATATTGTTCAGGAGATCTCACTAAACATAAAAATACATTTTTACAGCCGGTAACCGGGTCAGATATTGTTTAAACAAATAATTCTCAAACAATTTCCAAAAGAAAATAATTTTTAGTTGAACCATTTTTTTGTATTGCTTGGTTTATTCAGAACAAAAAATTGTACACTACAACATATTTCACGACTAAGAATACAAAACACGGGAAAACGGATAAATTAAAAGAAAAAAATAAATAAATAATTAAATAAATAAATAAATAAATAAATAAATAAATAAATAAATAAATAAATAAATAAATAAATAAATAAATAAATAAATAAATAAATAAATAAATAAATAAATAAATAAATAAATAAATAAATAAATAAATAAATAAATAAATAAATAAATAAATAAATAAATAAATAAATAAATAAATAAATAAATAAATAAATAAATAAATAAATAAATAAATAAATAAATAAATAAATAAATAAATAAATAAATAAATAAATAAATAAATAAATAAATAAATAAATAAATAAATAAATAAATAAATAAATAAATAAATAAATAAATAAATAAATAAATAAATAAATAAATAAATAAATAAATAAATAAATAAATAAATAAATAAATAAATAAATAAATAAATAAATAAATAAATAAATAAATAAATAAATAAATAAATAAATAAATAAATAAATAAATAAATAAATAAATAAATAAATAAATAAATAAATAAATAAATAAATAAATAAATAAATAAATAAATAAATAAATAAATAAATAAATAAATAAATAAATAAATAAATAAATAAATAAATAAATAAATAAATAAATAAATAAATAAATAAATAAATAAATAAATAAATAAATAAATAAATAAATAAATAAATAAATAAATAAATAAATAAATAAATAAATAAATAAATAAATACATAAATAAATAAATAATTAAATAAATAAACAAAGAAATAAGTCAATAAATAAATAAATAACTACCCATGTATATGAATTCTCCGTCATCATGAAAAAATGTCAACTTAATCACCGTGTAGTTGACTAAGGTGCCTGCCTAACGCCATTTTAAATTTACATAAGGACGGCAGATACCTCACACTGCAGGGGAGTGAGTTCCAGAATCGCGAGCCTTGGGCTCTAAACGAATAGAGACCCTTATCAATCCGCGATCCCGAAACCGAGAGCTCTTTCACACCGCTCCTACTGGAAGTCCTAGCTGTGTTTTTACCAAAGAGAGCCGCAAAGTATGGAGGTTGTCCCATATTTATTGCCCTATACAATAATAACCCCGCAAAGTACGCTCTTCTTTCTCTTACTGTAAGCCAGCCAAGATATTTCCTGTGAGGACTGATGTGCTCATCCCTTCTAACACCACATATGTATCTCACACATGAATTTTTAAGTCGTTGCAACTTCGTCTCGAGCTCATCAGACACATCAAGGTGAACCACGGAACAATAATCTAAATGTGGCACTACCAGCGCGCATGCAAGCTGCTTTCTCAACGCCTGAGTTGTGCATGAACTAAAAAATCGTAGGCTGTAAAAAGCACGATTTACCTTTTTTCCAACTGCATCAACCTGCAGTTTCCACGTGAGTTTAGAGTCTATGACAACACCAAGGTTTGTGACCGAGTCAGAGAAAGGCACATGTACACCTTCCTGAAACCCAATGCCGGGCAAACCAAGATCCTGCAACCGATTGATGTTGTGCTCGGAGCCGAAAATGATCGCTTTTGTTTTGCCGACATTGAGTCGCAGTCCGGATGCTTCGGCCCACTCCGACAATGCCCGCGTAACAGCCGACATGCATCTGATACCCACATGAAGATCTCGCCATATCACTTGAGTGTAAGTTTGCAAGTCGTCCGCGTATAGCAAGTGTTTAACATCACCACCAGTCAGTACGTCTTGCTGTTAAAAATTCGTGGGAGACATCACCATCCCGCATCTTGACCAGGAAACACCCCCCCCCCTATGCCAGATATATTTAAATTTGAGCCTCATCGCAAGGGCTTTAAGGCTTCTAAATTTATTAAATGTTTCCCTTGGTAGATGTTCATTTCTAAAAATTTGACTATTCAATATTACATCACTAGTCTCCTGGTCAAGTGCCGAGATGTCGACATCTTTAGTGTGAAAACCTGTTATAAACTTTTTTTGTCGCATGATTTTATCTCCTAATACATTGCTGGAGAGGGTAAAAACCCACGGTGATCATCTGCGCTCGCTAGTTACCTCGGCTGTTATCACCGAAAGCGACTCATCTGACCGCAGCAGGCGGGTATTTACTATATCCGTTTTCTGTATCGATGGGAGGATACGACGCAGTATAGCATGAACCACATCAACACGCTTAGTGCTGTTACCGTCAAAAATATTCGAAATTATTAAGTCATTATTGCAATTTGTATTATTATTAGTTTGTATTGTCCTCCCACCTACCATTTTAACCCGCGTGCTTCGTGCAGATGACGTCGACGCCGTATCTTGCAGTGTATCGTTGCTTTCGTTATTAAAATTATTATCTATGTTATATATATTATTATCATTTACATTATTACTAAGTACACTATTTATCTTATCATTACTATTTCTATTTCTAATACTGTGCGGCGAAAAAGTTGTATTTGCCTTACTGGTAGGCAGGCCAATTTGGTAATTTTCAATTTTACTTAAAAATTCTTGTTGTTTATGTTGAATAATTTTCAAAGTTTTCTCTATATTATTTTTATTATTATTATTGCAGTTTCACCATTGTTATTGCTTGTGGTCTCGTGTGCAATAATTTTTCTTATGGCCTTTAATATGTCGGAGTTGTCACTTTCAATTTTATTAACTTTATCAATTATTATTTTAAGGTCATTATCGTATTTCTTTGTCTCACTATTATTTTTGACTAGATTTTTCACTTCAAAATTAGACTGCTCAATGTTATCTACTCTTTCTATAATTGCATTGTAATTAACTTCGATCTTATTCAACACATTATTTGTTATATTTTGACACGTATCGTGTAGCTGTTTGTTTTGAATTTTTAAATCATTAATTTCATGACAAAGCACTTGCTTTTCATTTAACACCTCCTCCAGATGGAAGTGTTGTTTTAACATCTTATCCTCTATTTTCTGCATTTTGGACGCAATTGTCAGTGCTAGAGTATGTATCGCTGGTAACGAGTCTAGCCTTTTAACAATTGCATTCAATCTGTTTTCAAGAGAGGACGAATGTCTAGTAAGTGCATTGTCTATGTTTCTAGATGTCGAATTGGCGTACTCTACCAAGCAGAAGACTGTCGTCTCTTTTTTAAAGGTAGTTGATTCTAACATACTATGTCCGTGGTAGATGTCGAAGGCGTCGAAACTGCCCCGGGGAGAGCGATGTCGTCTTTAGCTGGCGTCGAAGTGTGAGAAAAAACACTGTCCGTATATGAAGAGTGAAGATTCAGCGCCTTCATGCCTGCAACCCGCTGTACAGCAGGCAGCGCAGGTGCGAGACTCCCATGGTGTTGGCCCGCGCTGGAGCTGAGCTGATCGGTAGTACTGCCTCTTGGGCTTGCGTCTGCGCTAGAGAGAGACAGAGGCAAGCGCGGTGTAGTGGGAGCAGAGAGCACACTGGTCTGCGGCTGCCGCATCAGCGTCGTTTGCGATGATAGAGGTGTGCCGGCAGCGAGCAGCGGCGAGGAACTTCTCGGCGTGGTGGGGGCAGCCTTCCCACTAGGCAGCGAGTGTTGCGGCTTTGAATGTATGCTCGCACGCACTATACCAGAAGACGCACTTGCTGTTAGGCGTGACGTTACGTTATGTCCAGCCGCTGCTTTATTACTGCTGCGAGATGTATTGGCAACACCTTTTGTGCATGTTTTGCACATGTACTGCTTTACTGCCGCATTAGTTTGCAGGATACAACTAACATTTCTGCTTTCATGAATTTTTCCATTTTCAGAATTTAAAAGCAAGTATCCCGTGTCAGTATATTCTACCAAAACTGAACGGAATGCCAACTTGTCAAACTTAGTGTCTTGTTTTCCAGGGACTTTCGTGAATGCTATGCATCCAAAGCGTTTCAACTGATTGATTTTTATCTTGGCTTTAGGACATAACATCAATAAAGGTGATTTAAATTCCAAAGACTTGTGTGGCGTGAGGTTGTATACGTAGACTGCCGCTTTGAGTGCTAAACCCCATGAATTGTTTGGCAATCTGGAGTCAAACATAAGTGCCCTAATAAGCTTCTGGATGGTCTGGTTGAATCTCTCAGCTATTCCATTTAATTGGGGCGTGTATGGACATACAGTGCGTAATTCGGCTCCACAATTATCTAGCACTTTCTTAGTTTTGTTGCTAGTAAATTCTGTGCCTTGATCACAATCAAGATAGCAAAATTTAACATCAGACCGGTGTGTGTTACGACATTTCATAACAAAGTCGTCTATGCACTCAGCTGCATCCGACTTATGTACTACTGGGTAGGCCATCGCAAATCTTGAGTAATTGTCGACAAGTACCACTATAAATCGACAACCTTTAGGATGAGTTGCAGGGGAAATAGGTCCCATGGTGTCGGCACTTACTCTCTGTAACGGTTTCTGAGCCATTTCTTTACTGTTTTCAAATTTTAGTCTATTCATTTTCGCAATTTTAGATATTTCATAATTTTTTAAACATTCACCTGAATCCATTTCTTTAAAATCTTTTATATCTGAGTATAAAACTTTTAATTTCTTAACCTTTTCAAGTGAGGTATGACCTAACCTTATATGCCACAAACTAATTGTATTTTTAATTTTACTGCTTTCTACAGATGTATCGTCGCCCTGAACTTTGGTTTTCTTTTTGGACTTGTCTTCTGCAAACGTTACCTTTTTTTCCTATGTCCCGATTATTGCGTAAAATCATGGGAGCCTCTTTACTGATTACTTCGTCTGTTTCATTCTTTACTTTTTGTTCTATTGTCCAGAAAAGACTTTCATAGTGTCCTTCTACAATCTTTTTCTTTGACTTGGGCTCAATCACATCGACCTTTTCATTATTCAGATAAATACCCAGACCCTGATCAGTAAATTTCCTGAGTGAAAGCAAGTTTCTCTTAAGGCTGTCTGCGTAAATTACGTTATCAAGTTCTAATGTTTTCCCATTATTCAGCACAAATTTGGCTTTACCTTTTGCCTTAGCTTGTATTCTACTACTTTTATCTTTATTCGCGCACCCTATGAGATCACTTGCTTTCTCTTTGAGCTGCCTAAGCACTAATCTGGAATTAGTCAAATGCTCCGTTGCGCCAGAGTCAACTATACATTTTTCTATATTATAATCTTTATCCCGATAAGCTGCATGTGACTCAATAAATTATTTAAAACTTTTATGTCAGAAACTTTATCTTTTCTATTATATGGAGTCGGTGAGCGTTTCGCTCTCTTTCCGCTACTGATCGTGCGTGACCTAACCCTGTATGGGGTGGCTCTCCTCTTCTCCGTTCGGCGTGACTTTCGGTGAGATGACACACTCCTCCTCCTTTCTGCGGTCCTTTTACGTGACCAGTCGGTTCTACGGCTTGGATCTGGACAGTCAGGAGAGATATGCCCGAATTTGTCGCAGTTGAAACACTTCGGCTCCCTGCATTTGCAGTCCTCAGTCCTGTGATATTGATCCCCGCATTTACCGCAACGTTTGCCATATTGACGTCTCTCCTTGTCTCTTGGGGCTGAGTCCTCCTTTGGCTCGTCATCAGACTCTCCGAACGTGACTGCCGCCTCAAATCCTTTGCTCCTCGGTCGCGATGAATCTAGCTGTAAAATAAATTCTTTTAATTGATTGTACGTATAGCGCTTGCCTGTACCGTGTAGAGCAATATTTTCTGCTGTGGCGATTTCAGGATATACATTTAACATGGCATTATATAATAGACTTTTCTTCTCGGCATCTTGAATCCTGTTAATGCCTTCAATACTTTCGTATTCTCTTACTGCATTTTCAAATCGTAAGCAGAATTCGAAATCACCTTCTTTATCTTTTGACATTTTCATATTAAACAATTTCTTTTGCAAAACATGTGGGTTCAACCTGAACTCATTTCGTTTAATATCTTTAATCTTGCTTAGCAATTCTACCGAATCCTTGATACTCATTGTATATAAATGGTACTTCTCATCAATCCTATTCAGAATGAATCTCGCGAACAACATTTTTGTCATGCTCAAGTTCACCGCTTGGCGTCACGGTACATTTCACTTTGTCAAATACGTAAAACAACTTTCTCGATTTCAGTTCTGAAAACAGGAAATCCTCGAATGGTGCATATTCTGAATTACCTTTCAGTCTGTATGAACGTGAAATATTTACTTGTTTTAATTTTAAATTATTCATGTTGGTGTTACTTGTAGAACTGCTGAACTGTTTCGTGCTAGATGTGTTTTGACAAAAAGTGTTTAATCGTAACTTAGGATGTATTACTTTTCTACTTACATCAGGATTTATCTTGGGATTACTTAGCCTAATTCCCATTCTTTCTCTGACCTCTGTGCGCTAATCTTTGACAGGAGACGAGATGCTCTCCCGTTCACTCATGTCAAACATATCTCGAGGGCCCCGTTTCTCCCATACATCTTCTTGAGAGTTGTCGTCTCTGTACAGCATTGTTGTTGAAACAGGTGCACCAGTGACCTGCTCCAGTTGATCCCCCGTCACAACCAAGTCTTCAAGTTATGAATCAACGATCATGGGCGTACTTGACTGTGCAATCGTGACTTTCCTTTTTACCGCTACATTGCTTATAACCCTTGGTCGTTCATTCCTTCCTTTGGTCTTAGGCTGGTCAAACCTTGTGTCTGAATTATCCGCGAGTGGCTCCTCTGCTTCCTGCCTTAGCTTAAAACCTTCAACCACCACACCTTTGATGACCCGGGTGTGAGATTCTAGATCTTTGTTTACGTTACTACTCATGGCTCCTACTGAGTTTGCCGTCTGTACAGTAGCTTTGATCAGCTTTTCCATTCCTTGGCATATCGTGGTTGTTGACTCCTTTTGTACTTTGCTTAATTCATTTATGGAGGCGGTTAAACTCTCCAACTTAGCATTTGTGGCCGCCATCCCTATGTCGCTACTGTGGCTTATGGGGCCTCGCAGCACTGCCACATTGAACTCTGCTTGACCCAGTGCCGAGCAGAGTGTACTTGCCTCTTCAATTGTCAGTAAGTTCTTGTCTGAAACATAAATGTAAGTATAAATATACACATAATAACATGAGTCTGCTGCTGAGAGGTTGCCCGTGCTACCCTCCAGAGGTTTTGTTCACAAACCCCGGGCTAGATAACGGTCGATCGAAAAGGCCACTGTTGTGGCCTCCCCAACCGACCTAGTCTCTTTCAGTCCAGATTTATGCTTAAGCAAGTTCCCGGCTTTCCGAGACCCACGGAGCTAGGGGTAGGCTTGGCAGGATTGCAGTGAGGTTCGAATTTTGTCGTGTTGACGCTGATTGGGCGTCTGTATGTATGCACGTACCTAGTCAAACATGACGTGTTAACCACTGCAATCCCGCACAGACTATCATAACATGACATTACATGTAGTTGTGCAATTAAATGTACACCTTTCAACATAAGCATTAACGTGCATGTGCCTGTGTATTACACGAGCCTGACACAAACTAGACTGATTAAACAAAACTTAAACTCATGAACTTGACTTAATTATCATTGATATTTATATACTTAATACATAATTATTAAACTGCAATTACCTATGCTGAACCGACAGTTAGGCCTTCCAAGAACCCAGACGTCTCCTTCATATAGCTTCAGGTGCACCGTTTCAGTGGTACATGTGTGCTCGATGTCATAAAACTCGCAGATCTTTGTTTTGATGGTATCCAAGTCTCCCTGAGAAGCTGTAAATTATTTATTTTTAATATACATGTTTGAATATAATTACACTTTAATTTGTTATTTTGAATAAACAAAACTTTTTAAAGTAAGTCTGCAGCCGGCAGCCCATACACATGAGCGCTCAAATGAGTCGGCATGTGCACAGGCATACGCCGATCATGAATACAATACGCGACGGTCTCCTCCTAAACGTGTAATTCATATATGTATGTCGATACCCACACACATACTCGCCTGCGCGGAGCGCGCATCAACACAGTAGATGTACTTGATTAGCCAGGTGTACGTGTATGTATATTGATATATACTCATGTACATGTGCTGTGCATTGGTGCATCAAACGCCCTTACAAATTGTCAAGTCAGCTGCGCGTACTGCGTGTAATACGTGTGTATATGTATATATATATATATATATATATGTATATATATATATATATATATATATATATATATATATATATACATATATATATATATATATATATATATATATATATATATATATATATATACATATATATATACACTCATATGCGTGTGCCGTACATCGGTACGCCAGGCACGCTTCAGTCGGTACATAAACGTATATGTATATACGCGTGCTTCGCGTCAATACAGCAGGCGCGCGTCAGTCGGTAAATAAATGTATATGTATATATGCGTGCTTCGCGTCAATACAGCAGGCGCACGTCAGTCGGTACATATACGCGTGCTGCGTGTTAATGCTGCATCAAGGTATAGCAATACGGGACGGAGCAATTGTTCTTTCTTGCTCCCTCCCTCCGTTCCGCAGTGCGACAGCCCGGTGAGCAAGCGAGAGAGACTAGGAGCGCGGCTTAGCCAGGCTAGCCGCTTCGCCCATAGGCCTGGAGCCAATGGCGCGCCTCTCTCTCTCTCTCTCTCTCTCTCTCTCTCTCTCTCTCTCTCTTTCTCTCTCTCTCTCTCTCTCTCTCTCTCTCTCTCTCTCTCTCTCCCCCCTCTCCGTTTCTGAGCTTGACAAAGAAGGAGAGGGGAAGCATGCGTGCTTCTGACCTTTCTTATGTTTCGCACGTGTTCATGCTTGTTTACATCGTGTCGACCAGCTTCTAGGAATTGATACATGCATAAACTTGCTCCCGTAATATTTATGTCTCGACTCGAACTTTTCCTTGAATTTCTCGCGAATTTACTTAGCTTTTGTAAGATTCAACTTTGTACATTCAATTTAATGTTTTTATGTGTAATTACACATTTTATTTAAACGTGCTTTACTTTTCACTTTTAATTATACTATTACGTGTAAACCTATTTTTACATAAACATGCTCTTTTTTTTAATAAATCAATTGCTTTCAATTAACATTGAATTTTATTACTTGTAAGCAAACGAGCTTATGACGAGCTTTGCGTACCTGCGTTTCCCGTGAATTTAATATAAACTTTTATATTTCTTTCTCATTTGACTTTTCTCTGTATGTAAAAAAAACGCGATTTCCGCACTTTTCACTTAAATATAACTCGATTTTACTCACGTTTTTCAACCTCCTTTTCCCACTTGTAAGCGTGATTTGTATATATCACTGCCTTGACCAAAAGTCCTTGTAGAAAGCGCCAACAGAAGAACTTGTTATATCAATTACCGTTACCATACCGTCCGTGTACTTGATATGACTTCGTATGCCGATGAACACACAAACTCGTCTTTTGACTTGTAAACGGCGAAAAACCTCTCAGCAACGATGTTGACTGCACCCTCTTTTCTTTCTTCACATATTCACTTGCGCAGTGGAAGCGTGCTGGGCCCATAACTTGTTGAGTTCACCAGGTCACGCACAGGAGGTATGAGGTGAATAAGTAACGAGAGACCGATGTACGTGAACGTGAAAAAAAAAGGTTTATTGAAAAACGTATAAACAGCAAGCTTGACAAAAAGGATAACATGAGACAGCGTGAGCTCGACCGCTCGAGGAGGCGGCCAGATCCAGAATGAGCGTGGCGCCGCCGAGCGCCGCGTAGGTAAAGCGCGAACGGTGCGCGAGTATGCGTGAGCACTTGAGCCAGCGGCGGTGTTGCCAATATCAGGCGGCCGCCAGCGCTAATATTTGACCACTAATTGAACAAAAACTTCTAACACTTCTAATGTTTTTTTAGATAAATTAAAGTTTCTTACATTCGATACGTGTAAAATTGTTTTGAAGAAACGATATTATCATACAAAAACCTGATGTATATAGTGAAAAAATCCTTAAGCGTCTTTCTATTAGGTAGTTTACCTTATGCGTGTGAAGCGCAAACAGTTCAAGTGCGTTGCAAAATTAATTTGCAGACTTAAAATTTAAAAATTCAAATTTATTTTCGGAATGAAGAATCCGAAAAATTTTTATAGAATTTTTTTTGAATTTTGAAATTTTTTTTAGATTTTAAAATTTTCTTTTTGAAATTAAATTTTTTTTTTTAATTTCAATTTTTTTTTTATTTAAATTTTTGGAAATTTCTTTTTTTGATTTTGGAAAATATTTGGAAATTTCTTTTTTTAATTTCGGAAAATATTTTTTTGAATTTCGAAAATCAAGGAGCGCGGCAGCGCCTGATGGCAAGTATAAAGTGTTGACGGTAACGAGCTGTGGGGCGCACCGACGCCCTTTTATACGCCTAATTCAGCCTTTCTAACCTCTTCAAAATTTTCGAGCATTAACGTTAATGCTTATTGACTTATATATGTAATCTATTGGCATTCATTTAAAAGATATTTATTAAATCTTTCATATAAAAAAACTTTTGCTGAAAAAGATTCATCCTTTAATAAAATAAAGCAGATTGGAATTTAGCTCACTAAATTTATTTTTCTTTAGCTACGTCACTTCCGTTCTCGCGACGGAAATAGTTATATATAGTAGTTAGTTATTTTATATATATATATATATATATATGTATAATAAGAAACACAACGCAATACTATAACTTTTGCTCAGAAATATGGTTGGAATTTCTTTGGTGCCACGCTTATAAGTAAAGTCATTGTTTAAATGCATATACAGCAATTAGCTGTGATAATTGCATTCAATGAAGAATTATTAGATAAAACAATAAAGCAATTAGTTTTTTTGTAGGTAATCGACAACGATTTCTTGGTTTGTTCAATAAATTTTTGTTATACTTGTGGTGTGCTACTTCTTAGTAACAAGTATTTATTTGCTCGTGCGTAATCATCATCGGGGATATACAAAGTCATCTACTGATTGACCATAAGCATACAGGGCATAAGCCACTATGCACCAGAAAAATACCACACAATCATGGGGATGCAGTAATTAAATATCCGCTCTGATGTTGTCATGATGTAAATGTAATACAAATCAAGTTCTCCAATCAAGTTGGTACGTTGCAATAGATGTACTGTTTTTTAACCCAAATTTTTGTTATTTACGAGGGTCTTTGTGAATCTTTGTACTCGTGTAAGTGCTTCTTGTGTTTAAAGGATTATTTGAAAGTAACACATAATATACTCATGTTCTATCCAGATATAAAGTCAACGCTGGCTCAGAAGGGTCATTTTAATGAAATTATAAAACTATAATTAATCAAATGTTTGCAAGCTCAGGTTTATAATTACATTAAAAAGACTCTTTTCACCCAGCGTTGACTTGATATCTGAATAAAACATGAGAATATTATAAGGTTCTTTCGAAGGAATATTATTTAAATTTATTTTAAGTGAATTTTCATAATCAAATAGGGCTACGTAATGGTTTAGGTAAAATTGCAAAAGATTACTTCAAGTAGTTTAAAAGAAAATGGAGTCAATGAAACTTTCAAATTACCCATACACACATATTTATTTATTTGAAAGTAACACATAACTTTCTAAAAAGTAAAATCTTAGCAAGTATAAGTTTCGTTATTACCCACAATATAAATTAAAAGAAATACACTACAATTAAAATCGTAAACATAAACTAGTATTCTATTTTTAAAATATTTATATTTTTCGAGAATAGTAAGAATAAATTTTCAGTCTCTGGAAAAGTTATGAAATCTATAAAAAAAATACCTTTCTAAAAAGTAAAATCTTGGCAAGTATAAGTTTCATTATTACCCACAATATAAATTAAAAGAAATATGTTATTACCAAAATAAGACGTTCAATTATGAATTTCTTGAATACGCTACAATTAAAATAGTAAACTTAAACTAATATTCTATTTAAAAAATAATGTAGTTTAAAATATTTCCATGTTTTACTAATTCTGATAATCTCAAATGAACGCTATAGAAATTAATGAAATCGATTAATAAATTGGCAAGTATTGTATTTTTATTTTTAAATCAATTTCCTTATTTTATTAATTAGTATGAAGTATCTATAAAAAATACCTTTCCAAAAAGTAAAATCTTGGCAAGTATAAGTTTCATTATTACCCACAATATAAATTAAAAGAAATACACTACAATTAAAATCGTAAACATAAACTAGTATTCTATTTTTAAAATATTTCTATTTTTCGAGAATAGTAAGAATAAATTTTCAGTCTCTGGAAAAGTTATGAAATCTATAAAAAAAATACCTTTCTGAAAAGTAAAATCTTGGCAAATATAAGTTTCATTATTACCCACAATATAAATTAAAAGAAATATGTTATTACCAAAATAATTCGATCAATTATGAATTTTATTCATAAACTCGAATTAAAGTACTAAAATTAAACTAATATTATATTTAAAAAATAATATAGTTTAAAATATTTCCATTTTTTACTAATACTTATAATCTAAAATGAACGCTAAAGAAATTAATGAAATCGATTAATATATTGGCAAGTATTGTATTTTTATTTGTATATCAATTTCCTTCTTTTATTAATTAGTATGAAGCATACAAACTATTTAAAAAATTTCTATTTTTTACTAATTCAGATAATCTGAAATAAACGCTAAAGAAATTAATTAAATCGATTAATAAATTGGCAAGTACTATATTTTTATTTCTAAATCAATGTCAGTTTTTTATGAATTAGTATGAAGTATACAAATTAATAATACCTTTCAAATTTAATATTGTAAGACATTAAATTTGACATAAATACATGTTGATAAGAAATAGGTCAAAAAGTCGAACCTCAAACACTGATCTATAATAATCTCGCTACATTACACTAGCGTGACATGTAGTGCGTATATGGCAATTCATTTCTATTATAGGTAAGCTAACTGATACTTTTTGAAATCAAGCCAATATAATATTACGGACAAACAGTTTATACCTTATCTAGGGCTCTGACTTTCTGCCGTCGTTAATTGCTACGAACCTAAGGTAACTCGGGCACTGTTCGAGGTTATTTTTCCCAAACTCGAGCAATGTTCCAGGTTTAACTGTAGTTCAGTATAAAATACGAGGTCTGTCCCAAAAGTATCCGACCTACGTTCATATTTTCGCGCGGAGCGACTCAGGCGAGCTCTGGAGGGTGCCAACGTCACCAGCAACTCCTAACCTTCTCGTCAGTAGCCTGAGTACCGATGAAACGCCTTAGTTCCCGCGCAGCGTGTATTTGTTTTCAACGACTTTTTTGCGTTCGTCGCAATTTGCTTATTGCTAAAAATGGCAGAACGAACCGAACAGCGAATTTGCATAAAATTTTGCTTTAATCTCGGTAAAAGTTGTGCGGAAACTATTGAAATGTTGCAAAAGGCCTTTAAAGATGAGTGTATGGGCAAAACACAAATAAAAGAGTGGTATAGGCGGTTGAAAAGTGGCCGCACATCTGTTGACAGTGATCCTCGTTCTGGTCGACCTTCGACGGGAACATCGTCGGATAATGTCGAGCGTATGCGTGTCGCAGTTGAACAAGATCGTCGTTTGACTGTGAGAGAACTGGAAGATGAACTTGGAATACCAAAAGTACTGTTTGGCGAATTTTAACCGAGAATTTGAGAAACCGGTGACTGGCTTCTTCATCACGACAATGCTCCAGCGCACGCATCAAACCTTGTGCAGCAGTATTTATTGAAACACAGTGTTGCGCAGCTCCGCCAGCCTCCATACAGTCCTGATCTAGCTCCCTGCGACTTTTGGCTGTTTCCTCGATTGAAAATGCCGCTTAAAGGACATCGATTCGACAATAAACAGACTGTTGAAACTAATGCGACGAATGTTCAATCAAATGGGGACTACTTTGAAGGATGCCACCCCCCGGATGACGAAGAATAAATCAAGCGCCGAGAAATCGAGGTAGGTCGGATACTTTTGGGACAGACCTCGTACAGTGCATTGACGGTTTCTTTAATTTTGACATATAACTATGAACATACTTGACGGACCCGTCGATTCAAAGTTTACGGTGTTCGTAGAATAGAAGGTAATATTTCTAAGTAAAAGAAGTTAGAAAAATCATAAATTTTTTTTTAGGAAATGTAGGAAATGCCACCTAAGGTACACCCGACTGGGTCCGCACAGCCGGATAGTGTGGGGCTGGTTGGGGATGCATCCACCACGTGCATAATATAGGACGAAAAATAACATAAACAAAAACGAGAGAAAACTACACGGCCATTGCATCGCAAACTTACCCACTAAAACCTACCTCCCTTTCCTCTTCTGGCGGAACCCACCTTAAAACTGTTGCTCACATTACTTCAGGATGGTGCCATTCTTGTGTCGTCTTGACAAAACCGCTTCTACCTAGACCTGGAATAAATCTAAAATTTCAGTTTAACCCGTTTCATTTATACGCGTATTCGAACCGGCGCATTAGCATAATTATAGATGCTGGAAGCATATATGTATACAATTGTTTTATGCAATATGTGATGTGATATATATTTAATGAATAAGACAATATTAATAATGATGACGAACTCTTGAGATAAAAGCTAAAAGAAAGTATTATATGCAAGAAATAGTAAGTAGGTTATTATGTCACAAAACCCAAACAGCGCTGAAATTTTGGATATTATTATAAGTTTTTTAAAGGGTACAAAAATATGTAATGTTTTATTATAAAAGAATAAAATAAATGAAATATAAAAATATTGAGTAATATTTGTTTATTGTTGGGAATTTTTTAGGATAATTTTTTTTTTAATTCAAAACAATTTTTTTTGCACATTGAAATTTTTTTTTGAGAAATTTTTGGAAAAATTTTTTTTGTAGTCTTTAAAGAACTATCTTTGAGACTTAAAAGATTGTTGAATTTTCCTTGAAGAGATTTTTTTATTAGGCTGAAAATCAACCTCAGACCTTGAGAGTCTCATAAATGTTTCTTTTGAATGAAAATTCTCTCTTGTTTGCATGATTTTGTAAGAGCAGCTAATGCTATAAAAATTCTTTCTGGATAAAGAATTAGCTTGTAAAAGGGGCGTATATGTGTGTAACATAGAATCACGCAGCAGCCACAATGCGCTATTGGGATATACGTTGAAATCCCAAAAGTGCACTAGAATTTTCTCATTTTGTGGACTATGAATGAAAACACAGTAAGGCGCACACTTAAAGCATAGGAAATACCGAACAAAGTAATAGAGCAGTATAATCAGTATGTCGGACCAGACAATGGAGGCACTCGACAATTGGTGCTTTTCTCTCGATGCAGTAGATTTGGATAAAATACTGCAAGAATTGCAGCTAAAGCGTGGTGGTCTAAGGCTGCAGAAGCTGAGCGGGCTGCAAAGGTGGCTCCTAGGAGACTATTTGGTTGAGAACCTTAATCTCAGTCCCGAGCCAGAAGCAGCGGTCGATTTCCAAAGGTCGACGGTCTTGGATAAAAACGTTGACCCTGAAAGCATCCAATCTCATTGCTGCTCGCCGACCAGCTTATCCCAGTGAGTAACCTCACTGTAGTGGCTTAGCAACACGCTTGCCTGTGGCGAGCAGGCCGCAATCTACGTGGAGTAGACAAGCTCCCGTGTTACGCGCCTGGGCAAACACAAAGGTCACAAACGGAGCAGAGTTTATGATACTGCATGATCCGTCTGATAGACATTTTGAGGTCCCACAAGACTTCCTGTCTATCTTAAACGAAACAAAGAAACGTACAGATGCACTTGTGCAACAGGTGGATACATTAGCAACGCTTATAACGCAAGCGCTGCAACCAAGTGATCAGCACACAGGCACTGCATCAAGCATGCACTTGGACACGGCGCAAAACCCTATAACTGGCAACCTGCAGAGACCGCGTGTTAACCCCCAGGATATGATTGACATAGCGCTCGTCGACTAGGATGCGATCAGTCCGCTGAACTCGCAACAGCGGCAACACCAGCCTATACCACCGCCTCCTGGTGCTTGGGGGGGGAGGGGGGGGGGCGAAGAGACCCTCCGAGTCTCCTGAGTAATGGATTGGACGTTGACTCGGTCATATGGCGCGAGGCCACAAGGCAGCCATACCAGCTGCTAAAACGCAACCCGTGGTAGTCGATCCTTACGACATCGCAGCGTTAATCTCTCGCATAGTAGATGGAAAACTAGCGGTTGAATCGGCGCAGCAAGAAGTGACGCAATCGAAACTGCAGCGCCATTTGGAAGAGCGAAATGTCAACGACAGAGGAGATTCCCTGAGGAAACGGCTTCTGGTAAGCCACAGCCAAACACACAGCAACCAGCTCCGAGATGGCTGACACCGTACTTGGCAGTGTAAATATAAGAGCGGAAAACGATGCAGGGGGTCACTAGCTGAGGCCACTGTAATTCCTATAACCCGATGACGTCTAAAAATGTGCTAACAGGAAGAGATAACCCTGCGGCACCTCGTGCGGTGATACAATCGCAGCAAGTAGAGAGTGTCTTGATGCAACCTGCGAATGTAGCATCATTGCGCATGGTGGAACCACCTATAGTGGAATCGGCGGAAGCTGTTAGGCCAGTCTGCGTGGTAGTGCACAATCAGCTGATCAAGTGAGGCAAGTGTAGAGACACCGGCTTCGTACTAACCCCACCATTTCACTCATACTCATCGCGTGAGGCGCCAGAGAGCTCAGCAGTCGCCAGCGAAGCAGCACTTGAGTCACTAACAGAGAAGGCTGAATTGAATCCGCTGCAGTCAGTACAGCTATGCACAGCGGCTATGCTGGGTAAAAGTGACGAACCCACCCGAACAGCTGATACTGCTTTGTCGGGCGAAAGCAAGGATGGCTCGATAGACACGAAGTAGAAAGATGCGCGCTCATGGATGTTCAAAGAGGAAGCGCCCGTGATTCCCGTGATTCCCGTGAAAATCGCGCTCGATCGTCACCCATAGAGATCCGCACTGGGACGCACGCGCCGAGGTTTATCGACCCGTACCAAAATAGAAGCAAAGCTCCGGCCAAGTGCCTATCAAACGGTCGTCGCAGCAGGGGAAACTATAGAAGAAATTCCCGCTCGCCATCTAAAGAGAAGCTATCTACGCGAGCAAACAATCGAGTCATCAGTAGGTAAAGAAGATGACATCGAGACTGCTCAACCTCCGGGGGATGCGAGCGTAACTGCGGCGATGAGCGACCCGTCAGCAGCAGGGCGAAGCTCTTCGTATGCGGAAAGTGTAGTAGTTTTTCAGTCCCTACCGTACCGAGGACGCGAGGTAGTCGGAGGAAAGCGATTTGTGCAACGCAGATCCCGGGGACACAGCTTGACACGGCTGCGACAACCGTGGCGCAATCTAAACGCGGACGAGAGTGCCTGCGTAAAAGCGCTTTCGGTCAAGCGGTCGGACCTGTCGCATATTCTGTTCTTACAGGGTCGAAATCAGGACGATACATCGCCTGAATACCGGCGGAGAGGGCCGAGGGGAACCGCGCAACACACGCGGTTCGGCGAGTAGGGGTCTTTCCGAGACGCAGTGAAGATAAATCTATGGGCTGTTACCGCGGGAACATCGCGGGTTTTTGCATGCATCCGGTGTATGGGTATCAGTGTGGCGCGAGAGACAAAGAGACAAAGAGAGAGAGATATAGAGAGAGAGAGAGACAGAGATATAGAGAGAGAGAGAGACAGAGAGAGAGAGAGACAGAGAGAGAGAGAGAGAGATAGAGAGAGAGAGAGAGACAGAGACAGAGAGAGAGATAGAGAGATAGAGAGAGAGAGAGAGAGAGATAGAGAGAGAGAGAGATAGAGATATATATATATATATATATATATATATAGAGAGAGAGAGAGAGAGAGAGAGAGAGAGTCAATTTCAGTAATGCTGTCTGCGTGCTGTGATGCGGTCTAAAGTCAGTTTGTAACGGGTCAAGGATCTTTTTCCCTTTTAACAAGTCAGTAATCTGGACATGTGCTATCTTCTCCAGTACCTTGGTGAGAAAACTCAGTGGTGCTATCGGATGGAAATCAGATACTGTCGACGGCACTGAAGTCTTTCTGAGTGGCACTAACAAGGAAACCCCCCCCAACCTGACCCTACCGAATTTGATAATTTTTGGATATGTTGTAGTACATGACAAAATAAGGCACACGTGGTTTTTCAAAATTTTTGAAGCCTTCGAAAATAAAAAGGACATTTGGAAGGAATTAAAGGGCTTGGGGCTCCTGCCAAGGACATGGAAGAAGCTGCACGATTTCTCGCCGGGTGAGCTGAACTCGCACTTTGGACTCAGCCAGTGATGATGGTTTTACCTTCAAAGAGGTAAAAGTGTCAGACGTAGTGCTGGCTGTCGCTCATTTCTCGTTGCAGGCTAGGGGAGAATTTAGAATTTGGTATCCCTCAAAGTGTCATAGCCAAGGCTCTCCCGAATAATCGGCGGACAGAGTCGACAGAGGCCGAAATGTACAGAAAAAATATTCATAAAATACTAAATTACTGACGAGATACTAGACCAATAATCACAAAATTTGAATGGGGCCACCGGAGGATAATTACCTTTCATATAAAAAAATTTCATCCGAATCGGTCGAGTAGTTTCGGAATAATCGCTGGAGAATCATGAAAAAAAGCCATGTCGAATTGAGAACCTCCTCCTTTTTCGAAGTCAGTTAATAAAATAAACTTTTTTATTAATTGTATTGCTGATTGTTTCTCGTATAATTTTAACGCTGGGGTTGTGGGATTTCCTTGGTTGCGTCGTTCTCCGGGAACACGTTTTCGTTTCCCTGTTTCATTTCTCGCATTTTGTTATTATATGCAAGCTTTCTACATTCGGTCTTCGAATGACTGGCCTTTTTGCAATAATTATATACTTTAGTGGCGTCATTTTGGGCTTGGTATGGCTGAGGTACCTTGGCAGAGGGAAAATAGTTGGAGTTTTGATTTTTCTTTTCAGGTGTTTTCCACGGCTGCGTGGCACGCTGCGGCCACACCTGTAAGTTAGTCGGTATATATTTTTCACGGTCGGGCGTGGCCCAGGTGCTTTCTTGGGGAGCGACCGGTGCCTTCAGAGCGTCGGCGCCATTGGTGTAGTACCAGCAATTAGGCGCTGTGTGACCCGATTTATGGCATATTTATCTCGCTTATGACTTTTTGCTATGGACTAAATTAAATTGTGCGGATTCCTGTACGCTACTTTTTGGTTATGTAAGAGGCCTTGGTATTTTTATTTGTTTGTCTGTTTTGGCATGCATAATCGCGCTCTATGCCAATTGCTTGGTCGATCGCGGCGTCCAGGGACTCGGGTGCGTCTATTCGCCCTTTTATAACCCATTACAAACCAGGAATAAAATATGCGACACTATCTTTTTCTAATTCTAATTTATCATCCAGCCTATAGTTTTTTCACGTAACGCGGCTTCATATGCTTCTTGAAAGGCTGATTTTGATCTATTTGAATATGAAATTACGTTTTCGTCGAATTTTTGCTTCAGGACTGTTCGCTCAGCAATTAGTGGAAATGTTTTGCTGTTTTGGGCAGAGGTCGATAAATAATTGAGTATCGTGTAATTAATAGCAATAATACGGTTACTTTATTGCAGGATATAATTACAGCCAGGTAGGGGGGGGGGGGGGGAGAACCTTCCCCTAGGCGATCCGCGGAGCAACTGGATGAGCGAGCGCGCTTTTCGGAGCGTCGCGACGTGCATTTAAAGAGCGTTATTGTTAAAGGCCCACCCTGATTGGCTAATGAGCGACAACAAAGAGAACTCCCTCGTTAACCGACAGAATTTGTATCGTGACTTTAAATATTCCTCAAAACGCATACATTCCGCCCACCTCGTTTTCTCATAAAGCGAAATAACATTACAACAAATTTTCAATAAAAAAAAAACAACGTGTAACAATTTGAATACGTGAATTTACTATATTTTAAAATTAATTTAATTAGTCTTTAATATCGTTGTCCAACATCTTGTTGAGCTTGCTGATGGGTCATCGAAGAGTTGTCGTTGCAGTACGTAGTGAAGCCACCCCACCAAACCATCCTTGCCAGGAAACGTCTCCATTACCCGAGCCAAGGGCCAGCGCGCGGGAGAGGTGGTCTCATGGCGGATCAGCACAATGTCCCCAATTTGGAACGATGATTGAGCGTTTTTCCACTTCGACCTTTTCTGTAGTTGCTGTAAGTAGTCGGCTGACCACCGATCCCAGAAACTTTGGGTCAGCTGCGCCATACGCCTCCAGCATTGCATAGGTAGCACCTTCTCCTCCGTGATTCTGGGCTCTGCAATTAAAAAAGATGACTCCCCCACGAGGAAATGAGCGGGAGTGAGTACAAATACGTCGGACGTATCTTCAGTCAAAGGGGTGAGAGGCCGCGAGTTTAGACATGCTTCTACTTGGCACAGCAAGGTTGCGAAGTCCTCAAACCTCAAATGGTATTTCGTAGATTTAACCGCAGCTTTCCATATACCTCCAAAATGAAGGGCTCCAGGAGGATTAAAGTGCCAGGATGTGGCTCCTTCCTGTAGCGCTGGACTCACCGACCGACTGAAGTCAGAACTCTCAGAAAACATTCGGCGAAGCTCCGCATCCGCTCCTATAAAGTTCGTGCGCTGATCACTTAACAGATACAAACAAGGACCTCTACGGGAGACAAATCTACGAAATGCTGCTATGAAACATTCGGAGTCATAGCTCGACACTGCTTCCAAATGTATAGCTTTAGTGGACAAACAAACAAATACTACTAGATGACCCTTATAAGACTTATAGCGCCTATGACGTGAAGTACGCAGCCAATATGGTCCTGCGTAATCAACTCCCGAGCGAGAAAATACCCTTGAAGGCTATACACGCTCGGCGGGCAAATCACCCATTTGCTGCTGCGACTGAGCTGCATCGTATCTTCTACAGGAAATACATCTTTTAACGACAGTTTTCACCTTAAAAGTGTATTCCACCGTGTAGAGATAAGTGATGATAATAAGAAATTACTAATTGAGTGAAACGACTATCAGCGGGAAAAATCACAGGATATTTCTCGTCTTCACTCAGAACTGAGTTTTTCAAGCGTCCGCCCACCCTGATCAATCCGTTCCGGTAGACTGGGTTTAGACTCTTTAAAAAATGCGATTTAGGCAGTTCGTGACCCTTCTCGAGAGCATCCATCTCGTATCCAAAGTGCTGGAGCTAAGTTAAACGACTTCAAACCATCTTGGCTTGTCTAACCTCCTTCCCAGTAATTTCCAATGAAGTAGGCAAAGGAAATTCCTGTAAAATAGGAGAAACCCTATCAAAGAACGACATCCCTTCTATCTTAAGCGAATGAATCGCAAAACATATATGGAGATGCATATTAATTTACTTAACGAAGAATATTTTTCTATCAGAGGCCATATTTTACACTTAATGATCCTATCAGCTGCGGTTATCAGCACGACTGGTTCAGAGCTTACTTCCTTTGGTTTTGGAGCTTCCAAATCATGCTTACATTCCCATTCATCCAGGCTTTCACGCAAGCGCTTAAACCCCTTCCACCACAGTTCGTTCTGTAATAAATCATCAGCGGTAGAACCGCGTGACGTGACATCCGCCGGGTTATCAGCCGAATTTACATGATGCCAGTATGCATCCGGCAATCTCGTTGAAATCTCAGAATATCTATTGGCCACAAACGTGGGCCATTTAGCTGGGATATCCCTAATCCAATATAACACATCTTTGGAATCTGTCCATAAATGAACATTTAAATTATCAATTCCTAAATTATCAGCAAAAACTTGAGCTAATTTGGTATCCAGAAGAGTGGCACACATCTCGAGCCTATGATTGGATAGCGTCTTAATAGGCACGGTGGGCAGGAAGCAACGATATGTTGCATGAAAATGTCGACAAAAAAGGAAAGCGGGGTTGTATTTGGTGATGATTATAGATGAAAAATTCGTTGGATTTGAAATCCTAGCTGCTCCTATTTCGAAGATATTCACATTTTATATATTTCTGATAGCACCAGTTTTTGCGATATAGAAAAGGCGTGTTTTTTAATCGTTGGAACATATTTATGCAATATATATTTGATATTTTATATTTTATATTTTATACATAAATATATACATATATAAATAAAGAAATTTGTAAATAAATAATATATATATATATATATATATATATATATATATATATATATATATATATATATATATATATATATATATATAAGGGGCAGGGGGGCAGCCTCGGCGTGGTTTGCCTAATGATTCGATCAAACGTAAATATTCTTATTCTAACATATTTATGTGTCAATATTAAAAAATTTTAGTGTGTAAGCTCCAAATGTATGTACGTGTGTAAATATGCATATATGTATATGTAGTATATTAACATATAATTTTGCGTAAGTTTTTAGCCAGTTTTAAACGTTTCCGAGTTGCACCACGTGGAGGCAACTTACTTTGCACCTCTTTTTTTTTGTTTTTTTTGTTCTTTATGTTTTTTTTTCGTTTTTATATTTTAAAATTTTTTTATTTTTTTTATATTTTTGTTTTGTTTGTTTATGGGTTTTTAATTTTTTTTTAATTTTTTTACACATATATTTAACTTTTGAATTCTCCAATTTTTTTTACATTATAGTTTATTAAATACTAAGTTTACAAATTTAAATATGCTGTGATGAAAATGTCACTACAGCTTTCTTTAACCGTGTCAAATAATTTGGTTCTTGAATCATGTTTATTTTAAATCTTTGCCAGAATCTTTTGAACTCCTTATGAATCGACTCCCCAGCCTGTTCGGACCATAATCCTAAACCATCGTTATTCAAGAATATATTGGCTTGTTTCAAATGTTCTAGAATAATATGGAGTTTGAGTGTTTGAGAAATCTTAACACTTTTTAAAGCTTCACGGAGTTCGCTTAAATTTTTGTCAAGATCAGTAAGATCCGCTTTTTTTTGCATTAAAGCAAGTGTTGACAATTTTGTTCATCACTTTGAATGCGACAATATAAGGCTGCAATCGAAACGGCTCTACATGCTCATAAATTTCAGGATCCTGTAATTAATCCGCTTCTTTAAGGAGTTTTCAACAATGATTGCCTTCAAAAAGATCTCCTTGATAGCTTTTATGACTTATACCTAATTTATTTGGCCACAACAAAGTTTTTTCCTTTCTAACACCATCAATTTTAACTATACCATCCCAAAAGAGATGGTTGACAAACCCCTGCAATAGATGTAGTTCAGGAGGAATGCACTTTTGAAGTACGTATATGTCATCATCTTCATCATTTACTTCTTCAATAAAAAGAGGATGATGCACTGTGCTATGATATTCTTTAGCTTTTTTTTTGTCGTTTCCGATACTTGCAAATTGCAAATAATGTCCTTTCAAATGTTTGTATGTCTTCAAATTAAGATATTCTTCTTCATTGTTTTCATCATTGTCAATCACTTTATCATAACTTTGCAATTCAGTTGTTGTCACAAAACAGTAAGGGCAAGGGTAAGTAGCTGACGCTGACTGCTGTCCATTAGCAAGTAGAACAAGTTTTAAGTCTGAAAGGAATTTAAAAGGTATATCATTCAGTCTAGTTAATTTAACTAAGGTTTTGAAATTTTTATAGGTCTCTTTAATCGCAGGCACTATGCATAATAAAATTAATTTGTAGACACTAGTCTGCTTGCGTTCGTTTGCAACACTTCCATCAGAGGAGTAATACGAAACTTTTTTACTTTTACATTCATCTGATTCATTGTCTTTTTGCTCATCTTCTTGGATTGAAATTGAAAGAGAAATTTTGAAGGAACCTTGGCTTCCATCTGCCATTAATTTTATTTTTGTTTCTTCTATATGTTGAATTTTTCGTTTATCAAAGATAAAGTCAAGACGTTCCGTAGCATTAGCATACACGACTGGTCTTTTTTTAATTTCTCCTTTGGCCGTTTCGAACTCGTGGAGACCTTCTTTATAAATGTCTTCCATCATCTTAGATTTGTCATACATATGTTGGTTATAATTTGTTTGAACGGAATTTTCCCCAGCAGAACTACGAATAAAGTTTACTAATTTTTTCATATAATTTGAAGACGATGCAGTTGCAGCTTGGAAGTTATCTAAACTTTGAGCAGAAAAGCTTATTTGCTTCTCTTTTTTTATTTACAGTTATGCGAAGCTTAGATCCCGTCGTATTCAAAAGAAGGTAACCGTTGGCTTCTTCGTCACTGTTCAAAAATTTTCTTTTCATAACGGTAGTTACTATTTGGTTCTGCTGTTTCTCAGGTAACTGTTTTACTATATTAAGTACGTTATCACGTGCGCTAGCCGAAGAAGAACCTCTGCAAGAGTGTGGAATGCCTTTGCCTATTGCCTGAAAACAGCTGCTACAAAAATTTCAATTGAAGTTCTAGGTTGAATTACATTTGTTTCACTTTCAGAAAGTGAAGCATTTTGACGCACAGTACCATCAAGGCCATTATTTAAATCAATTTTGGTGGAAAACTTACGAACGTGACATTTACCTTTCTTTGATTTTGAATGTCTAGTAAGTCGCGCTGTTAGGCAAATGTAACAGTTACAAATATTCGTTCTTGTTTCTTTTGCCAAATTAAGATCCTCGTAATTGGGCATAGTTGGACAAGGTCTTTTGAAAATCTCTGTTTTATATTCATTCATAGTTAGTCGACAAGTACTACATATACTTCTCGGGAATTTTCTATTAGAAGTATCAAACTGATCATTAATATTCTTTTTTATCACTTTGATATGTTCTTTAGTTAATAAAAAATTTTGGGAAGGTTTATTGTTAAAAATTATTTTCTTCCCGCATGGAGCGCATACTTTCGTCTGATTTTCTTCGTGATCGCATTTATTTTTCGGATGAATAATGGACATTATTTTTCGGATGAATAATGGACATTATTTTTCGGATGAATAATGGACATTATTTTTCGGATGAATAATGGACATTATTTATCAATAGTGTGACGGACTTAAGCCGTTCTTCTACTCCAACGTAGGAGAGTTCGTTTTCCAGTTGTGTTTTTGTTACACGCGGTTCGCGTACGGACTCGAAGAAGTGCGCGAGAAACAACCTCTTCCGGAATTCCCCCTGATAGTTACGCTCCTGCAGCCGCCGAGGTCGGAGCTGCAGAAGTGCAACTGTGCTTTGGGTTTTGGTATGCTAACTCGAACCAGCAGGAGGGCGCGTTAGCTCTCAGCCGGGCAAGCAGTCAAAACCCCGAGAAAGGCACCAGCGCGCTTTTCTCGGGTAAAACCCTGAAGACGTAGTCTCGGGCAGCGCGTTGGCCACACCGAGCTATGCCTTTTATGAAATTCGTTAGCGCGTTTCCCCCTCCAGTGGCTACTGAAGGACGTCCGGCGCACCCGAATAATAGGTGGAGGCGGGGAAAAATGAGTTATAATTATTAGTGTGAAACTTGGTTTTTTATTGAGGGTAACAGTACAATTGAAGAGGAGTGGAGTTGCGATAGAGGGAAGCGAAAGAGAGAGATTACACGCGGTAGATAGGCGAGGATTCGCCACATCACCGTGTGTTCACCACAAGAAGCGGCCCGAGTTAACCCTAGTATCCCGAGCGCGAGGCCTGCACGCTGGCTAGCCACGGCTTGAGAGGTCAGAGAAAACTCAGTCCTTCCTCGGCTGTGCGTCGCCGATATATACCCGAGCCCACTCTCTCCATCTCTCTCGCTCCCGTCCTCCTTCTCACGATATTCGCGAATCCCCACTCTTCCAATATTCGCGAATTCGTTGCTCCTCGCTGAACACGCTTTCGTATGTCTGCGCGCTCGTGTGTGCATATGCACACGCGCGCGTTCTTAGCCATTACGTTGGCCCCGCCGTATCATCTTAGTTAACAAATATAAAACCGAATCATTTCCGCAATAATTAAATAATTAATTAAATGATTTCTTATAAAAAACTAACTTTTAATTAATACTACGTTTTTTTTATATCCTAAATGTATTAACTAATTTATTTTGCTTATAATAATTACTAATGTTAATATCATATTAACATTAACAATAATAATTAATGGTACCGTTCTTGATAATAAGGGTATAGGTACAGGCCGTCTCAATAGATAACTGCTTTGATCGCTATAAAAATAAGCACTATTTACTTTAAAAAATGCATAAATTATCGATGATACTTATATTAATACTCGATGCAATTTTCGAAAAAATACAAATTAATCTGCTGAAAAGCTCTTTCAACAAAAATCAGTTGATGAGAAACCAGAAACCAGCGATTGAGTGACAAACAACTTGATCGCAAATTAATACGAGCGCATGGTTGGGCCGGTATACTTATCCCCTACGGTCATATTTTTATAGTGGAAAAGAGGCTAGCACCAGGGACTACGACGCGTAGCGGTAGTCGTGCGTACTACTGCGTCCGATTGAGTATTCATGTTCATCATTCGACACAATAAAGAAAAAAGTCACTCTGGATTGTAAAGTAAGAAAATATTTACTTTCGAGCGAGTCATCAGACAAAGCCCCCCCCTCCCGTCCCAGGTATATATATATATATATATATATATATATATATATATATATATATATATATACTTATCTACAGATTTATATATTTATATATGTATATATTTATGTTTGATATATAAAATATAAAATATCAAATATATATTGCATAAATATGTTCCAACGATTAAAAAACACGCCTTTTCTATATCGCAAAAACAGATGCTATCAGAAATATATAAAATGTGAATATCTTTAAAATAGTAGCAGCTAGGATTTCAAATCCAACGAATTTTTCATCTATAATGGTCACCAAATACAACCCCGCTTTCCTTTCTTGTCGACATTTTCATGCAACCTATCGTTGCTTCCTGTCCACCGTCTAGGAGGTACCTTGGTTTTCGTACCTAGTAGAAAAACTCGAGCTTCTGAATCTATCACCCACAAGTACAAGACTCTTGCGTAGGCGATATTTGACGCATCGGCAAATCCGTGCAATTCATACATACGAGCCGATGGTTGCAAACCTATCCACCGTGGAATTCGAATGTGAATTATTGAAGATAGCGAACTGTAACAGCTTCTCCAATAAACAGCATTGTTCGGGACGCGGTAAGCCCCTGCATGCCCCTCACCCTCTAACCAGAGAAAGCATTGCTCCCCGCCTCCCTGTGCAAGCTATCGACTTAAGGAGAGCGCGCGGGGGCGCGGGTGCGTATGCTTTCTCCCACTTTTTGTCCCGCGAGGACCGCTGAGAACAAAAGCGATTGTCGCGAGCTACTCGCTCTCTGTTCCGGCCTTGACTCCCAGTCGATTACACCAGCACGCTCGTCGCGACTTTACAGCACTACGCGACCGCGTGTTACAAGCCGACCAGTTACACACACACTTACACATCCTCACGAAGTTACAGCGAAAGTGGAAGAAAGATTTTAATGTAAGAAGAGACGGAGCAATAAAAGCTCAAATTGTTATTGTTAACCGAGTCTACAACAAATTATTCAGTCTCCTATTCCCAGTTACCCTACCCACGTGGCCGCGCTTAAATATCGCACGCTCTAAGTGCGCAGCGAATCGAATATCGCTACAACCATAATTATTAATAATTCGGGCTCGCTCTCGCGTTAAATAAAAGCGATTCGGTCGCAACAAGCATGCTCTTCCGGTAACTTCGCGTCCCAATCCTTGGTTAACGCCCAAAGCGACTGCATAAAAGCTTTAAGCGATATTATTATAGGAGCTATCCAACCAAGCGGATCAAACATCTTCGCAATTTTTGACGTGACTACTTTCCTAGTTATTGGCCCTCTCAGCTCCTCCAAGGATACATTGAAGTAGAAACAATCTTCCTCAGGATTTCAAGCAATCCCTAGGACTGAAAAACCTACCCCTACTTTAAGATTGGCTTCGTTGCCGCCTTGAGGTTAGGAGGTAACCAATCAACTAACGCCCTATCATTCGCGAGCCATTTCCTGAGATTAAAGCCCCCGCTGCGCAGCAAATTTATCACCTGCTCCTGTTTGGCCCGAGCCTTCTCTATTGTACAATCACCTGACAGTAAGTCGTCCATGTAGATCTCGTTTTCAAGGATTTCTCCAGCTAGGGGAAATGCCTTTCCCTCATCCTGAGCTAACTGCCTTAAAGTACGAATTGCTAGAAAGTTCGAAGAACCACAACTAAACGTAACCGTAGTTAAAAAATACGTAACCAGCTCTGCAGTCACTTTTTTCCTCCAAACTATAGCCTGCAGATGCTGATCAGCCTCATGAACCTGAATCTGCAAGTACATCTTAGCTATATCTGCTGCAAAAACAAACGGATAACGTCTCCAGCGGGTAAGCAAAACGACCATATCCGGTAGCAAATTTGGACCTACGAGTAGTAAAAGCTAATTTAAAAAAACACCATCCTTGGTTTTGGCGGAGGCATTGAAGACTGTCCTGAACCTGATTGTCGTGCTGCTTCCCTTAACTACGCCATGATGCGGCAGGAAGAAACATTTTTCTAAATTGAAATTCTCTCCCGTAACGCGCCTCATGTAACCCGCGGCCTCATATTCCCGCATTGATTCTACATAAGACCTACGGAGCTCGGCATTCTTAACAAACCTATTCTCAAGATTATACATCATCCTCACGGCTCGCGTATACGCATATCCCCATTTTATTGGGATATTAGATGTTTTAGGTAATCTTACCACATATCTTCCTTCACGAGTGCGACTCACGGAATTTAGGTACATCTCCTCACATAGTTCTTGTTCTTCAGTATAGAACTTCTTCAGTGGCAATTCCTCGATCTCCCAAAACTTGCGCAGCTGTGCGTTGAGATCGGTGCCTGTTGTCTGTATGTGAACAGTAATCGTGGGATCTTGTCGCTCGCCTGATGTCGACGGGCCTGAGACTATCCATCCCAGCATGGTTTTCACTGCTATCGGTGAGTCAGCATCCTTGTCCTTGCGTAGTCCTTCTTCGATACGAGCAATGCTAGCATCGTAATGAGCTTTTGCAGTCTTGCACCGTATGATTATAGAGACAGTTGAAACACAAGTGCTTCCTCATATCTACCTGCTTTCTTTCAAATGGTCTCTTAGACTGGAAAATTTCACAGCTTAAGATTTAGTCTGAACCTTTACAAAGCGGACATGAAGACGATTGATAAGAAGAAGAAGAAGTCGAACCTTTACCTTTCTCCTCCTGCACTACATGAACCGACTTAACATTTTTATTTTTGTAAGCAAAGCTCTTTTCCTTAAATTCAGAACGAAAATCGCGAAGCTTTGCAG
This sequence comes from Gastracanthus pulcherrimus, assembly GCA_949152435.1. Taxonomy (NCBI): domain Eukaryota; kingdom Metazoa; phylum Arthropoda; class Insecta; order Hymenoptera; family Pteromalidae; genus Gastracanthus; species Gastracanthus pulcherrimus. The sequence continues at coordinate 109,624,745 of OX424575.1, read as the reverse complement.
TTTCCCTAAAAGGAAAGGTTTCTTTGGCGCTTTTCAACTGCACTAGTGCTGACCTTTCGGTTTCTAAAAATGCATCTAACGCGGCAAAGACCGGTGGTTCCTATGGATGATTGGAGTTAGTTATCGATTCCTCCCACTTCCTTTGAATGTGCAGAGTTAACCTCCTAACTGTCAGAAACACAGTCAAATGGTCCCAGTGTTGCACTGGACTACCTAGGGCTTTTAATGCATGCAAGATATGTTTCTTCCCTGTCTGGATCCTACAAACTTCGTGAGCAGCGTCATTGGACATTGATTTTAACGATAATAATTTTGCCATCAGCTTGGTTATTAATAATCTTGAATTATCATAATGATCCTTCACTCTCTTCCATGCACTCAAAAAATTGTCGCCCCCTACCGGAGTTTCTTCTATAAATTCAGCAGCATCACCCATTAGGGCAGAGCGCAGATAGTGCATCTTATATACAGTAGGGATGGTGGCATCCTTTACAATCATTACCGTGAACGAGTCCCTGAATCTAACCCACTCTTGAATCTCACCAGAAAACTGAGGTAACTCAATAGGAGGCAGCTTAGCTGGGTTTCGATTTGGTGCGATTGCCAGGGCAACAGCAGGCTGATGAGAAACAGCTGTTCTTAACTGAAGCGCATACTCTCTCAATAAACCTAAATTTAGTGCAAAAGCTTCCTCTGCTTTATCGTATATCTTGGTGGTAAAATAATTATCATGTTCAAAGAGCGGTATTGTTAATGAGCGAGAACAAAGGAAACTCCCTCGTTAACCTACATAATTTGTATCGGGACTTTAAATATGTCTCGAAACGCAGACATTAGTGGCGTCATTTTGGGCTTAGTATGGCTGAGGTACCTTGGCAGAGGGAAAATAGTTGGAGTATTGAGTTTGGTTTTCAGGTGTTTTCTACGGCTGCGTGGCACATTGCGGCTTAGTTAGTCGGTATTTACTTTTCACTGCTGATTTATGGCATATTTATCTCGCTTCTGACTTTTTGCTATGGACTAAATTAAATTGTGCGGATTCCTTTACGTTACATTTTAGTTGTGTTACATTTAGAGGCTGTGGTATTCTCATTTGTTTGTCTGTTTTGGCATGCATAATCGCGCTCTATGCCAATTGCTTGGTCGATCGCGGCGTCCAGAGACTCGGGTGCGTTCATTCTCTATTTTATAACCCATTACTAACCAGGAATAAAATATGCTAAACTATCTCTTTCTAATTCTAATTTATCATCCAGCCTATAGTTTTTTTCGCATAACGCGGCTTCATATGCTTCTTGAAAGGGTAATTTTGATCTATTTGAAAATTAAATTACGTTTTCGTCGAATTTTTGCTTCATGACAGTTAGTTCGCCCAACAATTTGTGGAAATGTTTTGCAGAACCGTAGGTACGATCAAAATACATTATAATTTTCTCCATATTATAGAAAGTTCGTTGCTGTGCACTTTTTAATGCTTGCACGGACAAGCGCATTTTTATTAATCTCGCTAAATCTGGCTCGTTATACAGCGATATCAGACTTCGCGCTCCTCTACATCCGTCCAAAAATATTCTAAGTGGAATGTTGTAACCGATAAATTTTGGAATGATTTCGATTGCATCTTTAATTGATAAATTACGAACTGGTGTGAGAGTATTGCTTTAAAATTATTGTAGAGTATTGTGTGGCTGTCTACGAAAATTATTTGTCCAGTTTTATGGTGTCGAAGAAAGTGGGGAGGTTTCTGCTATGTCAGGTTTTAGAGCGTTGTCGTTATTTCTTAATGAATGTTTAGGATCAGTTTTGGATGGGGCTATCAGATTAATAGGTAGTCTTTTTCGTCATTTCTGCGTTTTTGTTTAAAAGTGTATGTATTTTGTGATCAAACTTTTTAATTGTTTGTTGATCTGCAATAGGCTCTATAATTTCTTTGCAATTAATATTATTATGAATTAATTTTGAAAGTATGTCTATTATTAATGTATCTTGACACACGTCGTGCATTTTTGATATATCAATATTGTCTTATTTATATCAAATTTTATTTACTTCTTCGGCACGTTCCGGAATCGCTTCGCTCACGACTTGATATCGGTGCTGCAAAAATGCTAATAATTCTTTTAATGTTGTTTCGCGATTGGCCGCTAAAGAATTTGGATCAGTTAACGTCACATATTTCTTTATGATATGATCAATGGTCTCTTCGTTTCTTAATGTTGTTGCCGGTTCAGCGTTGGCCATTTTTGATTTTTGAAAAGAAAATATTTTCTATCCGCGCTAATTGCTATTAAAATATCTCGGAGAGTGGGCCCCCAATTGTTACGCCGCGCGTAAGCAATACACAACGCGAAGTTAATATGAAATTAAATTGCGTTCGCCTCTAGTTTCGGTCAAAACTTGCGTACTTTATCTGGAAGTCGAGGCATTAGCAAAAGCAGGATAGCAAAAATTATATTTAATATGATAGCGGTAGAAATAGGAAAAGCGAGTTTACGACAGGATAGGAGAGGATAATGATGTATTTAGGGACTTTCGTTGTATGCGGGAGTAGGCCTTGGTTCCCTGTAGTCGGCTCGACTTGGCTTCGCTGCGCCGCGGGTGGTCTCGTGCTCGAGATCGTGGCGCGATATATGAATAGGAGGCTCAGTAAATAAATAAGTGCGAGCAAATAGATTCAAGATAAAGTTTGTTGAAATGTCGAATAACAAACTGGTATGTACGTGCTTACGATTCAAAGTTCGAATGCAGAAAGCTAAAGGCTGAAGGCAAAAATCGAGGGCAAATGGCCTAAAACCATGGGCGGCTATGACTTCTATAACCTCACGGGGCTCGCATGCTTAGCCTAAATTAGGATTTAATTATGCGTACTCGAGGAGGAGGCGACAAATGTACAGAGGCGCGGTAGGGAATTCGAGAAATAATGGGGAGGATGAATAGGGAAGGTCGATAACTTAGTTGATGTATGATAAGTCACTTTTGTCGTATATAGATCTTGTCGACGAAAAGTTGTGGTGGATCAATATTCGGGACGTGACACTAGTCTAATTATTTTGGTTTCTTCTTTATTTATGTTATAGATTCCGGAGAAATCGACCGATTCCGAGCGGATTTAGATATGATTGAATAATATTACTTAAATTCATTAATTATTCTTTAACTGTTAATTCGTTCTTTATATTATTATTTTTATCAACTCTTTGTGTTATATTTTCTTATTACAGAATAAATATTATGTTAGTCTTTTTCATAAATACGAATATAATTATTTATTTAACTATCCTTCTCCTTAACCCCCAAAATCTAACCCTGGTGAAGCTCTTGAGCATTCGACGGGGGTCCAAATGTTACATTTTAAAGAAAATATTCAATTGAAATGCCAAAATTTAAAAAACGTTGATGTAATAATTTGGGATGAAGCATCAATGATTAAAAAAAAGCATTAGAGATAGTTGGCAGAACTCTTAACAGTCTTCTTGCAGTCATAAAAAAACCGTTACAGAAGTCCTATTATTGAAGAAATATTTAAATATTCTAAATTAAAGCAACCTTTCAAAATTATAGTTTTATAGTTTAATAGATTATTGAACCAGACAAAAATTACAATAAGTTATCCCTATAGTGGTAAATAGAATTACCTGTATATAGGGCTGACATCTTAAGTACTAACATTATAGAAAATAAAATATACAAATATAAAAATAATAAAAAAAATATAAAATATAACTACAATATATTAATATACTTAATGTTATTTACAAAGGTAACTATTCGAGTTTATTTATTTTCAAAGTATATTTGGTCTACGCTACGCTTGAGTTCTGACCCGTATGTTACCTTAATTTTAAAATTGTCTTTTTTATTTCTTAATGCTTTGAGTTCCTTTGGTAGTTTATTATAAAAACTAACATCTGTAACGTAAAAGTTTTTCTTACATACATTGTGAATTTAAATAAAAATATTTGGTCAAAAAATAAACTCTATAATATAAATTCTATTTTTCTTTTTAGATATAAATCTAAATGCTTCTATTAATAGAGTAATTTGGGTACCGCAAAACGATGACATTATAACTATTAACAAATAAGTATTAAAATTATTACATGATGAAATAAAAACGTATTATAGTATAGATTACGCTACTCATAAAGGTGTCGAACAAACTGATGATATAATTAATTTTTAACTATGACTTTATAATTAATTTTTAGCAAAAGCAAAATAGAATGGAATACAATTCAAAATTCATATGTAAAAATTGCATGATCTAAACAAGAAAGCATGTTAGATCATTTAAATCACGAGATTGACGAGCTTATTGCTTTTGAAGAACAATTTGATTCATATTTAAGGGGGAGTCTGGTCCAGCCAATGTTTTTTTAAAATGCGTTTTTTCAGAGATAAACTTTATTTTTGATTACAGAACTCTTGGTACATGGAAAAGTATATCTAAAAAAGAAAATTCAATGACGATAGTGTGATTTTAATATCCATATATATAGATATAGTGGCTGCAAGCAGAGTGTCCGGAAAAATCGGCGGCAATTCGCCAGTCCTTGAAAAAACTCTGAAATATACGATTCGGGAAAATTTTGTTAGAGTATGAATGTAGAATGCGGATGAATCACAGTTTACAGAAAAAAAACGTTTTGAAAAAAAGTGGGCCAATAAACGATAATTGACGAAAAAAATCGGCCTTAATTTTGCAATAACTTTTTCCACCACTGATAATTTTTTATAAATCGAGATTCATCCGTACAGAAATTCAATTATTTTTCATTTAAGCCGTCGATGAAGTCAATCGGTTGAAAATTCTATGAGCTACGATTGCCGCCAATTCGAAAAACGTGTTTTCGAAAAAAACGCGTTTAAAGTTTTCAGGCCACTTCGTTCTCCATTCTACCTGCTTGGCGCGCACCACTCCTAACTACGGTTCAAGGTCTGATACGCTAAATTCTCATAAACGGTGTTAGCAAAGAGTATTAACAGAACTAATAATAAGATAAGAATTTATTAATTGTTTATTATTAATTTGTAAATAAACATTTTTTGCAAAATATATTTTTGCTCTATTTGAACATAAATATTATTTCTAAAGAATACACGTAAGTCCTAAAAAAATAATTTCAGTGATAAAAAAAGTTGTTTGAATTGTAATATAAATTCATTTTGAGTAATAATGGTTCTCCATAAATTTTTATAGCCCATTATGCTAAATTATGCTATTTAACATAGAAACCACTTATAAATTCTTTAGAAAAATAATTAAAAGTTAACAAAAAGTAATCAAAACAAAGTAGAAAAATAATCATATATTTTATAATTTAATTATATAATATTATTTCAAAACAACGTGTTATTGGTACATTGTGCAACAAGAGGAGAACGCGGTGCTTTTTTCAAACGAGGCTGATGATCAAATCATAATCCGAGTCTCAAAAACCTTCTTCCACCCGTATTACACATCGTATTTTCCTGAATAAGTATGCGAATAGTGCCGTTTTCATCCATGCAAAGGGAATGAGGAAATGGGCATTACGAGTTGTCCACTACATCTAAGAAATTCGGGAGCGAGAGGTAATGATCATCACCTCCCGCAGCGTCGAAGACGTTCGGACTGCCCAATTTTCCATTCGCTTTGCATCATGGAAAAGGGCCAGTTTCAGGCACGTATTGAGAAATAGTGCATAGTGCAACAAGGGGAGAAAAATTGACTTTTTCTAAGCGAGGATAATGATTGAGTATGAACGTACATGTGTGCTCAAATCATCATCCGAGTCTGAAAAAGTCTTTCCCCCTGTTACAAACTGTATTTTTTGTAATCAGTGCATGAATTGGCATTTTTTATGCATGTAAGACGGATGAAGCATTGGGAATGTTTAGTCGTCCACCGCACCAAAGAAAATGAACAGAATAAATTGATTGTAATTTGAAAGTTTTCATAAATTTTCAAAATTTTTAAAAATATGATTTTTTATCCTCTCTTATATATTATTCCCACTCCGTTGGGAGGAAATAGTACATTATGCTAAACGGAATAAAATCGACTTTATTTCCGTGTTGCATATAGAACTTTATTTCCGACTTGATAGTGGTCAAATTATTCACTTTAATGGAAAAGTTATATCTTTCAATCTCGGTTTAAATCTTTTATCATCGATTGGTATGTTTTATTGTCGGTTTATATCTTGTATTATCGGTTTCCATCTTTTATTTTCGGTTTATATCTTTTATTCTCGGTTTGTATCTTCTATTCTACGTTTATACCTTTCATTCCCGGTTTATATCGTTTAATCTCGGTTTATATGCTTTATTCTCGGTTGATATCTTTTTTTCTCGGTTTCTATATTTATATCTCGGTTTCTATGTTTAATTCGCGGTTTGAATCTCTTATTCTAGGTTTCTATCTTTTATTCTCTGTTCATACCTTTTATTCTCGGTTTATATCTTTTATTCTCGGTATGTATATTTAGTTTCAGGTTTCTATCTTTTATTCTCGGTTTCTATATGTTAATCTCGGTCTCTATCTGTTATTCTCGGCGTCTGTATTTTATTCTCGATTTATATATTTTATTCTCAATTTATATGTTTTATTCTAGATTTATATATTTTTTTCACCGTTTAAGTCTTTTAGTCTTGGTCCATATGTTTTATTCTTGGTTTATATCCTCTAATTTTCTTTTAAATATTTAATTTACGTTTTATATCTTTTATTCTCGGGATTTTATCTTTATTTCTCGGTTTCTATCTTTAATTCTCGATAAATATCTTTCATTCTTGGTTTATATCCTTCACTCTCGGTTTTAATATTTTAATCTCGGTTGAAATGTTTTATTCTTGGATTACATCTTTCATTCTCGGTTTCCATAATTTATTTTCTGTTTATATCTTTTATTCTCGGTTTGTATCTTTTATTCTACGTTCATACCTTTTATTCTCGGTTTATATCGTTTAATCTCGGTTTATATCATTTATTTTCGGTTTATATCTTTTATTCTCGGTTTGTATCTCTTATTCTAGCTCTCTATCTTTCGTTTTCGGTTTATACCTTTTATTCTCTATTTATATCGTTTAATGTCGGTTTATATCTTTTATTCTTGGTTTATATCTTTAATTCTCGGTTTATATCTTTTATTCTCCATCTATATGTTTAATTGCTCTTTATATCGTTTACTCTCCGTTTATATTTTTATTCCCGGTTTATATGTTTTATTCTCAGTTTGTGTATTTTATTTTTGATTTATATATTTTATTCGCGGATTATATCGTTTAATCTTGGTTTATATCTTTTATTCTAGGTTGCTATCTTTTATGCTCGACTTATAGGTTTTATTCTCGATTTATATATTTTATTCTGTGGTTTAAATATTTAGTCTCGGTATCTATATTTTATTCTCGATAAATATATTTTATTCTTGGTTTTTATCTATTACTCTCGGTTTATATGTTCTATTCTCGGTTTCTATATTTAAATATCGATTTCTATATTTTACTTTACGTTTATATCTTTTATTCTCGGTTTGTATATCTTATTCTAGGTTTCTATATTTTGTTCTCGGTTTATACCTTTTATTCTCTATTTATATAATTTAATGTCGGTTTTTATCTATTATTCTTGATTTATTTCTTTTATTCTTGGGTTATAACTTTTATTCTTGGTTTGTATTTTTATTCTTGGGTTATAACTTTTATTCTCCATCTATATCTTAAATTGCTGTTTATATTGTTTACTCTCGGTTTATATCTTTTATTCTCGGTTTTTATATTTTATTTTAAATTTATATATTTTATTCGCAAATTATATCGGTTAATCTCGGGGTTTGTATCTTTCAGTTTCGCATTCTATCTTTTATTCTCGGTTTAAATATTTTAGTCTCCGTTATCATGCTCCCCCCCCCCCCCTAGACTAGATGTGGGCACCCCAATATCTACGTCTGTAATAGAGGAGGAGGGCCCCCAACAATGGAGTGGATACCTGTGATCCTTCCAGAAGATAGACCGCCTCTCGTCAGCTGTCGGATTGAGCGCCGTTACGTCGGCCCATTCGAGGATCGGTAAGGTTCTCACTCTTTTGGTCACCTTGTTATATGCCCATTCATCTACCTTGATGACATCCTCCTTTCCGCTGAGGATCTAAGGAAGCACGCCAGCCACCCACATTGGCAAAGGCGTTAAAATTCAAACTCTCCACCACACAGGCGTACATCAACCTGGCGTAGGAGTCGCTGGATGCTCTGTTGAGAGTAGTTTTGACCGCTTGCTCCGATATCGCCACTCTGCTCTCTCATGATCACTAATTCGATCTCATTTCTATCTATTCCCTACTTTTTCTCGCTCTTCTTTAATTTTTTCTATGTTTCTCTCACTACTCTCTCTATTCTCTACTTTTTCTCTCTCTTCTCGAATTTTTTCTATGTCGCTCTCTTGAAACTCTATATTTTCTTCTCTTTCCTTCTCTTCTCTACAGTCGCTCTCACCTTAATTACATTACTTACACTTAATTCTCTCATTGTACTCTATAAAGTATTGGTCGCTAATGATGTGGTTGTCTTTGATTCCTTCTGGTGAGGTTCTTACTCAGTACTGGGTGAATCTCTCCCTCATGCAGCACTGACCTAACACCCCAAGCTTCTTTTACTCTTCCTTGGGTCGCTATCGGTAGTTCCTGGTAAAACCCTGGGTCGCTAATCATTTTCGTATTCATTGTTGGGTCGCTATCACCCTTGAAGGAGCTGACAGAGGATCGCTGCGAAGTTTAACTCCTCTTAGAATTAGTCCCTTTTCATAGCGCCACTTAATTCATTCCCGATGGGGCGCGCTACACCGGGGGCAGGTGAACAGGTCTATGTCCCGTTGGCCGCAGTTATGACACCAACTGTGCCATTTAGGGCATAGACAATTCTTTGCAATGTGTCCCATTTGCCAGCAGTTATTGCAGGGCCCATCAGGAGGGTCAAGAAGGGGGTTGCTAGCGATGGGGATTAGTCCGTGGCTAGACATGATCCCTGTCAGCTGGACTTTCTTCCCCGCCAACCCCGTCACTGGAAGACGTCGCCTTGAGTGGGTCGCCGTTCCAGTTGGTGGTGACTCGAGTTTCTGGGCATCCTGCCTCGACCTTACCGATTCATAGTCGACTGGGATATTAGGGCGACGTATGAGTCGACTGGGCGGTAAGCGGCGGGGTACTTCCTTACACCCCGCTACAGCTCCCACCTTGGCTCCAATAGCCTTCTCTATGACTCTGTTGTTTGCTCCCTCCGCACTTGCGACTTGTCTCTCTTCTCTCTTGAATAGTGGCTCACTTTCGGTCGCTCCTTTCATCTGCTCACTTCCATCTTCTGTGGTCGCTTCCTTCTCTTCCTCTTTCTCTAGTAACTTGTCTACTGCCACTGGTGCTGCTGTGGCCGCTGGTGCTGCTATGACCGCTACTGCCACTGCTGTTGCTACTGCTGCTGCTGCCGCTGCTGCTTTTGCTGCTGTCGCCGCTGCTGTTGCTGCTGTCGCTGCTGCTGTTGCTGCTGTCGCTGCTGCGGCTGCTGCGGCTGCTACTGCTGCTACTGCTGCTACTGCTGCTACTGCTGCTGCTACTGCTGTTGCCGCTGCTACTGCTGCTGCTACTGCTGTTGCCGCTGCTACTGCTGCTGTTGCCGCTGCTACTGCTGCTGTTGCTGCTGCTGTCGCTGCTTTTCCTTCACTCTTCTCTCTCATCTCTTCAATTGTCACTCGGGTCTCTTCGCTTTTCTCTATATGGGAATTTCCTGCCGGACTTAGCATGGCACTCTCCCCCCTATACCCAGAACCAAAAGAACGTCAGCAGTGTTACTTGGCAAAACACTCTTCATGCCTGTCCTTGTGAGGTCGCCTTTCTGCACAGCATCTTCAGAGGTCACTAGTAGGACAAGCAACCGTCCTGCCTCAGTCGTCAGAGCTCGATCCAGATCCACGTATCCGCGTTCACGCTGCGTTTCGGGTGTGTCTGAACTGTCCTACTGTCTGATTCGGAGGAACTACTCCTACTTGACTTTCTATGCCAGAAGGGCTATGTCTCCGGCGTCTGTTGCGTCTCCGATCGCTTTTCAAATCACGTCCTTGTCAGTCCGGTCCCAAGTGGAATAACCTCGCTTCCGGTGCTGTATATATCCCGGGTCTGGGTTCGACGTTCCTGGCAATCCTGCTCCCGGAGTTCGTACCCATGACGGTCGTGCGTCTGCATTCGAGGACAGTACCTTTGATTGTGAGGTCGCTGCTACATGTTGTGTTGAGTCAACTGGACCGGTGGGACCTGTGAAACTTGGCATCCTGGTACTGGAATCATGCATGACGGGCCTTCGTGACTACTGAATCCTGGGTGCTGCCAATTCTCCTTGCATCGATGTAGCGTTGGTAATGGTGGTGGTTGCGCAACTAATTGTCCGATTGATTATTACCTGTGCTCTAGACTCTTGTATCTCAGCTACTTGTCTTGACGTAGTAAGCGGCCGAACGTCTTGGCTGTTTTCGGTCCCTGTGCTTTGGCTTTCTAAAGTTTTGGTCGACTTCCTGGCTCTTCTAGCCCTTTTTCTCGTGACCACGGGTATGGGAATTTCCTCGTATGACTCCTTGCGCATAATTGCAAACGTAGTCGCCGGTAATTCCTCCGGTTGTTTTTCATTCACGGACGGGTCCCATGATACTCCAACATTACGCTCGACTGTCCTTACACTGGCTCGCAGAAGTCTGTCTCTCAGTTGCACTGTTGTCCCAGATACGCTAAGTCCCATCTGATCTAAAATTATTATCAGTTCGTTCGGGTCCATCCCATTTATTCTAGTTGATACTGCCATTCGCTGGAGTATACGCGGATCCTTCTTTGCTGCTTGTCTTGTGTTCATTTTGTGCTTTTCCTCGTTCACAAAGAGAAGAAAACAAAAACAGCGGTTAGGTCGCTAGTTACACTCTACAGTTACTTCAATATTCGCGTTGGGAGGGCCCGCCGAAGTCCTTGGAATCTTCGCCAAGAAGGGGATTTAACCTACGGTACTCGGTGCACGTGAATGGATAGGTCGCTAATAAGGGAAGCCGTTTCAACTCTTCAAGGTTTCAATTATTATATAAGGATTTTATAATACTAATGTGTGTGTGTATATATATATATATATATATATATATATATATATATATATATATACACTAACATGCCTGCCTTATTACATACATCTAACATGACCTGCCTTATTACATTTAATGCAGCAGTACTTATAGGTCTTGCCCCTGGTAGGAGGCAGACCACATTCAGCACAGCTTTCAATGCTGGTCTCCATACCGTGACACACACACGCACACTCTTACGCCTCGATTATATAATCCGCACGTACCTGTCTATGTTGAGACTCGGGCATGCGCAGACTTTAGCGCTCGAGGTGAGGCAGCAGGATTATAATATAGCTAACTTCAAACCTGAGGCACCAGTGCAAAAAAGAAATTGCTGTATAAATACAGCACACCTGATGAAAAATGACTATGGTGGAGGAGTCTTGCACTGTCGCCCTACTTGAGGGTCACACTATAGCATACCCGAAGGTACGGCGGCGGCGTAAAGAAACTTTAAACGAGATCGATGCGGATGCGTGTGTGCACGTACAGAGAGCACAGACTCTACTCTACTAGATAGAGAGAGAGAGAGAGAGAGAGAGAGAGAGAGAGAGAGAGAGAGACAGAGACAGAGAGAGATCCTACTACGTTGCCGCGAAGCTTACTCTAACTTTCAGCTTCGGGGATTAATTACGGCACGAGTATGATTTGACATATTTTCACTTTCATGAATTCATTCTTTAGGGATAAGCCAAGTGGTTCTTCTTCTTGATTAACCCGTTCTTCCTCGACAACACTCGGCGAAGGTTGATCCTCGCGCTGGAGCACTGAAAGGCCCCTGTTTTCCGGTTCCGGCGAAGCTGGCAAATCACCCGTAAAAACAGTTGCACGCGCGTGTCCGGCAGTCATCGCATCAAAAGCGGGTACACCGGCCACATCCTATCCACTTCACTGACAGTCGTGTGCCACGATGATGGCGTTTATTGCAAACGGCCCACTTTTCTCCTGCTTTGATGTAGTGGAGCACGTCGATACGAGCCACACTGTCGTACTCTCTTAAATCAGCGATCTGATTGTAGTATTCGTTGATATTGTCAGTCATCTGGTTCATGTCACTTTTCAGTCTCACTATTAATATTGTTATACAACTCTGTTATTTTATACAATTTTTTTCTTTATTTGATCACACTTTTTTTCTTTAAGATTCAGTTTGCTCTCAAGAGCAGCGATCGTTTTTGAACACATGGTCAGATATAATAGAAATTTCAATGACCCGAAAGAGTATTGTTTTGTGTTTATAAATTACTCATATACCTATATGAAAGAATTCATATACATATTCAGGCACTGTTTGAATTCCTGGTAAGTGATAAAAATCAGCGACAAAATGAAAGTTTTTTTTTTCACGTATATAGGCAAGTACTTATCAAATTTTAAGAACGTTTCTTTCCATATATGGTTTGTATTCCGTAAACAGACAAATACTTTATACATTCGTTAGCAGTGGCGTCGTCAGGTTGCCCTTCGCCTCTAGGAAATTTAGATGGGTATGAGTGTGATATTTTTTCGACTTTTTTCACTATCGATCTTCGTAAAACAAAATGTGTGCACATGCTACGATCTGAATTTAATAGCTTTGCTAAGAAGTAAAGCACTTGCGTAAAAATGAATCAGTGGAACCGGCGCATAGTTCGAGTTTAAGAGTTATATTCTCTTTTACATGGCAGCCACCAACGTTGCCGCTGTCTCTGTCGCAGTCCCTTTGTATATGAGATGACTCAAATATCAAAATTTGCGGCATGACCGTTTTTTACAACACCTCACCACTTTTAAGTATAGCTGTGCAAAGTCTTATAAAAGAGTAACGCCTACCTGCCTACTCTTTTAGTGATAATGCGCACAGTAGCAAGGGTAGATCTAACAAACATGGAGAAGGCAATTCAGTGTGAATTGCGCGACATAATTTTTAAAATAGAATCGTCATTAAGATTCGAGCGCTACCCGGTTTGGCGAAGCTGCAACCGTATGTGGCGCAGGTGTATGCATACGATGACGCATGTAGCATTAGAGCGCGAGCTAAACTTTTTACTGATCCAGTGTGGATTTCGCAGACTCGCACCTTTATATGAGCAAGGGGTTTTCAAGCGCACACCTACATCTATAATTTTAGTCGGTCAGTTCATCAAAAGAATGAATATGCAAAATGTGAGTATTTTAATACGAGGAACAGCTTGGTTAGTAATAAAAAAATTTAAAAACTTTTTTTATTGATAAAAAATATTTAATAAAATGATTTTTTTTAGCTTTTAATAGATTATTTGATAATATTAGTGATGACAGACATACGACTTTTTATGAAGACACAGCACGTGATGAACGAGTAGCAACCCTTCCGATGCATCGGATTAACAGGAGAGTGAGGGGGAGCTCGAGCAGCAGCAGCAGCAGCAGCACGTTTCGCGCAGTATTCCCGCATCTCCCGACTCAAGTGACCAATTGGTAGTGGAGGAAGGTGTACGTGTAGAGAAGGAGGAAGGGTATGATGCTCTTAATAGAGCAATCGAGCCAAGTTTTACCAAGTGTGATTCTTAACGGTCAAAATATCATTACGTTGCAACTCGAGCTAACAACGTTTATACGAGATAGTTTAAACTCGTAGATAGTTTAAACTATTTTCACATGAAGTTGAGCGCACTACAGAGCACTTTTGATTTACCTGTTAGGATTAAAAAATATTATTTGCCGCATCTATTTAAGAAGCTTGAAAATCAACATTATGTAGACCCACTACCGGTGGCCAAATTTTACGGACCAGATTCAATGTCAGCTCGCGATAGAGATACTTTTTACGCTTGGTATAACGAGAACGCACCTCATTACATTTTCGACTTTGAGCTAGAAATTCTTATGTATTGCCGTTCTGACGTTGAGAACTTGAGACGCGTATGTTTGGATTTTAGAAAAATATTTCTCTCTGTCGGAGATACAGATCCTTTTGTATATGCAACCACGATCGCATTAGCCTGTTCACACGTATTAGAAAAAAAATGTTATTACCCAATAGCACAGGTATAATTCCACCATACGGCTATAGACGCGCCGATAGACACTCACAGAAATCCATCGAATGCACACGGGGAGAGCTCGAGAGTTTACGTTAAGCGAGGGATTTTTAGTAGATGGGTATTTACACCCGGAAGCTGAAGTTCATGCTCACGACAGGGGTACAGTTTTCGAGTTCTAAGGTTGCTACACGCACGGATGTCCAAAATGTTTTAAAAATAATCGCGATAAAATTTCAATGTATGGTCGTTCTTTCAACGAATCTTACGAGAACACACGTGCACAAATCGCTCGAATAAAGTTTCCCGGTTACGAAACGCGTGAAATTTGACAGTGCAAATTCGAACGCATAACAATTGAAAACCTTCAAATTTTTCGTTGTGTATCAAATCATCCGCTTATCAGTAAAATAACTTTAAATCCGCGCTACGCATTTAGGGTCGCAGGACAGAAAATATCGTCACGTATTACAAAGCTAAAGTAGACCAAAAAATTAAGTATACAGACATTTGTGCTCGGACATCCACGCATTCGCGTTGGCGCAGAGTGTAAAAAACTGACGGGTGGTAAAAACAACTAAAAATGTAAAATGTAAAATTTTGACACCGCGTAAATTTTTTCTACCTTTTTTACCTATAAAAATGCATAATCGACTATTATTCGCACTGTGTCGTTCTTGATATGAAGAAATACGGCAAGGAGACTGTAACCACGAAGAAATTCACGAGCGCGAATTCACTGGCACATGGGTGGCCGATGAGTTGAGAAAAGACATTTAACTTGGATACGAAATTACTGTAATATATATAATTTGACAGTATCGGATGACACGCCTTGATTCGCGCACGGGTGAAGGAGGCTTGTTTGCCGGTTACCTAAAGTTATTTTTGAAAATAAAGCAGCAAGTGAACACCTGGCCGTCTTGGTGTGAGAATGAAATTACTAAAATATAATATTTGCAAGAGTACGAGCGAGACGAGGGAATCTTGATTAAACTCTTTTTGGGGTAAATTTGGCCAGCGTAAAAATTTGATGCAAACTGAAATAATAAATACTCGAAAAGATCTTCTTAAACACCTAGTAGACCCTGAAAAAGAAGTTTCGACGTATTGCCCGTAAGTGATGAAATTTTGTATGTTAATTGGAAATTTAGGAATGAGGCTGTAGTACCCACTCCGTACACAAACGTCGTTATTGCCGCGTATACTACCGCACAGGCTCGTCTCAAATTATACAGTATTTTGGAACCCCTATCGGCGAGAATTCTTTATTACGACACTGATTCGTGTGTGTTCGTGTGTAACGAGGGTACTGCAAACGAATAAAGCCCTCCTCCCGGCTCTTTATTAAGTGATTTAACGGATGAGTTAAAAGTTACGAGGAAGAAACCTACATTCATACGTTTCTACCCGGCAGCCCAAAATTTTATGCATTTCGAGCACTCACCCCCTCTACGGGTGATACTATAGGGTGTTGCAAAATCAAGGGAATATATTTAAATTTTATGAATTCTAAAAGAATAAATTTTGAAAGTATTAAAGTTCTCCTCGATCGTACATTTTACGATAAAAAAAAAGAAAATATAATCATACCGAGCAATAACGAGGCTGAAGAAGAAGAAATAGAAGAAAGCGCGAACAATATTAAAATAAAATTTGAAGCTATAAGACGTAAGCCCGCTGGTGACGTTGTAACGCGCGATAAAACAAAAACGTGTTGCATTGTTTTGAAAGAAAGACGATACGTTTCGCAAATTTTGTCTTTACCTTTTGGTTAGAAACACTAAATAATTAAGTTGCTATTATGTAAAACATTTAATAAAATTTGTGACATGTAAAATGTCACAACGAAAGAGGTAAAGAGAGAAGTAAGGTGAGGTTAGAATAGGCAGGTGGGGTTAGTATCGGGGAGATTATTATTATTAATTAGGAGGGATACACAAACTCCGGACGGAATCACGCACGCACCAAACCACCGAACGCACGCTATTCAAAATTGCTTATTTTTTTATTAGGATTATTAATCGCGAATATTATTATATGTTTTCGAGGGCTAGGGAGAGGGGAAGGAGTAGGCCGTAGGGGACCCCAAGGAGAATCAGCGGAAGATCGAGTTGTGGAAGACCTTTGTTTGATTTCAGGGGCTCAAGGGCCGGGAGACCAAGAAGAGAAGGAACCACCACCCTAGGCGGCGGTGGTAACGCCCGTGCCAGCCCCCCTTCATTCCAGATGGGATGTCGCCACCGAAGGGGGATCCTGCGGGTTACGGTGAGGCCCGAAGCCAACGAGGGGACCGCCGCCAACACCAGGGTATCCCGGTGGGACCTACCCCCAACGGGGAGACCAACGGCACGGCCACCATCCCGGTGGGACATATCACCCAACAACCCACCTCCAGTGCCCGTGACAGACGCCAGGCCCGAACCCATCACGTTCCCGACGGAGGGGCTGATGGAGTTCGTGAGGAGAATTGCCCACCTCCCGGTGGACACCCAAGACCTACTCCTCCGGGAGTGGATGGGCAAACCTCGCGGCTAAGAAATCGAGTATTGCGGAGGGGGAGTCATCAAGTGATGGATGTAGGAAGGAGGCGGTAGAAAAAAAATATATGCACAACTCAATCCTATCATTTTTGTGTTCATTTATTTCATATCACCTATCGTTATGTAATGTTGGTGGCGGATGAAATTTGTTACGATAAAAAAGCGAGCGTTCGGTGTCGGAGGCTTTGTGGGCGTGATTCTGTCGAGGTAGATATTTCTCGGCGTTTAAACTAATTTAAACCAGAGATCCACTCCGTTGGAGTGATCTCCGGTTTAGGAGAGGGTATTTGTGACATGTAAAATGCCACAACGAAAGAGGTAAAGAGAGAAATAAGGTGAGGTTAGAACAGGCAGGTAGGGTTAGTATCGGGGAAATTATTATTATTAATTAGGAGGGATACACAAACTCCGGACGGAATCACGCACGCACCAAACCACCGAAAAGCTGGAGACAACACGAGCGGCCGGGAGCCGCGGGGCCAGAGCAGCAGCAGCAACACAGCAGCAGCAAACGAAACACACTCACACACATACACACTCGCGTACGCGGACACTCGAGAGAGAGAGAGAGAGAGCGATCGGAACGCGAGGAGTCTCAGCGGCGTCATCCTTAAGGACGACGACTAGAACAGCTGATGAACAAGCGGGCGCGTGCCATGCGGCTGTAACCGATCCGGGGAGTAGAGGGAAAGCCGAGCGGCAAGAGAGACGGAAGACAGTCGGCCAACAGAAGATGACCAGATAAGCATCAAATAAGATGGGAAGAGAGGCACGCGGAAGGAGAAGGGGGCAAGGCGCGTTTACAACGAACGCGTTGCGCTCCAGCAATTCGCATGCAGTATGTATCGAGTAATGGGATAAAATTATCGGAGAAGCGTGCAGTATAGAGGGCGCTGTTAATATTTTAAATTACGCGCGTCCCCGAGGCGAAATGCATGACGGGTAAAACTAGAGTAGTAACTAAACTCTGGTTACTACTCTAGTGAAAATCGAGTTGAGGGCCTATGCCAACAGGTGTTAGAATAGGAGAGGAGACCGAGTAAGGCAAAATAGATGGAGATAGGGTACAGGGAGGCCACGAGGAGACGACTGGAGTCCTTCCGCCCTGCCCATTCCGTCCGGAGCCTTCGCCGAGCACAGTCGTTGTTACAGGAGCAGACTTCGGATAGAGGTTAGCCGCACCGCGTGGTAACTGTAAAATGGAGGAGCAGTCGAGTTAGCAGAGAAGGAGTCACTAATTTGTATTCAATTCAACGTGAGTCAATATACTTTCGCTCGGCGAGTATTTGCCCACAAAGCGCCCGGCCTGTTCGTTATTCAAGAGAGTTTTTGTAATTTGACTTGAAAATTACTTGGTGAGAGCAGTCCATTATTTTTCTCTGTTTCAGTGCAGTCGACGTTCGAGGCTTGGTGGAGAGTCGGAGTTGCTGTGTGTGTTCGCCGCCGAATATTTTTGTGTGTTTTTAGGTCGAGAGAGTTCCCGAGTTCGAGGCATTTTATTATAGGTTGTAGGTAATACCGGCAACGCGGTCGGCACTTCGTGCGTGCAAGTAGAGGCGGGGAGCGGCCATTGGACCGCCCACGTGCGACCATAATTCAGTAGCGAAGTAGTTAAAATCGGGCGATAAGTAGAGTCGTGGTGGTTATAAAAATTTAACTTAGTTAAATTTCGGGGTTTTATAAATGTATATTTCAGAAATTAATGTTACAATTAATAAATTGTGTAAAGTGACGGCGGCATATTAACTTTTAACGAGCCGGCATAGAATTTCTTATAGTTATGATTTATAAATGCAAATTGATGTATAGCTATTATTATCGTGAAATAAACGTTAGAAAAGATATATATATAGATATATATAGATCATTTACGTAGATAGAACCTGTATGAACCATAATGATTAAATTGTTGATAATTATTTATTTAAATAACTCGAGATTGGATCTCCGTGGGTCGCGCCGTTTGTCCAGGCGTCCGCTCAGCGAACCTCCTCTTGAGATCCGAGGAGTCAACAAGAGGGTAATTTTCGAGCAACAAAGTGCAGTATTGGGCGAATAATAAAATAATTAATGAGTTGTATGGACCGAATCCATATCGGTTAAAATACAACATCATAAATTATGAAAATAAATTTATTTTAATCAAATATTTATTTTTTCTTTACATGTATGTATCATCTGTACGTATCGGCATAATATAACATATGCTCGTGCTAGTATAGATATATAGATAATAGTTTATTTTGTATAAAAACAAAAAATATTTACAGTATTACATGGATAACAGGCTTGATCATTGCACAGTCGAATGAAATAAAATACATTTCGTCGATAGATATTACATAAAGATCGTCAGTTTTAATAAAATTGACTACACACTCGTCATACGACATCCACATATAGACTGATAAATACACTCACGCAATAACATAGAACGATACAAAAATAAATAACAGTTAATTGGCACTTTTTGCGACAAAAAATACGCCCTTCTTCCCTCCACGGTCAACCAGCTCAGGTTCCTCCTGTAGGGAGTTACGTGCTCGTCCCTTCTCGCACCACATATGACCGATTTCATCCCAAATCATGCAGGCCGACAGCACCTATCTCTCCGAATCAGCTCAAATTATAGTATATTATTCTACTCGGAAAATAAGCGTATACGTATTTTTTTATTTTTCGATAGCATCAAAATTGCATGTCTTATGCTTTTTTCAAAAATGACTCCTCAAATTTCGTTTCTCAAAAATCGAAAACTTTTTTCTTTTTAAATCGTTCTAATTCGTCTTTTTATAGATATTTGAAAATAATACTGTACATATTCGATGCTGTTGGTCATACTCTTTCGATCTGCCAAGTTCAAAAAATTTTTTACAAAAAATCAAGGATGATATGGCATTTTTTATAAACAATAAAAAATGCTTTTTTCTCAAAAAAGCCATCTTTTTTTTTACTCAATTTTTTTTATAGATAGCTAGTCTCAATACCTACATGGTCATATACATGACATTTGGAATATTTTTGTTTTTTAAGAGATATAAACGAAATAAGAAATAAATTTTATGTACCCCTAAGTATAATGATTATACGTATATAGCAGAGCAAGAATCTGTGCATTAGGCGAATACGTGTACGATTATTTATATATGTGTGTGTGTACACCATAGAGGAGTATAACGCATGGTACTAGAATTCTCCGCAAGGTGGCTAAAACTCATCTTTTGCTATCACATAGATAATGTTAGTTATTTTAGCTTATTTAAGGAACCCGGTCTAGTTATCTTAATATATATAGTATTACTTATACATACTAAGATTTCTCTTGAATTATGGCTGAAATTTATTCAACAAAGAGGCGAAAGTGTCCAAACTTTTTTGGATCACACAAAAAAAAACGTATATGATGCCACTGTTAAATTTAGATAATTGGAGAATTTAGCAGAACTTCTTCGACAAAGTTTTCCTAACAAAAAAGCAGTGCAGAGTTCGGATTATGTATGCTTCAATTGTTATGAACGCGTTAAAAATATTGAACCAAAGGAAATAATTGATGCGATTCATTCAGACAATTATACTGACTTGGACAGTGATACTGAAGACCATGATTTTCGAGCTAGCACCCCAGAGTGGATTGAGCATTTAAACGAAACCTTAATTTCAAGTTCTTTTGGTAATGTTTCGCCACTTAAAAGGAAGAGAGGTACTGATGATTCATCTGTGCAAAGATACATTATTAGAAAAAAATCAGAACTAGTATCTTCATTCTCATATGCAACTAGCTCAAAATTGTCAGAAGCATACAATGTTTGCATTGATGAATCACATGATGATTTGACTCAATGCTTCCGCAATGAATGGCTCAATAACTTGCGAGTAGCACTTAAAAATTGTGACAGTATAATGAGAAAATTAGAATTTTAACGTTGCTTCCTTCGTCATTAACAAAATCTAGTATTTTATCAGCATTTCCCGAAGTAACTGTTTATATGATTGACAAAGCAAGAATGCTTGTAACAACTAAGGGAATATATTCTGAACCTGACGCGTATACTGGTCATCCATTGGACGAAAAGTCTACAAAAATTGCCATGGAATATTTTCTAAACGGTGACTTTAACTGTACACGTCAAAGCCCTAATAAATGTGATGTTGTGACTGTTCAACAAAATGGAAAAAAAGAAAAAAAAATAAAACGTTATTTGACACGCAGTTTAAAAGAGGCGTATAAACTATTCAAACAAGAAAACCCAGACATAAAAATCGGTATAACAAAGTTTTATACATTAAAACCAAAGTTTGTTATGTTGAGCCCGTCGAAGGAAGTGTGTCTGTGCATTTACTGTGCAAATTTTGATTTATACGTTAATAGTCTAAATAATTTCCTAGGACGCAAACATTCAGACCTCGATAGAGTTCGTTCTACACTTTTATCGGTAATTGTTTGCTCCAATTTGTCCGATAAGTGTCTTTTTCAAGAATGTACTTTATGCCCAGGTTCTGAAAATATCAACCTAAGTTTGTTTGGATTAGAGACAACTAATGAACATGAGGAGATTGTTTTTGCTATGTGGGAAAATGGCCATCTTGTGAAGAAAAGATTAACAATCTCCAATTTTTTTAGCGATCTTTCTTCTTGGACAGTCGAAACAAGCGTTCATTTAAATATTAAAAACATACAAAGAAAAGCTATAAAAGAAGAGAAAGAAATAGCTGCAGCTAACTCAGGTCATCTAATACTGCATGGTGATTTTGCTGAAAATTGGGCAGTGATTCACAGTAACCCTATTCAAGGTACTCACTGGGTTAATCAACAAGTCTCTATTTTCACAGCAGTTTGTTATCAAGGAAAACTAACAAAAACTTTTGCTGTCATCAGTGATGATAGAAAACACGATTCTGCCCATGCCTTCTTAGCAATGGAAAAAATAATTGATTCGATGAAAAATGATTCAACCGATTTAATAGATCAAATATCGATTATAACAGATGGAGCAGCAAGCGACTTTAAAAATCGATTTCAATTGTATGAAATGAAAAATGCTTCCATCAATAAAAAATGGTTGTTTTCAGCTACACGTCACGGGAAAGGTGCATGTGATGGTGTTGGCGGACTAGTCAAACACTATGCAACTAGACATAATCTTCAGAACAGTCATATTGAATCAATACAAGATGCCAATGCTTTTGTAACAAAAGTTCAATCTTATACTAATAATATTAAACTAATCTTACTACCAAAAGAAGATATTGAAGTTTTTAGACAAAATAAAATAAAAGAGTGGCTTAAGGCTCCTAAATATAACGGCATTCAGAAAACCCATGTATGGAAAGTAAATGTAGGTAAAAAGAAAAAATCTTATACAGGTCGAACTGCTCTTCATTCTTTAACAAAATTGTTAAATAAAGAGAAACAGAAGAAGAAGAAAATCAACTAAAAGAATCGTGTTAGCAGGAAAGTTAGAAAAAGCAATAAAATGTCTAAAAATCATAAAAAAGGGAAAAATACATAGGATTTTTTCTTGCACGACAGTGCTATGGGGGAACATAAAATTTTTTTCTTATTTCGTTTATATCTCTTAAAAAACAAAAATATTCCAAATGTCATGTATATGACCATATAGGTATTGAGACTAGCTATCTATAAAAAAAATTGAGTAAAAAAAGAGATGGCTTTTTTGAGAAAAAAGCATTTTCTATTGTTTATAAAATATGCCATATCATCCTTGATTTTTTGTAAAAAAATTTTTGAACTTGGCAGATCGAAAGAGTATGACCAACAGCATCGAATATGTACAGAATTATTTTCAAATATCCATAAAAAGACGAATTAGAACGATTTAAAAAGAAAAAAGTTTTCGATTTTTGAGAAACGAAATTTGAGGAGTCATTTTTGAAAAAAGCATAACACATGCAATTTTGATGCTATCGAAAAATAAAAAAATACGTATACGCTTATTTTCCGAGTAGAATAATATACTATAATTTGAGCTGATTCGGAGATATAGGTGCTGTCGGCCCGCATGATTTGAGATGAAATCGGTCATATATATCTCACACAGGAGTTCTGTAACCTTTGAAGCCTGGTCTGAAGCTCACCTGACACATCAAGATATACAAGAGAACAATAATCCAGGTGAGAGACAACTAGAGTGCTAGCGAGCTGTTTACGTAACGCCTGAATGGTACAGGATCTAAATGATCTCAGAGCATAAAGGGCTCTATTAACCTTTCGGCTAATCGCATCCACTTGCGGTTTCCACGGTAACTTCGAATCCATAACAACACCAAGGTTAGTTACAGTTTCAACAAACGCTATGAAAACATTATCGTCCACTTCAATGCTTGGAAGGTGCATACTCTGTAACCTATTGATATTATATTCTGTCACAAAAATAATGGTTTGAATTTTCCCAACATTAAGACGGAGGTCGTTCTCAGTAGCCCATGGCGACACTGCACGCGCTAGAGCTGATAACCGATCTATGCTCCCTGGAAAATCGTCCCTCGTAACTTGTGTGAAGGTCTGTAAATAGTCAGCATATAGTAAATGCTCGACACATTTTGATAATTTGCCCTCCGGGTGTTTAAAGCCCGCCAGAATATCCCGCAGATCATTAATATAAAGACTGAACAGAAGAGGTCCGAAGACAGAACCCTGCGGCACGCCAAGATTGGTTGAGAGCCAATCTGATTCTCCATTTGAATTAGTAACCACTCGCTGGTTACGCCCTGTAATGTATGACCTAATCCACAGGATTACCGTCCTGGCGAACCCCATTCTGATCAGTTTGCGGAGTAATTTGGAGGGCGAGATCATGTCGAACGCCTTGCTGAAATCAAAAAGAAGGAGAATTGTAAGGAGCTGTTTGCTGTTGTTAATACCCTCACGAATCTCTTCTGATAGACTCAGTAGTGTTGTTTCCGTACTATGATGCTGTCTAAAGCCAGTTTAGCGATGGTCAAGGATTTTCTTGGATACAATGAACTCCGAGATCTGTTCGTGTACAATTTTTTTGAGGACCTTAGAGAGAAAAAGGCACCAACTGAGCCCTCTTCCAGGCCCCCGGAAAGATCCCACTGGACAGGGAGGAGTTAAATATGTCAGTCAAATGATGGGCTAATACCGGAAGAGACTTCGCGATGACGTTTTGGGGTATTCCATCCTCTCCCTTTGCTTTCGATGTGAAATGGGCAACGGCCAGGATTACCTCCGGGATAGTAATTTTACGAAAGGTGAAGCCGTAATCACTTGCCTCTGATAAAATGTCATCCGTGTTCACATCGCGCTCTGTCTGAGAGACGGATACTCCTGCGAATTGGTTGTTGAGTTCAATTGGTGAGAAACCATGCAGTTCCTCACGGGCCTCCGGTAGGAGTTCGAGGTTTCGGAGTTCCTTCCAGAACATCAAAAATTCTGCTCTGGATAAACGACTCACGTGCTTGAGTTGCGAGAAGTTCTGCTTTAGCCGCGAGAGCCAGGAACTCCTGGTACAAACCGCTGTCCCCTATCCGGCCATAACGCCGACGAACGGCGTCGCGCTGATTGTAGAGGTATTTGAGATCAGCGTCAATCCATGGTGGAAGACCCTCCTTTTCGGTCTAAACTCTTTTAGGGAAGCCAATTCATCGATGACTTCCATAATATTATGGCTAAGATGTTCAAGCCTGCTATCTACGTCTTTATCCAGACAACTAATGGGCGACCAATCTCGAGCAGCAAGGAGCGAAAGAAGCTTCTCCTGTCTAATAGATTTAAAGTCTCTGTACATAAAGCTTTTGAGGGCAGTGGGCTTTGATGTTAGGATGACAATTGTAACATCGATGATATTATGCCTACTGGGTTAGGTCGCTATCATGTTCTTCGCATTCAGCACTACATCATTATCATCAATAAGAATTACGTCAATTCGGGTGTGAGATTCTGCAACGTGGTGAGTCGCGCCATGATCAACTAATTTAAGATTTAATTCACATGCTAATTCTTTCACAAAAACCGCTTCATGTGAAGATAACAACATGTTGGCGATCAGATCACCCATAACTAGCCGATGGCGATAACCTGCCGAAAAACATGTGATATTCTCCACAAGGTTGGAATTGGCAGTAAAGGAGATCCCCGGCGGACGATAGATAACTGCCATGAAAATCGACGGAAGGCTGTCCTGTTGCACTTTACACATTAAGTATTCAGGTATACCCGGTTTACCTTTGTCAAGGTTTGTGCGCGAAACGCACAACAACGTTGCTTTACAGCTATTATGGACATAAAGGACCACTCCTCCCCCTTTATTGTTTTATCTTGCCTAACAGCTGAGTACCCATCGCTCTGAATGTCAACATCGCCGTGATCGCCAAAACGTAACTCAACTACGCCGAATAGTTAAGTAAGAAATCTTGAATTGTTAAGTAAGAAATCTCGAATTGTTAAGTAAGAAATCTTGAATTTTTAAGTAAGAAATCTTGAATTGTTAAGTAAGAAATCTTAAATTGTTAAGTAAGAAATCTTTTATACGATTTAATAATCTCAAGCATATTGCAAGGGGAATAGGTTTTAAGTATACGTGGCATAGAGGCGGTCGGTTCCTCGTTAAGATGCGAGACGGTGAAATAACGCATGAAATAACCTCAGCAGCAGATCTACATGCGCTGGCTGCGTCTTATAATAGCAAACTTATAACCATAACGACTGAAGTGCGAGACAAGAAAAATCAAACGCCTGCTGTACAATTGATCGAATAAATAATTTCTTATTTAACAATTCATTAATAAATATTTTACTCTGAATCAGGCTATTACAAGTTTCCTGATTAAGATGCGATACGTTGATATCTTTGACGCTGATCGCGGTAAATCTACGCTTCGCTCGCATGATATTGACTACTAACTCACGGCGAGAGAGGCAGACCACGCATGGTGTTCGACGACGCTCCGTTTCCGTCACTGTTGAGCCACTGTTTACCTGCCTCTCAGATCGCAGACGATGGCATGGACTATGTCCGCACGTTCTTTAAATTTATATTAGTCTATTAGTCTAGACTCAAACTTCAAATTTCGATCAAAAGCCATTCGTAGAGGTTTCGGAGTTTTTGTTTGAAACTTCGCACAGTGATAGATAATTGTATTACGGAGGGCAATAACCTCTTAGTTTTTCATAATTATACTTATTCTTTTAATTAAAGCCAATATTTCATAATTCTTGGGTCGGTAAGGATGGAAGGATAAAAATTGACTTTGACACCCCCTTCAGACTTATAATATCTGCGACTAGTGCTGGTACTAGTTTCACATACTGAAGGTCCTGATTCAGTTTAGCCGTCATGGAAGAAACCTTATTAGCAATTCCCGATATGTTGCCTACGTACGACTCTAACCTAGCTAAGGTGACTCTGCTATCTTCGTCGATGCTGTTGACGATGCTGGGTCTGTCCCCGTTTGCCGCTTCAAAGATAGAGTCCACCTCGTAGCTCGCATTGCCAGCAATGCGCGACGCGGATTGTGAAAGTGAAGACTCCGCATGTGGCCCCCGCTTCCCGGCAGCCCGCCTTACGCTTAAGCCAGACGGCGTTGAGGTGTGCAGCTGCAGGTACACGTAGTCACTCTGCCCAGTGCTTAGCTTGACGACCCCACCTTCTAGATAGCTTGTGCCTGAGACTGAGTGAGAGAGGGTGATGTTGATGGAACGGGGAGCGAGAGCGCCGTGCGGCACCCGTGCCTCAGCCAGAAATTCCCCTTCTCTCTCATTCACGGGTTTCACTCCGGTGCTGTCTATCTCTCTCTCTCCTGCTCTCTAATGTTGTAGAGTGCCGCCGGATAGCCCTCTTGCCTGTAACTTGGAATGCACGAGCTTGCTCCTATTGATGTTGTTGCGGCCGACGCACACAACACAGATAACCGCCTTTTTCTTCGATTTGCTGAGCACCAATGTTTTGAGGCACGCAGCGTCACATAGGCAATTGCATTTATTGCAAGAAGAGAGAACCATGCCACTCCGTCGTTGTCGTTTGCAGACAGCACATATTTTTAAATCTGCCATTGCTGCTGCTGCCTTCTCGTAGCAAAAATATGTGAGGACGGCCGTGCGTCTGTTTCCGATTAATGCGCAGAACCAGAAGAGAGAGACAGAAAAAAATAATAATATAAATAAATAAATATATGTATATATATATATATATATATATATATAGGTGACCCTTATTTTAACAATAACAGTGACGCCAAAAATCCGTGTGTTGCCGAAGTTACCATCGGATACGGGTGGAACACTGTGTTGATCTTGTCTTAAAGTTGTCTTGAGTTTGACTTCAAGACCCTTAAGGCCGGTTCCAAGGGAAAGTTGCAATGGAGTGTGGGTATTTCCCGGTGTGGTTGGTATCTTTAGGCTGTTGTGACATCACATATGCCTGTTTGAAGTATTGGTTACCTGTTCCGAAGTTCATGGTTTCTTATGCAACAACACGTGTTTGAACCCTAACCCGGACGGCCCATGTTCCATATTCTGGGTTGCTCATTAGGCAGACTGTGGGCTAAGGGTACACTAGTCCTAGGGCAGAAAGGTCTCTAGGCCTAGGGTCCCCACCGAAAGTATAGATCCCCACCGAAAGTTTGGGTCAATTGCTAATATATACAAATGCCCAATGAGTATGCAAAATTTCGGTTTTTCCAGGGCAGTTTTCACCTGGAAAACGACCAATTTTTCGCCAAAACTTGACATGTACTTACTTCTTTCAGAGGGGGGGGGGGTAACAGTATAATCTTAGCCCGCGCGAGTGTGTGCGCGCGTATAAGCTTTTTAGTGCGCGCGCACGCAGTACTAGCTTAAACACCGCGGTGATGAGCTTAACTACGCAGAACGCGCGCGAGCGTAAGGAATAAAATTAAATTTAAAAGTTAAAAGAAATAAAAATTAAATACCGCTAAACGCCGCTTAATTAAAACAGATTTATACACAGAGCCGATCGTATCACCCACGTTGACGAGGACCGCTGCAGAAAAAAGTAGCTTAGATTGGACATATAGAATGAATTATCAAAAGCAATATTACGATCTCTCGCACGAGGCGGGATACTCGGGCGTGCGAAATCTCACACGTGTCAACAAAAGGGGTAAATCTCTGATTAACGAACAAGAGAAAAAAAAAATTTACGTCAAAAATTTCCCAGATTGCGCTATAACGTTACAAATATCGACGATTTATGGGAATGCGATTTGCTACAATTAACTACAATAAAAGAATATAACGACGGCTACTATTACCTTCTAGTCATCGTCGATATACTCAGTAAATTTTCGTGGGTTGAAACACTGCGCGATAAAACTGCCCATAATATGGCAGCGGCGTTTGAGAAAATTCTCAAGCGAGCGGTAGGTCGAAAGGCACTCTGTTTACAGTCGGACCGAGGCAAGGAGTTCGTCGGCTCAACAAAACGATAGGCTGTAGTAGAAAGGCTCAACAGAACGATACGCGAACGCATGTGGCGATACTTTTCGCATAAAAACACCAAACGTTACATTGATGTAGAGCAATAGATTATTTATGCTTACAATCACACTTTGCACACGGGCATAAAAATGAGACCCTCGGAAGTTAATATAAATATAGATATAAAAGTAAGCGAAAATTTAAAAAGACGGGCGCGAGAATAAAGTATCAATAAAAAACAGAGGACGCTCAATGTTTCAGCTAAGGGTGTTTAGAACATCGACTACAGTCGCTTACCAGCAGCCACTCTGCTCGTGTACAGTAGTTGCGAAAAAATATACATCAATTTTAAAAAATGGCTAACAACGAGAACGCTGCACCCATCTGCAAAGCGGCATCGTAGATGCTTTCTAATTTTTTGCTGCTACCAAGTACTTACGCACTCAATAGATCTCACTCTAAACGCGTAATTATAGGCCTTGAAAATCACGGTGGGTTATATAGACCTGTTGTAAAGCTTGGCGGAGCAGGCTCGAGGTATGTGATGCTGGATACGAGCAGTTGGGAGCTTTTCATCGATCAAATGGAGACTATGAGTGCATACTTAAAAAAGTCATATACATTCTATCAAGATTTCAGAAAGCCATGCAAGATTTTCTTCCCCAATAACGACCTCAATGTTACGATGGCTTACGGCTTGAGAGCAATAGCTCTCAACGAGAGACCACCCGCTGACGGTTTGCCTACAAAGCTCAACAACATATGTCAGCCACACGAGGCGCAGCTATACGAGGATATGGAAGCAACCACTACATTCGAACCGCCTGGCAAAAAGAAGAAGAAGCACAATAATCCACCAAGCATCGTCATGCAGCTAGCTACATTCGAAGGACTGTCGCAGGTGCGTGAGTGTATTAGTGTGCGCCTTAAATATGTAGAAGAATGTGCTACTTTTGTTAATCGTGCTGTCGAATACATTTTAGATTTTTTGAAAAGTGAATTAAAAAAAGAAGCTGAGACGAATGCTAAAAATATTCTTAAAGAATTTAATGTTTTCGCGCAATATAACGCTATTCGCAAAGCCAAAATTGAAAGTAGAGTGAAAAACGAGTGTGGAAACGGTAATGTTTAATCTCGACACATTGAATATTGTATTAAGGGAATTATTTGCTTATTGTCCACCTTTAATTGCAACAAATTTATCCGAAATTACGTTTTCTACGTAAAATATCTTGAATGAAAAAACGTGTACACTATATAAATAGAAAAAGCTTAAATTGTAAAACAAAAAACAACTCTTTTTACCTCAACCATAACCTTTTAATTTTTCTTCATATTTTTAACATATTTATATAAACTTATATAAAATTAATAATACATATACCGTGACTGTGTGTGTGTTTTTCTCTGTTCGAGTACGCACTATGAGAGCATTCATTCGCGGTATACTAGATATATACTACTTTTTCACGAAAACTCATAAATGTGAGATGTAGAAAAATTTAATAGGGCTAGAGGGCTCGTTGGCGAAGCAGTCGCTTCAGTTTTGCTTTGGTCGCTCTGTAGTTCGGAAGCTTTAAAAAGAAAAAAAAATGTCTCGCTGCGCTAACGAAGAGTGTATACTGGCTGATCTACGTTTAAAAGACAAACTAGAAGGATTCTCATGGATCCAGATTATTAAAAACATCAACACTATGCAACAAGAAGAAACGTAAGAGCAAAACTATGCTGAAATACTTGAAGAACGTACTACCGAGTTATCTTGTGGAAGTGGGTGAACAGATCGAGTGTGCACATCACCGACCCCATAAGATATTTCATATCGCGGGGCAAACCATGAATTATAGGTGTTTAAATAGTGCCTGCGTATATGGCACGCGGTATTTTGTTAATGACACGGTCCAAAATAGATATTTTTTTTTTTTTTTATTAAGCATTGTCAAACCCTTCTCGGGATTATTTGGCTATACATAGAATTTGATACATACTTAGTATTACATTTATTGATTGCGCCAAACATATATTAACGTTATATATAAATTAAATAGAGTATGTACAAAATTAGTAAAATTCTTAAATATTAAGATTACAGGTTTTGATAAATTGAACCAAAATTTTGCATAATGAAGGTTTGGTTACGCTGACGCTGACGAGTGATCTTGGGATCATAGGCAAATATATACCTTTTTGTTCGAGTCTTTTTATAAATTTAATTCTTTCGTTGGAGTACAAAGGACATTGCCACAATATATGGTAAGTCCTGATTTTCCTGCCCACAAGAACATCGGGCATCATTAACCATATTTACGCGTTTTAATGATGCAGCTAAATTATAATGATTCGCTCTGCAGCGTTTTTCGTTACAATGAAATCATTTAATACTCTATTAGGGTCTTTGTCTACTTGTAAGCGCCTACCCAGTTTTGTATCATATTCAATGGTTGTATTGAGAGTTTTGTATTTATGTGAATATATGCTGTAGTGTTTATCAGTATCAATTATGTTTTTCAACGGTGTTAAGCCGTGTATGCATTTTATGAGGAGACGATCTCGTTGTTTAACTTTTTTGCGCTTTGTATGATATCTGATGACTGACTGACGAACGGGCAGACTTTTGTTGGAACTTATTTTTGACAAGTATGAGAGACGTAGATATTTGCTTCTTTCGTGCAGATAAGTGAGTTTCGATTCCGCGATGAGAACATTTGTGGGGGTGCTGATCCGGTAGCCGAGGGCGTATCTTATAGCAGTATACTGAATTCTTTCGATGCTTTCTATTTGCTTTTTTTTATGAGGAAAGTATATAAAACTCGCGTAATCTATTAGGGAGCGTATATGACTTTTGTATAATATCAACAGAGTGTTTGGATCGGCACCCCACCATGTTTTTCTAAGAAATTTCAAGATGATCATCGCGTTAAGACTTTTTTTTTTAATAAGCGCTACCTGATGCTTCGAAATAGATATGCTCGTGTATATTTTCGAGCAATTGAAAACATAAAGATGAGTCACAATAGGATACTCAACGAATATTTGGATAGTATCCCTAATGTAGATCGTTTGGTTGGGGCTCAAGTAAGATTCAAGTACAAATATAATCAGATAAGATACACAATCGAAGCGCCATTCAGATTTTTTATAGCATTGGCGCGAACAATTGATGTTAAAGAAATATCTTTAACAGAAGAGAAAGATGAGTACGACTATCCGATTCACCATTGTATAAGTGATTCAAGTGCGCGCGAGCCTCCTTCGCTGTTATTGTGCTTCAATCCTTAACATTCTTTTACACGACAACGTAAGTACATAGTTTTAGCTTCTCTCTCTTTCTCACACACTAATACCGTTATTCAATCCAAAGCTGAAATATACAGTAAGCTTCACGGCAATGTGTAGTAGGATCTCTCTCTCTCTCTCTCTCTCTTTCTCTCTCTCTCTCTCTCTATTTCTCTCTCTCTCTCTCTCTCTCTCTCTCTCTCTCTCTCTCTCTCTCTCTCTCTCTCTCTCTCTCTCCCAAGCTGTGATTAATTTTGATGGTAGTTTGTCTGATTTTATGGAAAACTCTTTAGGCGTACCACAGGGCTCAACTCCGGGCCGAATTATTTTTCTAATATTTATCAACATGCTAGTACTAGTCTTAGTTCATTGTAAAGATAATTGCTTACTTTTTGCGGACGATTTCCAATTTTACTTACAATGTGAACCAGCTGAATTGACAGTTGCGATCTCTAAATCAAATGAAGATGCTGCTGCTGTAGTAAATTGGGTTAAATTGAACGGACTAATTCTTAATGTTGATAAAACGAAAGCCTTGCTTTTTGCATCCGTGCCATATCACATCTGTATTAATAAGAACAATCTTCCACCCATAGTAGCCGATGGTTCAGTCATACCACTTGTAAGCACAGTGAAAAATTTTGGTGTTATTCTCTGTGGAGACTTGTCGTGGAATGCCCATATATCCCAAATTTGCTCTAGGGTCCACAATGTTTTTTATCGACTAAGATTTAGAGGTAGATGTTTATCAAGTCAGATTAAAACTCAACTAGTCAATGCACTAATATTTCCTTACTTTGACTACGCTTGTCTAGTATTTAGTGATCTTTCGCAAGATCTTGCTGTTAAACTCCAGCAACTATGCAACACTGTCATACGATTTGTATTTAGTCTAAATCGCGATGCGGCATTGAAACCGTATTATAAGCAGCTAAATTGGCTATCCCTCGCTGAGCGTCGAAAATATTTTTTAGGAGTCACTACTTATAAAATATTAACTGTGTCGAGACCGGAATATCTTTATAAGTTTTTTCCGGAAATCAAAGATGACACACGTCGTTCTGAAAGACTGAAATCTTCAAATTTTGTAATCCTCTAGCTACAACGAGAACTTATAGATACACATTTTCAATTCAAGCTATGGAACTATGGGATACTTTGCATATCGCTATTAGACTTGAAAATACTGTTGAATCGTTTAGAATGGCATTATACGAATATCTTATGGGATTAGAACACCCCTAGGTGTGAATAGATTTATTCTCATTAATTATAATTGTTAATATTAGTTTTATACTGATGCGTTATACATTGCGAATATATTAAATGAGAGGCTATTTTTGTTATTAGTATTATTTGTAATAATAGCTATTTACTATATATTTTTTTATACATGTTACAATCATTAAAATGTATTATATTGTTTGTTTGCCATACGATTATGATAACCTTGGCATAAATAAATTTGTTATCAATCAATCAATCTCTCTCTCTCTCTCTTCGTCTTCCTCGCTGCTTCCCACCTACACTCAAGAATCTCGTCTCGCTACAGCAGTCGGGACTAGGTAGAGGGGAGCGCCGATGGGCGCCTGGCTTATATATACGTAGAGTAGCCGTTTCGCTCCTCCAGCATTGCGGATTGAAATGCGTGTTATTTTTACGAAAATAAACAATAAAAACATTTTATTGTTTATCTACCAACAAATACAATTAATATTATTATGTGTCAGTGGGTAATTACTGTAACTTTTACGTTTTTTTAATTGAATGTTTATGTAAACAAACAATTAAAAACTATTAATGTCACATTAATTAATTGTTTACACGCCCCCATATACGCGCCGGGTGATGACGTCACGACGCCTCGCACAGCGAGTGTATATACTACTCCCGAGGGATAAATCGACTTTTTTCTCGAGTTACATATAGTACTTTCTGCCCATCTCAACTATGGTCACTTTTTGACTTGGAAAGCAGGACTAATGGACTGCTAAAAGACAATATTGTTAAATGACAATTGAAAATCAGGGTGATTGATAGAACTTGATGAAATAAAGGAATTTAGACTAGTTTCTACCGAAAACGATAGTTTTGCTTATTAAATTAAATATATCTAATTTGCTAAACCCAAGCAGCCCAATTTTTAACAATATATAAAATTTTGTACAGTTTCAGCAACTGACCTAACGTAGGTTTTTGTAAATAACTTTTCTGTTGAGCGTTTTAGTCATAATGTTATGTTCTGATTCCCCAAAACTATGAGAATTCTGAACATGTAGGAATGAATCTAGTGGCAGGCCTACCATGAAATCTGGTTCTTTCACAACCAGGTACCTGCTTATATTTTTATAAATTTTTGAAAATGTTCTTATTTTGATCTACTGCTAGATCTGTGAACTGCTTCCCGGTGGGTAGTCAAGTTGGAGGTTGATTGAATAAATAATCTTTATGAATTCTCGTATTCACAAATAAAACTTTTATTTCTTTCTTAATTAGCACATTTTATTATAGCTTGTAATAATGGAGTCGCGCAGTAATTGATTTATAGTGTACTTAAGAATTTGCTAATATAATTTTGTCGGTTTGTAAAATTGATCGACTGTATTTTTATTGAAAGCTGGATAAAGTATATTTTAATGGATGTTCTATAAGTTTTATAATGATTTATGCTTTTAGCTGTATATTTGATCGAGCCGCGAGACAGCCTACTGTAGTCCTTACAAACGAACTATGGTAATAGAAACTATATTCGAACTGATTATTGAGACGTGCAGTCTGAATATCTACGCTTGCTGAATTTCATAAATTTTATAATATTTACCAAATTTTCATAAATATAATTTTTTTAAACGTACTTAACAATGTAATTGAGTCAATAACAAAATTTTATAAAATGATTTCGCGAGCATTTTTTACTCCTTCGATTAATAACTGATGCGTAGGTATTTCGCAAGTGTACTCTTTGCTGCCCCGGTATGACTCAAATTTGTTTATTTCTTACGTGTACAATCAAAAGATACGTCACACGACGTAACAATAACAACGCAATTAATAAAAATCAAAGAAATATAATGTGCAAGACTTTCCTAGTTCAAAGCAACTATTTCTCACAATAAAGGAACGGCACATAATTTGTTCCGTTCCACGGCAATATTTCTTACATTCCCTTTACAACAATCCTCCTTCCGTTAACATTATTCTTTTTTATATAAAATTTCTCTCTGAGGACGGTTAATATTTTAAAAACCTTAATATTTTGGACATTTTTAATATTTTAAAAATTTTCAAAAATATTGATTTTGGAGAAGTACTTTTTCTCCAGTTTCTCGCAGATGCTGAAAATTCTCAATTTTCCATTTACTTTCCAGGCATAGAAAAGGGCCTTTTTCATTCATGTGTTATAAAAAAATATTTGTTAACTATTTCGTAATTTGTTTTATTTATATTGTATAGATATTAATTTTAAACATATATTAAAAATGAACCAGAATATCAAAAGATTCAAATCGTACTACATCGTTATATCTACCTCTCTCAACTATTTTAATTATAAAAATAAAAACATTTAAATTATTGGCTTAAAAAATCACTTGATTCTTTCACTTTTTTTAGCAAAAAAGGTTGTTATAATAAATAATATTTGTTGTATACTCAACGGAAAATCCGTTTTTCCGAACGTATCCCTAAATAACAACTTTTTCATAGAAGTAAGAATGTCAAGTCACGAAAAAGTGAACAAAAATATGACTTCAGATGCGGTTTGGTTCTTACACTTATGTAAAAGATGCTACGCGGGGGAACGTTCTGAAAAATGGTTTCACCGTTGGGTGTACCACCTCAAGTTTTCCAGAAAAAAATGTTCGAAGTTGTTAAAAAAGCAGAAAAATTAAACTTAAAAATATCATAACTTTGATGATATTGATATTTTAAATAAGGACATTACAAGCTATTTGCAACCTATATTATTCTGAAAAAATATCCAAACAATGAACTTTTTAAAATAGATAACTATTTCTAAATTTGTATCTCAAATAAATAATAATTTTTGTTATCGTATTTTCGCATTACACATTGAATTTCGATTTGACATGGAAATTTTCTTCTCGGGATAAAAAACTTTGAATGATCACAGAACAATATAATTGCCACTTTCCATGGATTCTGTAATGAGGTATATTCTGTCGTTAGGTGGCGCTAGTTTGACACGTGGGTCAAAGTATTGCGAGTATATATATATATATTTATAAGATGCACGCGCATACGTATATATAGATATCCTCGTAATGCTTTGACCCACGTGTCACACTAGCGCCACCAAACAACAGAATAATCCTTAGTGTGATAGTAAATAATAATTATATATTACGAGCGGTATATTCATTAATTAGTGTGGCGTAGCCATTTCCGCTACTGCGCGTAAAGTAATCACTTTACAGATACTTCAATTATTTTACGTACACTTGTGCGAAGAAGTTCACTTAACGCCCAGAAATTTGAACTTTACACACGGTCCTTATGCATACCCGGACAAAAATATCATTATACATACAAAATCGCTGCTAATTCATTGGCATTTAACTTTCTCAAACCTTATTAATTGTTCCTAATATGAAATTATTTGTTCTGCTTAATTCTGTGCTGAAAAGTCTACAGGTTCATCTTTTTAAATGTCGAGATACATAGATTCAAATTTTTAGATTGTCATTTACACTTATGCAAAACTATAGAGATTAGCATACAGATTATGAAAAAGATTCAAATTGTATGAAAACTGAAAAAGTTTCTGCATATAAAATAAATTTTCTTTCAATTGACAATATATTTTACAACGCTATATAAAATTGATGGTTAAATATTTTTTATTCATATAAAAAATGCATACTACTTTGCAAATAATTTCTTTTCTAATCTTATTTGATTTCATGAACAACGAATTTATTAATTAATACAAAAATATAAAAATGAATAATCACTATAAAACTAAATCAAATAGATGAACCTAAAATAGTATATTGTGTACCATGGGAGAGAAGTATGCTTTTTTCGCCTGCGCGTGGGGTTTCTAATATTAGTCGGCGGCGACCAAGCACGAGCCGAAGGAGGGTGCGTATTGCGAACTGAAGACGAGTACTACAAATACACGTGGTCAAGAAGCCAACTAGCCGTTGGTGCAATGTCTCGAAAAATATAAATACATAAATTAATCAATAGCGGGCAAAAATAGCTACTTTTTTGCCAGTTTGTCAAAAAACAAGCTTCTTAAGCTCGCTATTTATGTAGAAAACCCGCGAAAATCGTGCATGTGTTACAAAGAAGTATCTTTTATGACGCATGCACGGTATTCGCATGCCAAGTTTACACCGAATAGTCACTTGATTTTTCTTTCCGTGTAACTTTTCTGACTAGAAAGATTGGATAAGGCATTCCTTTCTTTTGTTATACACGAAAACATCATTTTTTGAATAATTTCTTTGATCGCTTATATCTCGGGAACGGCGCGATCATTTTTTGCAAACTGGGGCTCATTTTTTTTAAATTCTTAATTACAATTCGAAATTAAAAAAAAATTTTAGGTTCATCGACTTGTTTTGGTTTTACAACGATTTGTGTATTTTACATTTTTCTGAAATCTTTTGGTATACAAAATTTAAAAATTTTCTATAAACTATCTTTCTTCTTTTGGTATACAATTTTTTGTTTAAATGGCAATATCTCGGTAGCATATGATGGAAAATGTTTAGAATAAATTTAGATGAATAAGATAGCTTTCCACTATCTCTTGGCTGAGCTATTTGCCATGACTATAACTTATCTTTCAAGATATTTGAGGTTATACATTTTTTTAATTTTATTGCTTATATCTTGAGGACGTCGCGGTAATTGTGTATTAAACAAACCAATTTTTAATTGTTATTTTGATAAACATACGAAATCAGAATAAAAATTAAAGATTCATTGATTCGTTTTTGTATTATAACAATTTTTCTATTTTAACATTTTGAAATCGATAATGCAATCTATCATCACATCACAAACTTATAATTTCTTGTAATTTATCTTTTGACATCAATCGATGATAAAAAAAACACCTTTTGGAGCTTATTAATAAGAAAGAAATATAGCAACATAATATAATGTATTAGAATTAAGAAATTCCTATTTGAACAATTTATTTAGTTTCAGGACGTTAAGTGCCAATGAATTGGCAGCAGTCTTTTTTTATATAAGTAGAGAGCTCTCTAATAAGAATTTACAAATATAAGAGAGAAGTAATGCGTATTTTTTAGAGATCATAGAAACACTATTTAGCCAATGAAAAAATTCCGATGATAAAATTATATTGATTATTTAACGTGCGAAAAAAATGCAAAATTAGAGTAAACAGTCGAATGTGTAATTACAATTATTACCCTTGGCGTTCCCCTTTTAACCAATGGCATATGCGAAATAACCAAAATATTTCAATTTTTAATTAAAACCTTTTATGTATCGAATTCAAACATGTCGAATGTTTTTACCGTCTATATTTTTGTTGTTATTATTTATAAATTATTTTTTGATAAAGTATAATTTTTATATTTAAGTAATGCAATTTTAAAATTTCTTATTAACGAAGTTCAAAATACTGTTTTTTCTAAACTTTAAATTTGTATTTTTTACTTTTCTAAATAATAGATAATATTATTTATCACTATTCTTAATTTAAAATTCGATGTATTAGCCAAACTAAGTTGGTTACTCGTTAAACATATTTACTTGCGTTATTTACATATGTTGAAATATGTCGCTTCTAATATATATGAATCGAATAATTGAAAATCTAATGGGCGGGTGGGACCGACTAGTAGACAGTTTGTGATAATTTTGCTAAGACTTTAGAATATCAAAATGTAGAATGTGCACATTCAATTATTAGATTCACGTATATTAGAAGCAACATATTTCGACATATGTTAATACCAAAAGTAAAATTGTCAAACAAGTTGCATTAGTTTACTCTATAAATAATAATACACGATAAACAATATTATCTACTATTTAGTATTAGCCTTGGTTGCGGAAGAGACCTCAGTGGCCCCTACCCAGGGACGTGCCGGCCCGGCACTCAGACATTGCCCATTGTGCCATTTCTCCTAGCCCATTATTCGCGGTCCCAAAACCTACAGCCTCCTATCCATTGCCCGTGTAACCTGACCGATGGACTGTAGTTTTTTCGCCCTAAGTGCAGTCGATTCCAAAACAGGTACGCCCTATGCTCTTTGCCTCGTCCGCACGAAGGCGGGGCTCCTACACATTAGGTGTATGGTCGTCTCTTCTCTGTAGCCGCACCATCTGCACTTATCTTCCTCTTGGATGCCCATCTGCTCGAGATGATGACCTACCTTCCAATGTCCTGTCAGCCAGCCAATAGTGGATCTGAACTTTATACTGCCCAGGTCTCTGATGGTTTTAAGGTAGTAGTCTAGTAACTTGCACGCTTTTTGAGGCATTTTCGGGAATTCTTTTTTAGGGGAAAATAAAATGCAATCGGTTTTTTATATGTTATTATTAGTATCTAAAAGTGTAAAAAAAAAAATTTTTTTCTTATTTTTAAAATTTTTTGTTATAGTTTTTTAACACTAAAGTGAACGTCTAAAAAAGGTAGGTGGCTGGCCCCGGTGATTTCGACGCTCGAGGACATCTGAAACAAAAAATCAAAAAGATTATTGTTCTGTAAGCTTGTCATTCTGGTTGGAACTAGGATTAAATAATTTTGTTGAAAAATAACAAAATGGCGGACTTAAAAAAAATTACTTTTTTTAGTGGAAATCGGGCTGTAAAATAGAAAGTTAAGGACAAAAAAAGATCCTAGTCCCTGCGAGAGCTATTAATGTGTAGAATAACATATCCAAATTTCAGACCAATCGGTTGGATAGAAAACTGTTTATCACCGGGGCCGACCACCTACCTTTTTTTTGAGACGCTCACTTTAATGTTAAAAACTATAACAAAAAATTAAAAAAAAAGATAAAAAAAATTTTGTATACTTTTAAATACTAGTAATAACATATAAAAAATCAAACCGATTGAATTTTATTTTCCCCTAAAAAAAATTCCCGAAAAAAAGCCTCAAAAAACGCTATCAGACTACTACCTTAATCCATTCCTCTGGAGCTTCTCCCTGAGCCAGATCTCGCGTCCCTTTTCGCTACGCAGGGTGAGACTGCCGTCTCGCAATATTTTACTCTTACCTGTCTGGAGCCTCTGCAAGCCAGCCTGTCCGCTTTCTCATTTCTCATTTCTCTGGATGCCCGAGTATTCTGGTACCCACAGCAACCTAACTAAGTTCCGAGCCAATAGGACGGTTAGAGCTTCCCTGCATCTTAGTACCTCCTTCGAGGTGATACTACTTCCATCTAGTGCGAGTATTGCTACCTTGCTATCCGAGCATATGTTTCTTGTCTTCTGCGCCATGCCACTATCCGTTAGCGATTCCGCCCTTTCCCTAATAGCCCTGACTTCCGCCTGGAAGACCGTCGCATAGAGGCCCAGCGAGCACACCAGCTCTTACGTGCTGCCCATTCCCCATGCTCCTGCTCCCACTCCGTCGTTGCCCTTAGAGCCGTCCGGAAATCAGACGATTATGAAGTCATTTTTATGAGGTCATGCAGCCCTCCGCTCCATTCTATCCTGTCCGGGAGTATGACCGTGTAGGGATTCGAGAACCGAATTCTCTCTGTAATCCTGTCATAGCCTGCTCTGTCGATATCCAGCAGAGCTCCTGTAACAACTTCATTGTCCCTGAACTGATTACAGTTCGGTGCTTCCTTTAGTCTGCAATAGGCCTTGAAAGCGTTTACCCTAATCACCTTGGTCAGTGGTGGGGTATCCAACAGGATTTCTAGCGCGACTATGAGTGTTGTCTCCATGCAGCCTGTGATTTCTCCCAGCACTGACCTTTGTACACTATCGAGTGCCTTCTCATGTACCTTGAGTTCCCTTCTTTGGCCCCAGACGAGAGCTCCATGTACCAGTCTCAATCTGATGATAGACTCATAGAGACATCTTACTTTTTCCGGTTCCAGTCCCCAGGTGTTTTCAAAGACCCTTCTGCAGACCCAGGACGTACTAATTACCTTCTCGCTATTATCTATTATTTAAAAAAGTAAAAAAAAGCAAATTTTAAAGTTTAGAAAAAAAACAGTATTTTGAACATCATTAATTAGAAATTTCAAAATTGCATTGCTTAAATATAAGAATTATACTTAATCACACGGAATTGACCCGCCTTGTACGATTAACGTTGAAAAACGATTTTTATTTCCTATTCTAAAAATGACATTGTAATCAATCTATTCGTTTTGTGATTGGTCGTTTGACTGGATC
The DNA here is from genome assembly GCA_949152435.1 of Gastracanthus pulcherrimus. Taxonomy (NCBI): domain Eukaryota; kingdom Metazoa; phylum Arthropoda; class Insecta; order Hymenoptera; family Pteromalidae; genus Gastracanthus; species Gastracanthus pulcherrimus. The sequence goes on along the minus strand of OX424575.1, from coordinate 109,584,012 downwards.
ATTCGACTGGCCAATCAGATTACTCATTGATCAATCAGATTGCTCACACGGTCACAACTCGATGGAGAGACGCTCGTCGCATGATTGTGTGCGCAGCCTTAATGAAATACATAACATTAAATGTATGTATTTTAATAATCGTGACGTCGTACCTATTGGAAATACTAATACATTATTTAGTGCGACTGAAATCAAGCTGTTACGTAATAGGAGAATCGTGTTCCTGGGGTACACGGTATATTTCCGTACAACATTTGCATCTATAAAGTCAAAGGTATTTATACTTTGTCGTACATATAATATCAATGAACAGTGTTTATTTTAGGTAAAACCGAGTACTTATGTCTGCAAAGAAAAACGTATGAATTTATAAAAGCTGGTAATATATGTTACAGATCAGTGTCGCATTCTGCAAGATATACAATACATTATTCTAAAATTGAAAATGTTCTATTATGTGTCACCTAGAAACTGATTTTCAACATGTTAATAGCTTTTTTAAACAAAAAAGACGTTTGTTTTCATTCACATACAGACATTCATATTAGGTGTTTTTTTTATCACACTATCAGTAAGAAGTTGAGTATGTATATCAAATTCAATTAATCACTTTTTGTTTCGTTTTCAGAAAAACTGAATAGGAGATCATGTACGTCAACTGTAGAATATGTACCAACAACACACAAGGAAACTGGAGATTAAATCATCAGAGTTTTAGTCTCGGTTGCTGGAAAAAACTCATTCCTACTGTTTCTAAGTAGACTTTATTAAATATAAGAAAGTCTTTCATTGGAGATGGAGTAAAAATAAAATGCGTACATTGTATGACATACATAAGCAGTAGAGTTATGCTGATATGATAAATGTGTCTGATTTATAGATCAATGTGATAGTTTACCGTTTTACAGCAACATGTAACGTGCTATTATAAAGTTATGCCGTTTTCTTTGTAGGTATGGGAACTCGGGTTTACATAAATAAACCCTTTTCAGTTATTATGGCAAGCTTTAACGCACTTTACTCATTGGATGCGAGTAACCATTCAAAATCTGATATTAAAATTAATAAATGACTTATAAAAGCAAGTCACATTTTCGACATCTACTCTCTCTATCTTCTTTGGTTCCTGCTAATAGGTAATTTGCTTTTGTGACTCTTTTATTTATTTCATTCTCATATTGAATGGTTGCTCGCATTCCATGAGTAAAATACGTTCAAAACTTGTCATAATAAGTGAAAAAGAAAAAGGCATAATTTAATGAAAGATGGTTATATGTTTCAGATGAGTGTCATACTCTGCAAGATATACAGTACATATTACAATTGAAAATGTTCTATTATGCATGACCTAGACACTGATTTTTGACATGATAACGCCTTTTTAAACTTTGGAGGATTCTTTATTATTTATCTAAAGTAATTAAATTACAAAAATAACGGGAATATTAGTCGGTCTCTTTATAACACTATCAGTACAGAAGTTGAGTACATATATATCCAATCCAATAAATCACTTTTTGTTTCATTTTCAGAAAAACTAAGTAGGAGATGATGTAGCGTCAACTGCAGGATATGTACTAACAACGCTAACAAAGAAACTGGATATTAAATTATCATTGTTTTTGTCTTGGCTCCTTAAAAAACTCATTCCTACTATTTATAGACTTTATTAAATATATGAAAGTACTTATAAAATTTTGGGCAATTATTAAAGTATATGTGTGATTCTGTCCTAAAGTATAAATTTGTGCCACTATTCAATAACTTTTTTATAATGTAAACGTCAACGGACAGACAAAATTTATTCGATTGATAAAGGTTTTACTGTCTTCCGCAGCAGTAAAATTTCCATAAAAATCATACTACAGCTAGTCTGTTCCTAATTTATCTTCCAATTGTAAACTCCATGGCTGTCCCTAAACTATTTTTTTATTATATATTGTATTGAAAGTGTATTACATTTTCTTTAAGATATAGATTACGATGTAAAATTACTTATTTTTATTGATATTGGACTGTATAGATCATTACATTGATTCATCAAAATTTTTTGATTGTTATTTTCTTGATTAAAGTTTGTCCCTTCACTTTTCTGTAAACTACGTGGCATCAAATATTTTTCTATTAGAGATGTATTTTAAAAGTTTTAATAAGCCAATTTAAAAGTATATTGTCTTCTTGAACCTTCTTGAATAATTGACATTGTGACCAAGTAAATAAAAGAACACCCTATGAGAAGAATTAGATATAGAAAAATTAAAAACTGCCATGGAGATAACATATAATTTATAATTTTGCTGATAATCACCCATATACACTGTACACAATGCGTTTGATTATAAATTATGATGTGCAGTGTGGTTTTTGTATTTAGAAATATATTTATGACCCAAATAGCCTTTGTAATTTATAATTTCTCTTAAGCTCTTAAACTTACATCATTGTCTTTAAGATATACAGTTTTATTATTTTATATTTAAAAAAATTCTTTAGGAAATTTATTTTAGAAACTATGCTCATTGTAGTTGATAGTCGTTGATCAAAATTGAAATACATACAAATATTAATTATAACAATTATTATTATAAAATCAATTATAATAATCCTTTTATTTTTAATTACAAAAATTATCAATAATATATTACTCATACTAATTATTCATGATTTCTTTTTTTGTTTCAGGTTTCATTGACGAATTTGCTTGGATTATAAATAACTAATAGAATCAATCAAGTTATAATTTACCAAACCTTAAAACGATAAACCTAACCAAAACCTTAAACCAAAAACCAAAACTTAACCTAACCTTAACCTTATGTTAAAGTTAAAAAAGAATTGTGAATAAACTAATGTAATACTGATTTACTACAGTTACATAATAAAAATGGATGATTTTGATATTATAATTAAACCTTGTATATTTATTTATCTCCTGTTGCAACGCCGTTACCCTAAGCGGGTCCTGGGCGTAGTCGTCCAGAGCGGACGGGTGGGTGCCTATCACCACTACACAGCGCGTCCTCTGGTTGCGGATAGAGGAACGACCCCTGAGAAAGAGGTTAGCTGCGAATAAAGCGAATAAGCAGTCGCGGACAGCCGATAGGCCCAGGCGTGGGTGTGATGAGCCCGCACTGGCGAACGCATTCATCTAGAAACACTACGCAAGCACCGCAACAACTACAAACACTATACAAAATCTCCTATCTTACTTTCTTCTTCTACCTTACTCTGTAATCTATCTCTTTTACCACACATTTCAAACAAAAAATGGGCCAAAAATCCTGCTGTCGTGGAGGATGCGGGAGCGATGACAACTGCCCTGAGAGGGGATGTGTAGAATGATTCGCCACCTGGTCTTACATGGCAACGAAGCCAGCGAAGGCGCGCTGCCTTGCAGGGGGGCGTTAGGATATGAGAATGAAACCGAGTGTGTCTGACGACGAGTTGACTATGTCCTCGCCAAAGTCAGAAAGCTCTCATACTTAGTTCTAGGGAGGTATGAGGGTTATCACCCCTAGACGGATGGACTCACCTGCGATCAGAACAGGATCCAAAACGCGCGGGTTTAACTTACTATCATGGCTCAAAGAAAACAAAACCAAACCAAAACGAAAAGAAACTTAAGGGTGGGAACCTGGAATGTACGCAGTCTACACAGAGCAGGCGCGTTCCGGGAAATCATAAATGAAACTGAGAGGTACAATTTAGATTTGGTAGCAATACAAGAAACCCGATGGAAAGATAACGCGATGCTAGGATCCGGTAACTTCACCTTTTTATGTGGGGGCGCGAGCGGGCATTCTCTAGGCACCGTATTTCTTGTTAACAAAAGCATCATACATTCCGTTAAAAGTTGCAATTTCGTGAATGACCGACTCTCGTATATCATCATCGAAGGAGCGTCCCACGGAGAACAAAGAGGAAGAAGTCAAAAATCTTTATTATGAAACTTTAGAGCAATTAATCGACCAATTCGCGTCTTACGACACCAAAATAGTAGCGGGGGATTTCAATGCTAAAATAGGGAGAGAGGAAATGTTTAGGCCCACCATAGGCAAAGAAAGTCTGCACGAAACCAGCAATGATAACGGTATTATGGTCATAAATTTCGCAGCCGCAAAAGATCTTATAGTCAAGACCACGTGCTTCAAGCACAAGGATATACACAAGGCAACGTGGACATCGCCGGATGGGGCCACGCACAATCAAATCGATCATTTTCTTATTGATAAGAGGCGCCACACGAATGTACTCAACGTAAGGACCTATAGGGGGGCGGATTGCGACTCAGATCATTATCTAGTAGTGGCCAAATTAAGAGCCAGATTAGTAGCCGGTCAAAATAGTAAGCGAGCGAACAAAGTAGAAACCTTTGATATTGGAAAATTACGAAGCGGGATAGAGCGAATCAAGTACCAAGTAGAAGTTAGCAACCGATTTCAGGCGCTCGATGAAGCGGATGAACAGACGGGAGTAGATGACGATCCGAACAGGTTGTGGGGGGCTATCGAAAAAACTATAAAAGGGGCCGCGAACAAAGTACTGGGTAAGAAAAAAAGGCCGAAGAGCAAACCATGGTTTGACGAAGAGTGCGAACTCTGGTTTGAAAGGCGCAAGAAGGCTAAATTAGATAGTGTACACAATGAAAGCGGTAGGGCCGTAGAAGAATACCATGAAATAAGAAAGCAAGTACGTGTGATTTACAGAAACAAGAAGCGCGAGTATCAGAAAAATGAAATTAGAAAAATAGAAACTAATAGTAGGGAAAATAACCCGCGCGAGATGTACAAAGGAATAAACGCTATTAGGAAGGGTTTTCAGAGTAGATCGCAGTTAATGAAGGATAAGGACGGGAACCTCGTGACAAGCGAAAATGAACTATTGAAATTATGGAAAGATTATTTCGATAAGTTATTAAACGTGCATGAAAACTGCGAGGAAATGGGAGACGAAATCCACACTGCTGAACTTCATATGGACGAAACGACCTACAAAGAAGTAGAGGCCGCGATCAAAAAGCTAAAAAACAATAAGGCCGCAGGAAACGATTCTATACCAGCTGAACTACTTAGATATGGAGGCACTGCGCTTACATATAAAATTTTTTATCTAGTATGTGCTATTTGGAGAAATGAAACAATACCAGAAAATTGGAAAGAATCCATCATCATACCGATCTTTAAAACGGGAGATAAAACAGACTGCAATAACTACCGGAGAATCTCACTTTTAACTACCTGCTACAAAGTTCTGTCAAACGTAATACAGGCCAGACTCACACCAATCGCGGAAGATATAATAGGAGATTATCAGTGTGGATTCCGGCACAACAGGTCAACGAGCGATCAAATGTTTACCATAAGACAATTATTAGAGAAAAAGTGGGAATATTGCGAAACTATACACCAGCTATTTGTGGACTTTAAGAAAGCGTACGACTCTGTCAAACGAAGCAAAATGTATGAAATCCTAGTGGTCCTTGGCGTACCAAAAAAACTCGTAAAATTAATTCAAATATGTCTCAACGGAAGCACTGGAAAGGTCCGAGTAGGCGGTAATGTATCCGAATCGTTCATGATACGCGACGGTTTGAAGCAAGGTGACGGGCTTTCAACGGTACTCTTTAACCTGACGCTAGAGCATGTTGTTAGAAAAATGCAGGCTAGCGAGCTAGGCGCAACACTCAACGGAACAACGCAAATTTTAGGCTATGCGGATGACTTGGATATAGTGGGAGATAATGGTGAAACGGTGGCGAGAAATGCGGAAATCCTTATAAATGCGGCTAAAAACACGGGGTTAGAAGTGAGCGAATCGAAAACGAAATATATGATCATGGAGAAACTGGGCATTCGCGAAGCAGAGGGGGATCTCAGAGTCGCAAATTTCACTTTTGAAAAGGTTAGCGAATTCAGATATTTAGGTACAACTATAAATGATCGAAACGAAATTAAAGCCGAGATTAATAAGAGACTTCATTCGGGTAATGCCTGCTTCTACGCTGTGAACAGATTACTTAAGTCAAAGCTACTGTCGAAAAATGTCAAAATAAGGATATATAGGACTATAATAATGCCGGTAATCTTGTATGGGTGCGAAACCTGGGCGCTCACTAAAGCGGAAGAAAATCGTTTTAGGGTATTTGAAAATAAGGTTCTGCGGAAAATATACGGGCCAAAGAAAGATGAGGAAACCGGGGAGTGGAGGAAACTGCACAATGACGAGCTACATAATTTGTACGCGTCACCAAATATTAACAGAATAATAAAATCACGGAGACTAAGGTGGGCAGGGCACGTGGCAAGAATGGGCGATGATCGTACAGCAGCGCGCATAATGAAAGGAAAACCGAAAGCAACGCGACCTCTTGGTAGACCTAGACGCAGATGGAAGGATAACGTAAAATCAGACGTAACTGAAATTGGGCGGGAAGGCGCGAAATGGATGGGGTTGGCACAAAATAGGGAAACGTGGAAGGCTTGCGTAGATGAGGCGATAAACTTTCGAGTTCGAAATGCCATTTAAAAAAAAAAAAAAAATATTTATTTATCTCAACCTCATTTCTAATACTTTCATGTAGCTATTTGTTTTTATTATATAAATTGAAACACTTTGTATTTTTTTTTAATATATTATTATGTTATATTACTGTTTGTTATTGAATTTACTTGCATAAAGGTGGACAAAAAACGCACATTGCACCATCTCACAACACCGTTAATTTTGCCTCGTATATGGGCAATATAAGTCTTATTATTTATAATACATTCTGAAAAAGGTTATACAATATTTGTTTAATTTTAATTCTACACGTTTTATTTTTTGAGTAAAATTTTTTTCATTTGATCAAGCTTCATTCTTTATGCAATACTTTCATTTATTATATTGTTAATAAAATATTTATTATACAATGGGTCGACAAAAAATTTATCGGACACCAAAAGAAGAAGAAGCCTTTAAAATTAGACGATAAGAATAGCTCAGAAATAGTAGATTAAAAAACGAGCTGCTTAAATGGGCCAAAATAAAGTTAACTTATTTCAAGCACATAATATCGAATCTATTGAAGAATGTTATGAAGGCAAAATGGATGTCTTACGAAGTTGCTGCAGTATTTTCTACCACTGGTGATGGAGATATTCCAGAATCTTATGTTACGGTTCGTAATAAGAATAGTAAACTTTTACAATCTGTTAATACCATGGATCCAAATGTAGAACCATGGATTTATCCACTTTTTTATCCTTATGGAACTTAAGGATGGAATAAAGATTTACATCGATTTAATAGTACTCGTCGAATTACTAATGATTAAATTCGTGACGATAAATTTAATACTTTTATTTTGGGACGTAGATTATTTCAAAAATGGGTAGTAGATCATTATGTTAATGTCGAAGGAGACAGAATTAATTTCTGTAAAGAAAACCAAAAACAATTGTGAGCTGATTCTTATCAAGGTTTGATTGATTATTTGCATAATGCAGCTAATGATAATAATACAAGATTAAGGAAAATGGTGATTTTACCTTCATTATTTATTGGGTCTCCACGTAATATGATGCTAAACTATCAAGATTCAATGACTATAGTTCGAGTGAAAGGAAAGTCAGACCTTTTTATCACAATGACGTGTAATCCGAATTGGATTGAAATAAGAGAAAATCTTTTACCGGGTCAACAACCTTCAGACAGACCAGATCTTTGCGCTCGTGCTCTGAATTTAAAACAGAATCAATTAATTGATTTTATTGTCCGAACAAAATTTTTTAGAGAGGTAAAAGCTTACGTTTATATTGTAGAATTTCAGAAGCGTGGTTTACCACATATGCATTTATTAGTAACATTAAAAAAAATTGGAAGATGACAACACCCAATACATTTGATAAATATATTTCTGCAGAGATTCCGGATCAAGTAGAGCAACCCAAATTGCACGATATAGTTATTAAGAATATGATACATGGTCCATGTGGTGATTGGTGCATTGTTAATGATAAATGCTCTAAACATTTTCCGAAATTATTTCATAATAAAACGATAGTCGATGCAAATGGTTATCCACAATATCGTCGAAGAGATACAGGTAAAGTATATTCACGACCATCTAATAATTACGAATTTGATAATAGACATGTTGCACCATATTGTCCTGAATTATTGTTAAGATTTAATGCTCATATAAATGTAGAAGTTGTTTGAAACATCCAAGCAGTAAAGTATTTATATAAATGTGTATATAAAGGTCATGATAAAGCTGCAATAGTATTTGAAATGTGCAATCAAACGAACCAGAAAGAATTATTGACCACGAAGAAATAAAAGATTTCTTAGAAGCACGTTATGTAGATCCTGTAGAAGCTTGTTGGCGAATATTATCTAAAGCACTTTAAGAAAAAAGTCATACTGTTACACGGTTACCTCTTCATTTATCTAAAGAGCATCGTGTGGTAGTAGACGCCAATAATTATGATGAAAATGCAATTATATCAGCGTTAAATCAAATGACTATGTTAATGGATTATTTTGCATTAAATAGAAGATATGAAGAAGCTAGACAATATTTTTATAATTAAATTCCATGCTTTTATACATTTAACAAAAAGGAAGAAAATGGCGTAAAAATTTCGCAATGGATGAAACGTAAAGCTGATTTTAATACAATTGGTCATATGAATTCTGCATCTCCAACTCAAATTGAATTATTTCATTTAAGATTGTTACTACATGTAAAAGGTGCAACAAGCTTTGATCATTTAAAAACCGTTAATGAACAAACATAGCAAACTTTCTGAAGCTTGCTTAGCCTTAGGAATAATTGAAGATGATGATGAATGGATACGTGCCATGTAGAAAGATACACTTTGGATGATGCCTCATCGACTTCGATGGTTATTTGTTCGTATTTTAATACACTGTCAACCATTATATCCAGATCAACTTTGGGAAGAATTCAATAGTGCAAAGTCCGAAGACTTTTCTCACCGAGAAGGTTTCATTATAGGAAAACAAAAAGCTTATGCAGAGATTAAAAATATGATAGAAAAAGAAGGACGGAGCCTGCTTGATTTTCCCTCAATGAATCAAACAGCTGTATTAGAATTTGATCAAATAGATAATAATGACATATTGCAGGAACCTTTAATAGATATTGGTCAAACTCAACATAAAAAATTAAATGAACAACAAAAACAAGTTGTTGATGCTGTTCTGACGGCAGTAAATCAAAATAATGAATTCAACAGCTCCAATTGTATTTACATACAAAAACCGTTCACAAAACTTTTGGACTACCAGTACCAATACATGCAGATTCGACATCCAGTTTTAAAATACAATCTAAAGAAGCGGAAAATTTGAAAAATACCGACGTTTTTATTTGGGACGAAGCTCCAATGGCACCACGACAAGTTATGGAAATCATAGATAGAACATTCAAAGATATAATGAATATTAATAAGTCATTTGGAAGAAAAATAATGATTTTAGGTACAGATTTTCGTCAACTACTTCCTGTAAAAGTCAATGCAACTCTAATTGAATTAATCAATTTATCTATTAAATTCAGTAACCTTTGGAAAAATTTTACTATATTCAGTCTTACTCAAAATATGAGATTTTTTTCACACGAAATCGAATTTGCAAAATTTTTTTTAAACATTGGTAATGAAACGCTGAATAATACTGATGATACAATGAATCTTCCTGAACAATGTATAATACGATATCAAAATATATCTAATGAAATTTACGGTGATCTAATAAAACAATATAAATATAAAGAAATGTCAAAATGTGCTATATTATCGGCTAGGAATATTGATGTAGATGAAATAAATAACGAAATAGTTCAATTGCTAGATAATGCATCTAAACGTCTATACACAGGTATTAATAGCGTTGAAAATTGGCACAATGGAAATAATATAGCTGAATTACTTTTACCTGGATACTTAAGTACTTTAAATCCACCAAGTTTACGACCTCACGAGTTATGTTTACGACAAAATAGTATTATTATCTTATTAGAAATGTCAGTATTTCTGAAGGATTATGCAACGGCACACGATTAAGAATTTTACAATTTTCTCATAATATTGAAGTAAATTTACTTCAATGTGAAATTTTAATAGGAGATACAACAGGAGAAATCGTCTTTCTAAAGCGAATAACATTATATTGTGAGAATGAGTATCCATTTACTTTTAAAAGACGACAATTCCCAATCAAATTAGCTTTTGCAATGACTATAAACAAATTTCAAGGGCAAACATGTGAAAGAATTGGTATTGATTTACGTAGAAATGTTTTTAATCATGGACAACTGTATGTAGCAATGTCAAGGGTCCGTGGTTGGAATTCTTTAAAGATATTTCTTAGGAAGTTTCAAGATAACAATAACATATAAAGTTATGTTTATAGAGAATTATTTCAATAAAAATTGAAGCAAATAGTAAAGAATCAAATTCCATTAAAGATTGTACAATTTTAAACTGCATATAGTTGTCTGCTACTGCTTTCTTTATCAGATTTCATGAATATGATTATAATAGCTAAAGAAAACAGCAAAGAAACTGATTAATTTTTTATAGTTATTAGACTATAAAGAAAAGAATGGTTTTTAATTTAAATAATTTTTCTAGTGACAAAAATTTTAATTAAAACTCAAAGAAAGGAATAGGAAATAAATAATAAAAGGATTACGCATAATTATGTGTTTATTTAAAAACTAAACTATAATGTATTACTTTAATTAATAATACATAGACTTATGTATTAACATATAATTACTTAAACAGACATGGTGACCATACCTCGTGGTCTTTTTTAAATACTTGAGTAAGATCAGTATGAAAATTTACTGATTTTGTGATAGAAATATAAAATATAATATTACATAAAACAATGAGATCATGCTGCAACTATATTAACTAATACTTTAACTAAGTCTTCGTGCTACACGGACTGCTCTACTAATTTCTGTTACGGTCATCAAGTGTTACGTCGTAACATTTTTCAATGCAAATCTTGCATTACATGTAATATTTTAGTTCTGCGCCTGCGCGCGCAGCGAGCGTGTGAGTGCGTGTATGTATGCGACGGGCGCTAGAGCCCATAAAATCTAGCGCGGTGCTGCCACCGTAATCGTTGAGCAACGCTCTCCCGCCTTCACGGCTTTTACGCGGCTTGTCAGTCAGTCGTCGATTAACCATAACAGCGTGCGGAGCTCCCTCGCATTATTCCGTTTAACGAACGGCGTACATTCTTTGTACTAATCACTCAATCATTCTTCCGTTTAACGAACGGCGTACATACTCTCTACTTATCGAAACATTCTTATCGTGCTTGTTTGTTCTTAGTTATTAACGTTAATTTAGTGTGAAATAATCGCATGGTGTGTGTGTTATTACGAACGCGAGTCTGCATGTGTTGCACGTGGCCACTGTTCTCTGCGGCGTCACATAGCGAATCCTTCTAGCGAAATCAGTAAATTCAATTCCAGTGTATGTGTATTTAATAAATAAGGGTTTTTATGCCGAATGGCTTTTCCCTCTAAGTATAGTGTTTAATTTATTCAACCACGCCATCTCTAATTTCAATCAATATAAATTCGGTGCATAACAACATTTAAAATCACTTCGTTAGAGAAAATTTAGAATAACAAGGCTTTTGTGCCGCCCACAAGAAGCAAAGACTTTTCATCAAGTGTTAATCGCTCAGTATAATATTGGTGGGTTGCTCCACTTGTATAAACATGAGTTGATCTGAAAAACAAAATTATGAATCATAATGTAAGATATGTATATATTAAAAAATGTTTACATACACAAAAAATGTACTAAAATGAATATAAGATTCGAATGATCTTTACGAGTGTAATGGTATGGATTTATATAGCTAAATAAATCCATACTATTACACTCGTAAAGATTATTCGAGTCTTTCAGTTATTAAAACAAGGAGTGATAGAATTAAATAACTATTATATTAAAATATACCTACTTGTTTTGTTAATAATTCCATAAACCTCAATGGTGTCCCCGACATTCAAATCACTTATATGGGCAGTCCTGTCACAATAGTTTCACAAACATAATTTTGTTGATTTCTTGTTGAGTACATGGTAATTTTAGTTCGAACAGCTACAGTGATATCTGAGGCATAATTGAATAAAAAAATAAATATAAGATTTACAAAAATATTAAATAAAAAAACTAGAGTACTTACATCTTTTTGAACTTTATCAATGAATTGAATATCACTGACGTCGTACATTCTCTCATTTTCCAAAGGATTAAACTGTCTCAAAAATGATAAAGTTGAATGCTTCTGAATCGACAACTCAAATGGGATTATTCCATGCTCAGCCTTATAGAAATTACTCATAACTTCCTTCGATGTTAACCGCTCAAAAGATATAATCTGAAAAACATTTTATTTTTTTTATATCACAAAGGAAAAGTAAATTATTAAAATTTGATAATAATTTTTTACAATTCAGAAGCTTTCACCTGGCGTATTTGTATACGATCCCTGTAGGTCTCAATTAGGTAGTATCCCCATAATTAAATCTGTACTCTTTTCGTACCATTATTGTTGATCACAAATTTCAACAATTTGTAATGAGATTTTGTCCTAACTTCTTTTGTGTCCTCTACCCCGTCGACATAACCTGTTATACACTTGCAAAAAGAAAATATTTAAAAAATATTAATACATACAAAAGAAAAACATGAAAGAGCACTCTTTGCAAGGAACAAGAAAGTTCCAAAAAAGGAAAAGAACGAGAAGGTGTAGAAGTAAAATACGAGTGTAAACAGAGAAACCGACTGTTAGATTGTTCACCTAATTATAAAACACATTGCAGAATACAGAGACAAAAAGACATACAGACATACTATACTATATATATATATAGGGAAGTAAAATGGCCGCCAGAGCAATCTGACGTGCCAAATCGGGAGGGAAAAAGCTTGTGTGTGTAGTAGTAGTTTAGGAGACGAATATAAAGATAAAAGTAAAGGTAGAGAAGGATCTGAAGGGTGAGGTTACAGTAGTTTAGAAAGAACAGGGAGGAAAGAACAGGGAAAGGAAAAAAAGGTAAGAAAAATAAGAGGAGAGAGTGTAAACAGAGTGAAGTTAGTTGTGAGAGAGAGAGAGAGAGAGATGGAGCAGACAGATGCTGCCAACCTAAAGGGGGAGACAACAAGGATGAAAAACAAGAATGGGATTGGAACGGGACAGAGGAAAGCAGGCCACGGGGCAAACAGTAATGAAGAACGTCTAGCGCGGGATCTGAAAATGGCGGAGAGGAGAAAAGATACGCCAAGACCGGAATATGAGGAAAATGGAAGGAAAAGGACGAAGGATTCGCCTCCAATAGGAGAAAAGCAGAGGCTGAAAAAGAAAGGTAATAAAATCGAAGGGGGGTACGTAGCAGATACGGACTCGGACACGGACTCCGGGGACTCAGTGGCGACAGTACAAGATGGAGAGGATATGGATGTAGAAAGGGATGAAGAGTCAACAGACAGACTGCAGGATATCGGTAAAATGGGAATTTCGGAGATCAAAAGAATGTTTATAGGTGTCATGAAGGAGTTCAGGGAGAAGAAAAGGGAACTGGAGGAGGAAAGAGAAAGGATGAAGAGAGAAAGGAAGATAGAGGAGGAGAAAAATCTGAGGAATTTAGGAAAAATGCTAAAAGAGAACGATAAGAAATGGAGCAAGAGGTATAATGCACTCTCTGGTGTCCCAATGGTTCCTCACATATATTGCAAACTGTGGCTTTTTGAAAATACAGCTTCTGCTCCTGGGTCAGTGTATCCATAGAGATGGGACACCAGAATACTGTTACGATATTTCCAGCCAGTTGTAGCAGCTCCTCGGTAAACCACTTGTCGGGGTTAGGTCCTCTGTAGCTGCGATAGTACGAGAGCTAATCATGGTAACCACATTTCATGTAATATCCTACACTGACCTTGGTAATCGTTTCCATTTTCTATAGCTTTGAGGGTACATTAAAAGTCGGCATAAATAACAAACGGCACTTTTTCTTTGCTATTAAAATTTTTTAACTCTAAAATCTTAGTTTTATAGTTCGGTAAATTCACACGACACATGTTTATCTCAGAGCAGTCTTGTTTCTGTAATGCTTATTGACGTTTACTATTATGTTTCGAAACTTGTCTGGAGATCAAACTAGATAAATCCTTCATCCAAACATAATAATTTATAACTTCAAGATTTTCATAGTTGTTGTCAATTTGCCCTTCTTACTCTTCAACTTCATCCACATAATAGCTTTGTACAAGTAGAGGAGCGACGTGGCTCTTTCTTTCTTAAAATGTTAAATAAAGTGGTGTAACTCTGAATTTTCCACTTGATTTTCTCTAACAATAAACATTGATTGATATTTTGTTCTGTTTTTCAAATGAGGGAATATCTATTAGCAAGACTGGAAATTTGATTCCTTTGAATTTTAATTTCTTCTCATCTTTCTTACATGATGATACTCTATCTGCATGATGATCAACTGGATGCAATGCTGATAGAACTGACCATTTAAAGCAATCGTCATCGAAATTTATCACATTAACACATGCTTTTTTGATTTCTATGCAATCAGGAAGTTTGACATACGAGCTGCCTCGCATGGGATTATATTTGTTGATATGAGCACGCAAGTTATGTATAGATATCAAGGTCCATCCGTAATTTCTCTCCGCAAATTCCTCCATTTCTATTTGAATAGCTTGATGCACATACACTTTCAACCATTCATTCAAATTAGTTGTTGGTATAATAGATTCAGCCTTGGTATTGAAATATTTAATATCCACAACTTCTGCATCATTTTTCGTAAAGACGTATTCAGCAGCCAGCACTGTATATACTTTTAAAATGTCATGCTGTTTGAGAGTACTCTTAATTCGAGTTTTATAGATAGAGACTTAGTATCTCTCATGAAACGTATTACAACTAAATTCGTCAAGTTTGTAATCATATCAGATCTTATTCGATTATTTATATTGTACCCCCTTAAGCAGCCCGATTGCGGAAATAAACTTTAATTTCTCCGGAACATTTAATGCATTAGTTAGAATTACCCTCAAATATCTTAAATTTTTGTTTCCAAGTTTAATCCACTGTGATATTTTTTCAGGATTAATACGCCCTCCTGCTAAAAGCCTATAGGCTTGTAGCATATTATTTACAAGGCGTGTGCAATCTTATGCAGACATTGTTATCTCTCTGAAGTTCATTATTCACTAAATCAGGAGCCACATGATGCTCGCTTTTTATAGGGCCGTAATGCCCTACAATTCTCGTAACTGTTTCCAACTATAGCAATTTCCAGAGGAAGAAATGAATAACAAAAGTCGAGACCAATTTGTGTAATTTAATACCATTTTGGTATGAATTGTACGCAGGAATTTATTATAAAAAAATATAATCTGACA
This sequence comes from Gastracanthus pulcherrimus, assembly GCA_949152435.1. Lineage (NCBI taxonomy): Eukaryota > Metazoa > Arthropoda > Insecta > Hymenoptera > Pteromalidae > Gastracanthus > Gastracanthus pulcherrimus. Next base: position 109,568,548 of record OX424575.1, on the reverse strand, counting down.
CATCATTGTTGAATGCATCTTGTCTTTCATTTCAAGTCCATTTCGGTATACCTAAATTCCAGGGAAAATGACATTTGATATCCTACAGTTGATTGCATGACTCTAGTGAAAAGCATTTTCGATTATCGAAATTTCTAGATGATAGAAAAAACGAGATCTCTCTCTTTACTGTAACTATGCGTTTAAATTAATAATATTCAATTAGTATAAAATTAAAAATGTAATTTTGTATATAGTTATCCAGAAGTGATACAATATTCTGTAAGGAATAATAGGTAGTAAACGGAGTAAGAGGTTTATTTTATAGTATACAAATATAGGTGTGTAAGTATATGCATGACTAATTTGTATTCAAATCAAAATTAAATGGATTACATACAAAGTATCTGGTAAAAAATGAATCTAAAAATTTGTAAAAAAATTCAGCTTAATCTCTGCATTTCAAAGATTTATTCTGCTAAATTTGAAAAATTAAGATTCATATTTCGAAAAAATATCGGATAATGATTGTTGTCATTATAGTAAGCCTTTTTCAGCTCCTGCTATTAAACACTGAGGCATGCAATCGGATGACGTCGAGAGCAGGGGCAAGTACACCAGGTACCAAGATATCCACTAGGAGATACCCACATACACACAGACGAGGTACCCACAATTACATACCAGCGATAAAATACCCAGGTAATAGCGACCAGATACCCATGTACTAGCGACAAGATTTTCAGCTACCTGTAGCCAGAAATCCGGAGGTAGAATTTCGCGCGCGCGCGATTGAGACAACTGCGGCTCAAAGGTCGAATGTGTGCAAAAAATTCATACACTAGTGTATGCTTTATTAGGTCTGTAATACGAGAAGTTTATCGGAACCATGGTAGCTTAGTGTATTAGGACTCAGCCTTCAACACAGTAGCCCCGGGTTCGAATCCCAATAGTAAAGTACCGTACTTCTGATGGTTCGGACACCATCTAAAACTGTAGGGCCAATTGTGATGCATCTTAAAATAGCGACGGAGAGGTGGAAGCAGGGACGTTGGGCGGGATAGGTGAACCATAACTATAGGGACAGTAATATTCTTTCTTCATAGCTTTGAATAGTTGTAGAGATAATATATTTATCTTACATTGTAAATAAGGGATTCAAGGTTCTCAATTATATATTTTTTTTGTTTTTCTTACTTTTAAAAGAAACCTATAGTTTCATATCAATAACTGTACCCTTGTTCGGCGGTAAAGTCGACTGATTCACAATAAGTATAAAATCAATTGTAATTCCTCTTATGAGAAATTTATATAAAATAAAAAATAGATTCATGACAAGCTGATATACTATACATATTGAAACGGCCTATACTAAGGCAAAATTATTAAATTTTATTATAACTATAAAGGTAATGAATTGATACTACTAGAGTATCAATTCATTAGTGGGGAATCGCGATTAGAAAGAGAGGGAAGAGGGGAGCGAGAGAGATGGATAGAGTAGGCCCGAGTACAAATTGCCCGGCGTACGGCCGCGCAGTTCTCAGTTCTCTCTAACTTCTTAAGCCGTTGTTAGCTACGAGGGTAGTTCAATAAGTCTTTAGAATGACCAACAGATGGCGCGCGAATCGCTCCAAATCATCTGTTTTCTGTCAGCACCACTCCCGACTAGATATATGGTGCAGTCACAGTCCACATCTTCTGAGTTTACGTGTTTTTATAACCAATTGAAAAAAAAATTGCTTGTTAAGAAAAATGGAAAAAAACGAGTTCAGAGCGGTAATTAAACATTTTCATTTAAAGGGTTTAACTCCATATGAGATAAAAAATGAATTGGACTCAGTTCATAGCACATCTACCCCTGCCTTAGCAACGGTTTATAACTGGGTAAATGAATTTAAGCGTGGTCGTACATCAATAAGTGACGAACCACGTTCAGGAAGGCCCGTAGAAGCAACTACTCCCGAAATCATCAATAAAATCCACGATATGGTGTTGAAGGATAGAAGATTAAAAGTGCGTGAGTTAGCTGAGGCCACAAGGATATCTATAGGTGCAGTTGTTTCAATTCTACATGAAAAATTAGGCATGAAAAAGCTGTCGGCAAGATGGGTGCCGCGTTTGCTCTCAGCTGAGAATAAACGCAATAGAGTGGTCGCCTCTGAGGCTCTTTTGGCGCGCATAAGTCGGAATCCTGAGGAATTTTTTCGTCGATTTGTGACTGTGGATGAAACATGGATACACCACTACACTCCTGAGACAAAGGAACAATCCAAACAGTGGATTTCCACAGGCGAACCAGCTCCAAAGAAGGCAAAGACCGTAAAGTCATCTGGTAAGGTTATGGCTACAGTTTTTTGGGATGCACGTGGAATTATACTTATTGACTACTTGGAAAAGGGTAAAACAATTACTGGTGAGTATTATGCATCATTATTAGAGCAGCTGAAAGAAGAAATTTAAAAAAAACGACCACATTTGGCGAGAAAAAAATTCTCTTTCATCACGACAACGCCCGAGTTCACACATGCTTCGTTTCAATGGCTAAAATTGAAGAACTAAAATTCGAATTGGTCGAACACCCACCGTATTCACCAGATTTAGCCCCCAGTGACTTTTTCTTATTTCAAAACTTGAAAAAATGACTCGGTGGACAGAGATTTACGGACAACGAAGACGTCATTGCCTCTGTAAGTGCTTATTTTGAGGAACTTCCGAAAACGCACTTTTCTGAAGGATTAAAAAAACTTAAAAAGCGATTGACCAAGTGTATAGAGCTCCAAGGAGATTATGTTGAAAAATAAAAAAAAATTTACCCAAAAAAAATTGTTTTTATACTTTATTCTAAAGACTTATTGAACTACCCTCGTATTAAGCGGATCTCGCGCTCGGGAGACAAGTAAGGACTCGAGCCACTTTTGTGCGCACACGGAGATGTAGCGAACCTACGCTTATTCCCTGCGTGTTACAATATAACGACATTCACATTAATACGTTTTGTCATTGCATTATACCCTCTCCCGTTCCGATTACCCAAGTTGGAGGCACCGGACTCCATTCAGTAGCCACTGGAGGGAGAAACGTGCTACCCGAATTCCTTGAGAGCATAGCTCGCAGAGACGATCGTGCCGAACCAGATTACGCTTCCAGGGTTTTTCCCACGAAAAACGCACAAGCGTTTTTCCTAGGATTTGACTACTTACCCGGTGGAGAGCTAATGCGCTCCTCCGCTGGTTCGAGTTAGCACATCAAAAAACAAATCACCGTTGCACTCCTGCTGCTCCTATTCCGACGATCTCTCTCGAGGCAGTACGCGAACCACGCTTAAAATATATTTATTAACATTACTTCTGCTCTTGACAGAAAACGAACGGCTTATGTCCGTCACATATGGCGCCCGGAGAACAGGGACTCGAGAAGGAAACGCAGAAACAGCCTCAAATGATTCCGGAATGGAAACGGATGTTCGCGGAAACGCGTATTCACTCGCGGATTACGGATACACAGAAACTGAAGATCGATTGATCGCGATTGATGAGAAAAGATGGGCAACAATACAGAGTCTTGACGAGGAGGTACGAATTTTGAAAACTGAAAATGTAAATATAAAAGAAAAAATTGTCCATCAGCGTCCAGATACGCAAAATTTATGGGAATCGTTAAATGAGGCGATAAAAGTGACAAATAAATTAACGATAAAAACCGAAAAGTTACGTAGTCATTTGAGAGTATTGACGGGAAAAACAATAACCAAGCTCGGTAATGAGGAAAAAATACAGCAGGAGCAAGATGAGAAAATTATCGAGCTCACGCACTTGTTAACACATTAAAGATTGAATAAATTCAATCCATTTTTTGGTAAAACAAAAAATTTAGAAATGAAATAAATTTGCGTAATCATTATTTATACTGACACTCCTATAAAATTAAAAAACCAACCAATATTTTTTAGCACTATATTAACGGTTGAAAAAACGCAAAATGCCGCGAAATAAAAGACTATCGAGGGCATTTATGACCGACATTGAGACGACAGCTCCCGTGAGTAGCCTCGATTATGATCAACGAAGGCACCGTGACTGGGAAGAGGCCGTTTCCGAGGAATTAAAATCTTAGACGCAAGGCAGGATGAGGTACAGAATAAACTTACAAATTTAGAAAAATACCCAGAGTCGCCAGAGTTACCGTCTTTAAAAATATCACGTATTGAAGCGATAAACGTCAATGTGGACACGCGTATAAATGCATTATCGGATCTATTAAAAAAGGTACAAGATGAAAGCGCGGCGGACAAGCAACGTGTTACGCAACTCGAGGCGGTAATAAACCCTTTAAAAGAACGCGTCACTCTATTATATTCTTACGCTGTATTATACTACGCACGCTCACTAATATCAATTAATTGAGAACGGATTTTCAAAAGATTTTTCTTTTTATTTAATACAAATTAAATTTTTGCAAAAAAGAATAATAATAAAAATATTCCACTGACTAATATCAATAAATAAAAATAATTGTTATCTATTTTAATACCAGGATATACAGTTGTGTATAAGCATGTATGTATACCTCTACGTAAATATGCATATATATATATATATATATATATATATATATATATATATATATATATATATATATACAAATGAATATAATATATTTGTCTAAATCGCAGTCGCTGTTCAGTTATACGAAAATATGCCCTGAATTACTGTGTAAAAGGCACAAATCCGGGAAAGACTTACAGTCACTCTGTCCTTTACGCACGCACGGCGACAGTTTTCGAGCGCTTACACACGCTGTTTCTCGCTGTTTCTCATTGCTGCCGGCGCTGTTCGCTGCTCGTGTTCACGAAAATATCGATCGGTTTACCGCTGAAAACCAACGCTCGCTGTTCGATATACGCGCGGGACAATATATTATATAAGCACCTGTGCACCTTATAGCACTATATACGTCTGCTGTAGCTAATAATTACACGTTTTAAAGGCGTTATATGTGAATGATAGTTTCATGTAATATCAAATTTCCTGTGCACAACCAGAGCTGGTATTTAGCCCTTTTGTACTATTAAAAAAAAACTATGTATAGCTACCTCCTACTACATAGCTTCACCCGCGGCGGTCAGTAGCAGCAATCAGAGATTGCCGCCACCGCCGTATATTGTGCAATGCTGAAAAGGGCACCAGGTATAGCCAAAGAATACACAGATATTAATTTTAACAAACAAACACGTATATTGAACTTTAAATGACTAAAAAACTCAAAACGTACACTGCTGCGTACTCAACATCACGCGCGAGTCATAAGAGAGAGAGAAAGAGAGAGAGAGAGAGAGAGAGAGAGAGAGAGAGAGAGAGAGAGAGATTTTAGATTTATTTGTTTATTTCCACCCTGGGACTGAAATTGTCCCATAGGGCATAAAGAACAATATATACATTAGGAATATACAATATGTAGTAATATAATAATATAATATGTAACGTGATCGCTACGCTCGCAATAATAGTGTTTAACAATAGTATGTACAGGTTCGAACAATATTCGCTGTAAAAAATAAAATATAAATAAAAAATATAAATAAAATAAGACATAAAGTAATCTGAACGGCTCTTTGGCCGCAAAATATGACGCAATAACAATATAAAAATATAGAGATATATAAGTAAAATTAAAGCTAAAATTAAAATTAAAATTAAAGCAGCAATATGTACGTAGCATTAAAGCTACTAGGAACCTTTTGTATTTAGAATTTTTGAGTTTACTTGTGTGCAGGATGAGACTGAACATCACAACTGTTGAGGTAACTTAGTAATAAGGATTTGATGGTTTGGAAAGAGGTAGTTTTGGGAGGCAGGGAGGTAATGTGTTCTGGTAGGCTGTTCCAAAAATATGAGGCGGCGATTACGAAGGAATTGGTATATAAGGAAGTTTTCAAGTTACGGATGAGGAGGGGTTCAGTGCGGAGTCGAGCTGATCTACGCACATCACTATCTGCCGTGAGTATGAAGTTAGACTTCAAATAATCTGGACAACCAGTCTTAAGTACAGTAAATGTCAGCGCACCCATGAAGTACTCTCTTCGGGCCTTCACCGTGAGCCACCCTAGCCGTTTGCGATAGGGGGTAACATGAGCCATCCAGGGAATGGTACCAAAAACAAAGCGGGTGCATGCATTCTGCGCCCGCTGAAGCTTCAGGTTCTGTTCACCAATTAGGTCATGGTAGACAAGGCAGGCATAATCAAAGTGAGGGAGGATAAGTGAGTGCACAAGTGATTTACGGACACCAAATGAAAGAGCACGTTGATGAGGGCGTAGCTGTCTGAGGGTACGAAACACTAGCTGACAGATGTGTAACACTTGCCTTCCCCAATTAAGATCAGGAGTCAACCAGACACCCAAATTTTTGACTTCATTGACAAAAGAGATGGGAGTATCCATTTCGAATCTTATGTCATCAAAAACGCCGAGCAGAGCCGCCTGAGTACTGTGACCTGCTCTAAAGCCAGCTTGCCGTGGGATGAAAAGATTGTGTTTCTCAATGTGACACAGAAGTTGCTTTGATAGAATCTTCTCTAACAACTTAGAGCACTCAGACAACCTAGCAATGGGTCGTAGCTCAGATATGTCGGATGGAGCTGGTACTTTGGGAATAGGAGTAATAAGAGTCTGTTTCCAAAGCGCTGGATAAGATTCATTGGTGACTGATAAATTGAAAATTGTGGTGAGTGTTTCGAGAATGGTGGGACATGATAGTGAAAGATGTTTAATAGTGATTGCATCAAGCCCGTAAGTCTTGAACTTGGCTGAGGCAAGTGCTTCAGAGATATCACTGGGGGTGATGTTAGAGAAAGTTAGTAAATGTATATGAGACGGAGCTGAGGGATGGGGTGGTAGTGGGAGTGCAGGAGATAATCTAGATGCGTTGGCGACGGATGCAAAATGATTATTGATATCATTGTGTGAAAAGAGCGAAAAAGGCGAGGTTGATCGAGAGGATGTTATGCCTAGCCTGTTGAGAGAACTCCATAGACGATTTGAGCGTTGTGCTCTGGCTATTTCATTAGCATAATAAGTGTTTTTTGAATTTCGAAGCTTTTGTAGGACCCTTGCACGCAGAGCTCGATATACAGTAAGTTGCTGTCCCCTGTCACGTGCTCTCTTATAAGCTCTATCGCGTTCTTTCATGGCGGAGTGGATGTCAGATGAGACCCATGGTTTTCGGCGATTATATATATTAATGGAACGAAAAGGTGCAAATTTATTAAGGGAGCAAGTGACAGCATTGTTAAATCGAGTGATTAATTGATTAATATTATTGTGTTGTTTACCATCATTCAAATTATTGGATAAATCAGCGAGATACTGAGCTCTGTTGAGACCACGGAGATCACGAGTTTTAATTTGACGAGAAATATTGCGCATAATACTAAAAGGTATAGTCAATTCTATACTGTCGTGCCCATAGGTGAACGGAGCATCTGATTTGCTATATCTTATAACCGCTGAAGGCGAATGTACAATAAATCGGTCGAGCCATGTGTGAGATTGAAGACGTAGGGAGTTGATTGTATGGTGAGTTGGCCCAGAAAGAACAAGGTACAGAGCATTCGATCGAATGATGTCATACATGTATTTGGCTTCGTATGACGCAGTAGATAACATGTTCACATTGAAGTCACCCGTGATAAATATACTGTCGTAACGTGTGAAAAAAGCTGAGAGTTTGTGAAAAAATTCGTGAGGCATTGCTGTTTTTGGTGGCCTATAAACTACTGAAAATAAGAGTGATTTGCAATCATGGGTGATTTCCATTATAATATACTCAGGGACGCTGTCATCACGGACATCGGACGTCGCAAGAGTCTTAAACTTAAAGTTATTGTTAATGTATATAGCGATTCCTCCACCTGTACGTCTTACGCGGTCGTGCCGAATCAGGGCATACCCGTCAATGGCCACAGATAAGTCTTTGTCCTCACTAGACAGTTTTGATTCTGTGATGCCTACTATATGATTGGGGTGAAGGTCAAGATATGCTTCTACTTCCTCGAAATGGGTTGTAAGACCATTGACGTTAGCATGCATGATTTCGACACAACCGAGGAGGACAGAGGGTGGGGAGTGTACCGTATTCGTATTAACCGATCTTAATTCTAAGAATTGTCGCTCGCGTTGGCATTTGTCGGAAAATGCGGTGAGACATTAGCACCTGACAGATCAGACATCTCAATAAGATCGCCGGACAAATTATTTGAGACCTGAGGGGCCCGTTTGCTAGCTTCTATTATCGGCTGGCAAGCTAGTAAGTCATAATCACTATTGATCGGAATAAGAGGAGATGCATTATTTTTGCACAAGTGTACCACCAAGTTGATAACTCTGGGTCGTTTGTACCCTAGTTTACTAGATTGCGATCTGGCTTTTAATAAAAGATTATATACATGCCTAGGGTACAAAGTTCGCAGAAATATCAACGAGGTGGAAGCGTGACCAAACACCATTGGTGCTATGAATGATTTTAAATTAAGCCGCGTGAAAACTGCGTGGTCACGAATATGAGCAGATTTAAATTTCACTACTACGCTACGAAAATTTCTGGAACGTGATGATAATGAATTACCATTATGCGGGTGCGTATTGGACTCTTGAGACCGAAAAACAGGAGCTGGTATTTGTCGAGTGTCCGATGATGTGGCCGAAGTCCGCGGAAAATCCTCCGCTGACAAAATATCCCCAACGAGCATGGTCCTGAAATCCTTAACAAAATTGACACCTACGTAACACGCGTCGTCCAAGTAAGGTACTATGCCTACTCTTATTTATTTGGTTATGCCCGCCCCCGTCATGGGAAGCATAACGTGACCAACCAATGGTCGGCGCGTACCATCTGGTAATTTTACACGTCCTGCGCACTTTAGGGAAAACTCTCTCTCTGTAGTGTACTGGCGATCTGCAGTCCAACTGCTCCCATGACCGTGCAGGATGCGCCAGGGTCGTACAGGGCTCGTAGCCTGTAGTCCGTGACTTCTATCAACATTCACCGTCGATTCGAGTTTCGTCTTCGGGGTCATACTTCATTCCCCACGGCCTCACAAGTTCGTCTTCTTCTTCTAAAAAATCGAAACCTGTGAATACCAACTTTCGGCCTCTGCTTCGGGAGATGGATGGCTTGACCGTGGTCGGACGTCCGAGCTCTCTGTCGTTGCTGTGGCTTCGACTTTCTGAGTTGCTACGATGATCATAGGCTCTTTCAGTGGCTCTCCCAGCGTGATCTTCCCTTCTTGGTGATATTCATCTGGCTTCGTCTGGACGTCCATATCTACCGTCATTGCTTCGGCTACGACGCGAAGGGGTGATGCGGGGACTGTTCTTTCATCGGGAGTGGCTATGGTCGGTTCTAGCTGTTCCTCTGATTGTTTCCCGAGCATTTAGGGCAATGCTTCCGCATGAACCCTATTTCCCCACAAAAATAGCACTTCATTGGCTGCGTGGGGTCAAACCTTGGTTTATTTACCTCTAGCGAGATGCCAGGTTTCGACCTCTTGGCTCCCCATCCCGTTCAAGTTGGGGATCCGTTCGGCTTTCTCCTTTTGTCAGGCGCTTTGGGGCTTGCACTGGTCCCTCCCCCTTTTCGTTCCTAGGGGTTGCGCCTTTGTCATTCTTCTTCTTTTGATGTGACAGATACCTCCGGTTTCTACTTCTTTGTTCCTTGAGTGCGTTTCTATGCCATCTCTGATAACAAAGAAGCTTCGAGGGGCGGAGGCAAGCGTATATTTTTCTCTCGCTCCAACATTTATTCAACGTCTGAGGCGGAATCTAGCAGCGTTTCTACGCTATTCATCTCGCATTTGCGAACCATTTTCTGTAAGTCTGACCTCATATTTCGGTGCAGCAGATCTAATTCTTGGCTGTACTCGGGCCTCGACGATAACTTATTCATTATGACGATGAGGCACGTAAGGTAATCACGGACTAGTTCATCCGGTCCTGGCGTCCGCAGATTGGCTTCATTCCACAACCTTTGTTGGTATTGACGACTCGTACCATACCAGCCCATGACTGAAGCGGTGAACGCCAGGAATGCGTCTATGCTCTGGTCTTTCTTGCCAGAGAAATTGACGTTCCATTTTCCCACTATTTGCCGTCGTTGTTCGAGCCGAACCTAGACGTCTGGTCTAAGCTTCCTGGTGCGAACCTTCGGCTCGAGGTATTATGATCATCGGTTATAGTCGGTCTTCAACTATCTTCCCCCTCCCAAGCTCTGCGTGCTTTATATCACATTTATATTTATATTTATATTACATCGTATAAATACATATCGCGTCATTTATTAAAATAGTCATTTTTAAAATCATTCACACGTAGTGCACGCATACTGTTTCTCAGATAGGAATATTAATAAATAAATACACACACATTTATAAAATATCACTGTATAACATAATTTCAAAAGAAATATGTTCGTCAGGTACTTCGAATTACAGTTATATAATGTTCGTTTTGTCAATACTTAAAAATTTTAAACACTTGCATAAATTACACGCACTCATACAGGTTCTCATTCAAACACACCAATAAATTACAGGTATACTACACACAATAAAAAGAAATAAATTAATGAATAATTTAATACGAGACAGTTCACAATTTAACCTAAATATATACACATTTTTGAGCGGTATTTTGCTCGTGTAAATACCAGCGCATCGCCATCTTGAGTTTGCACAGCAATGGCAGGTATTTAATACTACGGGGGATGGAGTTTCAAAGGCGTGATTCACGAGTTCTAAACTGAGTACAAGCCTACGTCAGTTCGCGAACTTGAAACTGAGATAGCTCTAATTATCTCACCCCTACTGGAAGTCCTGCAGTGGTTCTGCTCGAAAAAGTCAGTAAGCTAGGATGCATGATCGATCCTAATTACTCTATGAAGAAGCAAAAAAGCAAAATACGTTCTACCCTGTCCTGTAATTAACCAGTCCAGTTTAATCCTGTAAGGGGTGATATGTTCGTCCATCCTGACGCTGCAGATGTATCTTATACAGGAGTTCTGCAGTCGCTATAACTTGGTGTGCAGTTCGTCAGACACATCAAGGTAAACAACCGAGCAGTAGTCGAGGTGGAAGACAATCAGAGCACTTGCGAGCTGCTTGCGTAGAGCCTCGATGGTACATGATCGATAAAATTTTAGCCCATAGAGTGTACAATTTACGCGCTGTTACATATTCTATGTGCGGCTTTCAAGTAAGTACCTAATTATAAGTCCCAGAGGGAGTTTATATGAACCAAAATTATAGTCCTAGTTTTACTGACATTGAAGCGCAGACCAGCAGACGTTACCTATACCGACACAGCCCTACACTACTTGCTGCAGCTGTTTGGCACTCGATGCCCGCTTGTAAGTCAGTCAGTTCAATCAATGCCGATCTGCTCATCAGTACATTTGGCGCTTAAACGCGATCCAGCAACTGCAAAGAGATGGTTGGAGGGACGCTCACGCAGATATTGGTGGATTTATAGAAGGTGTGATCGTAACGAAGTAACGCTCACAAATCCAGCTCTGAATCGCCCGCCGCTTGCCTTTCCAGCAGTCGAACCTAATCATTCCGAAATGGGCATATCATTATTACGGAGCGGCGTTGATGAAGGTTCTTCACTTACTGCAGGCACTTCAAGCTCGGCCGCTTTACGCGCTGACAAATTTTTATGATCTCATATGATGTCAAAATAGTGTATAGATCCGTAGCGGTCGAGAACAAATGAGACACGTCCCCATCTCGTCTCTTGACCATTAACTTGCCTTGCCTATGCCATATATATTTAAAGTTGAATCCTTGAGCAACAGATTTCAAGCTACGAAAGTTTAAAAAATGATCTACATTTAGATATTTATTTATAAATATGTTATAATTTGTGAGGCAATCAGCGATATTTTGATTAAGAAGCGATATGTTGACGTCCCCTGTACAAAACCGTGCAAAATTTATTTTTGCGCGCATTATGCTACTGACTATTGTACTACTAGAAAGGCTAACAAACCTTCTTCGCGTTTTAGGGAGGAGAGAATCGTGGCGATAACAGCATAAGCAACGTGGTTGTAATTACCTTTATTGCCATAAAAAATAATAGATATAATAATGCTACTGCACTCACCCTGCTCCCCCACTAGCCCAGACGTAACGGGCATACTTCGCCCTTGTGGCTGTTGCGACTGATACCGTGCACTACTTGTAGGTTTATCTTGAGCGGCTGCAATATTATTCAAGGTGTGAGTAATATTTTTTGTTTTAATTAACGTCGCCATGTTTGTGCTTCCATGTGGTGCTAATCGACGACGGGGGTCTGCGGTGTGTTTTTCAACAAATTGGGCAATAATATTTTTTGTTGCAAAAACCATTGTTTATTGCAAAATTAAATACCAAACTCAGTAGATTTAACGAATTTTGCCATGAATGAACATTCTTTTAGGTTTTTGAAGACGCCCATTAAGGTTCTGCCATTAGATTTTCAATATTCAAAATGGCGGATCCGAAATGGCCGATTGCATTATTAAAATGCTACTTAAATCATTAAGAAATGTTTAAGAATAGTCATCTTTGATGTTTTTGTGATCTCTGATTACGAATCTGACATTAAATTTTAAAAATTCAAAATGGTGGAGCCACAATGGCCGGCAAAAAATATGAAAATGCTACTTAAAGCATAAAAAGAGGTTTAAAAATAGACAACTTGTTAATTACGAATCTGACATTATATTTTACAAATTCAAAATCGCATGATAAAAATGGCCGACTATAGTATGAAAATGCTATTTAAAAGCATAAATATTGTTTAAAAATAGTCAATTTAGAGGTTTTTGAATTTGCTGATTACGAATCTGACTCTAGATTATCAAAATTTATAATTCCAGAACCAAAATTTCCGGCTAAAGTATGAAGATGCTACTTAAATAATGAAAAAAATGTTTAAGAATAGTTAACTTTATAGTTTTTAAAGTCGCTGATTACAAATCTAGTATAAATGTTTAAAAATCAAAAGATTTTAGAAGGAGTTGATTATAAATCTAATATTACATTTGTAAATAAATAGCCAAAAACGATATAATAAAATGTTTTATTTATCAGTGGTAATAAATAAATGTTTGCAACGAGTCACGAATAACTCACAAGTAATTCAGCGCGGAGAATGAACCAAGTGTCGCCATATGACAGCCTTGCGCTTCAACAAGTAGGCAAGAGAGATCAGGCGGCGAGATGCCGCCAAGGCAATGCTGAGAAGCCATTATCGCCATCTTGGCTTTTCTACCGCTCCGCAACTACACGAGTTCGCGCTTGGACTGTGCACGGTGATTCTTGCGTGCGATCCCCACCATCATCAACAGAAGAAAAGTTTGCACGCAAGGCGAGAAATCTCCATCAGCAAGCGTAGATGGGTCATCGGGAGGGAAAGCGACGGAGCTAGCGGCCAGCAACGTGAAAGAGAGAGAGAGAGAGAGAGAGAGAGAGAGAGAGAGAGAGAGAGAGAGAGAAAGAACAGCTTTGACTGCGGCACCGCTGACTCCGACAGTGCGCTCTGGCGAACAGAGGTAAGGGCTAGCCCGGGGATAAACGCGGACGTGCGTAAGTGGCCTACGATGAACCGCGCGTATTCGTAACGCTTCCTGATTCCGGCGGCGTGCTCAGCACCGGTCGTGCTCAACACGCAAGTGACGCTCGATCTACGCATTACTATTAAATTCATTGTTATTATGTTATTGTTAATTCATTGTAAATTACCTTATTTATTTGTTTCAGAATATAGTAGATTTATTGTTATTGTTAAATCAGTGTGTCATTAATAAATCCGGACCCGCCTGCTTTCCGTATCGAGTTATGCCAGTAAGAGAAGATAAATCGCTATTCGCATTGCGAGAGACTTAGAATTCGCGTTTTCGCGCTCCTTTCAGGTTGCGAAAACTAGTGCGTCGGGGAAACTCCGCACAAAGCCGAATCCTCGTCGATTCTGCGTATACGTAGGATAAGCCTGCACATCTACACCGGGGTAAGGCTACAGCGGCGAGTCGCCGCGGGTCGCCTCGAAGGTAAGAGCTGCGGTAAGTTGCACATACGTGTTGCGTGTGGCGCACGACAGCATGTTATTGCAAATAACACAGGAGCTTCAGTATATATATGAGATGATCCAGTAACAAAAATGTTACTTCATATGATATAACCAGCGATACTGGAATATGAGGATGGCGAGCGCCAACCTCAGGCCAGTAGATGGCGTGAGCGAGAAAAGACTCCAACCAATCATAGCATAGGAATTGTTGCTTCTCATTGGCTGAAGTCTTATTTCACTGTGCTGCCATTTGTCAAAAGTTTGCTCGGGAGACATTCTCATACATATAGTATACTTACAAATTAGTAACTTGTAATTATTACTACGTAATTATAACTTATTGGTGTACTTACAAATTCATAAAAATAAAGTAATCAGGGCATATTTTACACGTAAAAAATTACAAATTGATTCTCCTGTTCACTTGAACTTAAAGAGAACCATTTGTTTATATTACAAATAATAACTTTCTAGCAAAATTTTACTCCATTACAAACAAAAACCTGTAACAAATATAAGTTTATTAAAACCCGATTTGAGTTTTTTAAATGAAAGATTTTCAGTTTCTTACAATTTAGAGAATTGTAGAGCAAATTGTTTGATACATCTGCATGATTGAAAAAAAAACAATTAAATAAGCTAATTTAAAAAAGCTAATTTATTGAAAGAACTATACAAATATATTATTATAACAATATAGTAATTTAAATACTATAAGCTCGATTTAATTCACCTTTTATGCTAAAGCGTAGTTTCATTTATTTAAACACCAAATCTATTTAAATAAATGGTATGTCATGCCAAAAATTAAACAAAAACAAAAGATGTTACATACCTAGTGGATATCTTTCACAGTGTATATAAGCTGCACTTCAGATGTCACGGTGTAGTACCGGTAATTTGCTTTATTTTATGCAATAATTTAAGTTTATGTACATTTATTATAATTCGACGCAAAAAAAATTAATACTTTTTGATCACAATACTTACAGATATATAATAAGAAGAACAAATTATTTTTATTATTTAAACCTACAAAAAATAAAGAAAATTGCCCGTTTTCCACTTCAACTTATGATGTTGTGACGGACTTAAGCCGTTCTTCTACTCCAACGTAGGAGAGTTCGTTTTCCAGTTGTGTTTTTGTTACACGCGGTTCGCGTACGGACCCGAAGAAGTGCGCGAGAAACAACCTCTTCCGGAATTCCCCCTGATAGTTACGCTCCTGCAGCCGCCGAGGTCGGAGCTGCAGAAGTGCAACTGTGCTTTGGGTTTTGGTATGCTAACTCGAACCAGCAGGAGGGCGCGTTAGCTCTCCGCCGGGCAAGCAGTCAAAACCCCGAGAAAGGCACCAGCGCGCTTTTCTCGGGTAAAACCCTGAAGACGTAGTCTCGGGCAGCGCGTTGGTCGCCCGAGCTATGCCTTTTATGAAATTCGTTAGCGCGTTTCCCCCTCCAGTGGCTACTGAAGGACGTCCGGCGCACCCGAATAATAGGTGGAGGCGGGGAAAATGAGTTATAATTATTAGTGTGAAACTTGGTTTTTTATTGAGGGTAAAAGTACAATTAAAGAGGAGTGGAGTTGCGATAGAGGGAAGCGAAAGAGAGAGATTACACGCGGTAGATAGGCGAGGATTCGCCACATCACCGTGTGTTCACCACAAGAAGCGGCCCGAGTTCACCCTAGTATCCCGAGCGCGAGGCCTGCTCGCTGGCTAGCCACGGCTTGAGAGGTCAGAGAAAACTCAGTGCTTCCTCGGCTGTGCGTCGCCGATATATACCCGAGCCCACTCTCTCCATCTCTCTCGCTCCCGTCCTCCTTCTCACGATATTCGCGAATCCCCACTCTTCCAATATTCGCGAATTCGTTGCTCCTCGCTGAACACGCTTTCGTATGTCTGCGCGCTCGTGTGTGCATATGCACACGCGCGCGTTCTTAGCCATTACGTTGGCCCCGCCGTATCATCTTAGTTAACAAATATAAAACCGAATCATTTCCGCAATAATTAAATAATTAATTAAATGATTTCTTATAAAAAACTAACTTTTAATTAATACTACGTTTTTTTATATCCTAAATGTATTAACTAATTTATTTTGCTTATAATAATTACTAATGTTAATATCATATTAACATTAACAATAATAATTAATGGTACCGTTCTTGATAATAAGGGTATAGGTACAGGCCGTCTCAGTGCCCCCCAATAAAAGTTTCAATTTTGGAAACCAAATTTGAAAATTTTATTTTGTTTTCTAGGCGGCGTATACCTTTACTGGCTCGCTCTCCTAATAAAAAAGTAACGCGTCAGATAACGTATTCTGTTTTTATTTATTCTATAAAAAAAAACATGAAACAATAATCGAAATAACAAATAATTAAAAATTAAAAAAAATAAAATTCCTAATTTTCGACTTGTTGAAGCCACTCTTCAAAGTCGTTGATGGCATCCATCAGGGCGTCCGATTGAAGGTGTTGGCATGGGGCCTCTAGCTCTGCTAATACTTTGTCGACGTCCGATCCTCCGATATCGTGTGCCATTGAGATTGGGTTTTGCTCGGGGTTATCGGTTGAACTTCCCTCCTGGACATCGCTCTGTCCCTCCCTGGCCTTTTGCCTGTTTTACGCATGTTTTTTATTTTTTAATGCCCGAAAAGCCGATTTTTTTTTTTTTTTTTTTTCCTCGTTTTGTGCTAAATTTTGCGTACCTCGCTATGATGTTTTGGCGTGCCTGTAGTTTCCAGGAACTGTCTTCTAGCTGGTCTATGGCTCGGGGCTCGTATTCCTCGCCGTCGCTTAGACTTGGTAAGGCCTTTTGGGCCGTTGCGATTTTCTCCATGTCGCTTAGAGCAGTGGGAGATGGTAGTAAATGCGTTATTCCCCTTTTCCTCTTTCGGCCCTTCTTTAGGGCTTGCGTTGGTTCCGGGTCGGGTGTCAGTTCGATGTCTGTTGGAGTGGGTCCGTAAAATTCGGGCTTCCTTGGTGAAGCTCCGGGTCGCCGAGCTTGCGCGCTTCCAAAAAACACCCACCCTCGGTGTTTCCGTATGGATTTCTCCATGTCTCCGGCCACCTGCGTTCCCTTCTGCTTCGACATTGTGTCCGGGCCCAGCCGCTTGTCCTCTTTTGGCCCTCCGGGTGGGTTCCATGGAGCAGGTCCCTCGGCTCGCTGGAATCCTCCCTTCCTTGCGCATTTAAAGCGTACGCAGGAGATGCGTGTCGTTTTATATGGCACCGTCCTATGGTACCCGCTTCCCAGCGCTAGGTCTCTTTCGCACACGACCGTCTCCTGATCGCACATACCGAATCGCACGTGCCTTTCGGTACTCGTCGCTGCGTCGCGGGTCGCGTTTCGGGTTTCGCACATGATGCTCGATCTAAATCGACTGTGAGGTCCTTTTGTCTTGCACCTTGACTCGTCACCTCGGCTTTTCCCCTCCCTTCTGCCGAATTTTCGCACACGTGCCAGCTCCTTGTTTACGTTTGAATTCTCCCATGCGCGTACCGGACCTGCGGTCCTCCCTGCTTGTGTTTCTCCGAAAACATCGCATGTTTCTTCGATTTGGCTCTCTTCTTGTCCCTATCTCTATCTACCTTTTAATTCTATTCATTCTCGCTACATTGCTTTCTTAGAGTATTTTGAACCATATTCTTTTTTCTTTGGGCCGATTTCACGGTGCCTCTTTTATTTTTAATTTTATAATTTGTTTTAATTGATGTTTTCACGTATACGTGTATACACGATGGTGTCCAATATATACGTGCACTCATTGAATTATTGTATTCTATTATTTTATGGTTCAAGTGTCTCTTTGTTTACTTAATTTATTTTAATAATGCATATACCTTAATTATGTATTGGGCCGATTTCACGGTGCCTCTTTTTGTTTATAATGTTCTGTTCTGCATTATTTAAATAATTACATTTCGTTTTTACATATGTGTTTTTGTTTTTCGCTTAATTACATGTTATGCTCTTTTACATTTGTTTAAATCTAAAATTTATAAACTCTTAAGCCTGTTCTATTCTATTGTGTGTTTCTCTCTCCCTACTGCCCCCCAAAAAAAGTTTGAATTTTTGAAAAAAAATTTGAAAATTTTATTTGACCGTGCCAGAGAGAGAATACCCTAACGGTATCAAATTTCACTTGCCCAATTTATGATTATTTTCGTGTGAACAAAAACAAGTTTATACTATAAAAGTTTATTCTAGTTTATCTAATTTGTCAATTTTTTGTTTCAATAATAGATTTTTCTTTTGATTACTTACTCACTGTAATACGGTTTTAAATTTGCCAAGTGAAATTTTCCCCGTTCTTTTTTTAATACCGGGTCGTAAAGTAAATACGTATCGATTCCCACGTCTTGTTGCACGATAAATGGCCCTTCAAAAATATCAAAAAATTTTGCTATTTTGCCGTTCTCCGCATCCGATACGTTTAAAGCTTTCACTAACACTTTGTCGCCGTCTTTAAATTTAAAGTGTGTTTTATTCGCATTCCGTTTCGCTGCTCTATTCTTTAAGAATTTGTGCGCATAGTCGCGAGCTAGTGATATTCTATTGTCGCGGGACACATCGTTGTCTTCTTCTGGTATTTTTAAATATTTTTCCCATATCCTTGTTGGCTTATGGCCCATATGCAATAAGATAGGTGGCTGGTTCGTCGTTTCATGAGGGATTTCATTTATAATGTTTTGAATTTTTCGAATATACAGAGCCCACCCGCCGTGTTTATCCTTTACGAAAGTGCGTAAAAACCTTGCCAATTCTCGGTGTACACGCTCGATTATGTTACTTTGAGGGTGTCTGATAGATGAATATATTATGCGTATCCCCTCGTTTTTTAATGTATCAATCCATTTTTTGCTCGTAAACTGCGTCCCATGGTCTGATATTATTGCCTCCGGTTTCCCATAAGTTGGTATGTAATCATTCATTAATTTTCTAATTACCGCTGTCGTGTTCGCCTTTTTTAGAGGATAAAATACTACGTATTTACTGAATACGTCTATAGTAGTTAAAATGTATTTTACACCACCTCTCGACACGGGTAAGGGACCAAAAAAGTCTATCGATAACATTTCTCGCGGTTTATTAGTTAATATAGGTTGCGTGATTTCGTCATATCGCTGCGTTAAATATTTAGTTTTTTGGCATGTATCACACGTTTTTAGTATTTCAGCTACCCTTTTTCGTAAATTTCGTGAGTAAAAATGTTCTAAAATTATTTTATATACTTTTCGCGGCCCCACATGTCCATATATCACGTGTACCTCCGTTACAAGTGGTTTTAAGTTCCCCTCTGGTATATATATTTTTGCACAATTAATCATAATTCTATATAATATATTTTCTCGAATTTCGAATTTCTTTTTTATTTTAGCGTCCCCAGCCCTTAGTTTTTCCATAATCTGAGACGCGTATGGCTCACTTCTTTGTAATTTATCCATATTTTTACACAAATTGATTAACGCCGGGCTTGGCTTTTGTTGTACCACTGCGGCTATAATTATTTCAGTTTTTTCCGCGCGGTTCGGCTCTAAATCGGTGACGCGGCTTAGATAGTCCGCGACGACGTTTTCTTTGCCCGGTATATATTCCGGGTCGATATTAAAGTCTTGTATCGCTAAATTCCATCTTTGTAACCTGGCATTACGGTACTTGCATGTTTTTAAAAAGGCCAGAGCTTCCTGATCTGTCCTCACGTAAATATTTATTGCCCCCCGTAAAAACGTGTCCAATCTCTTTAATGCCCATACTAATGCAACCATTTCTTTCTCAGTGGTAAAGTATGCGCCCTCGCTCCCTTTTAAAGTTCTACTTACAAAACACACGACTTCTTCTTCACCCTCGTCATTTAATTGCGATAGTGCCGCGGCGCACGCAAAATCCGAAGAGTCGGTGGAAAGTATGTAAGGCCGTTTCGGGTCTGCGTATTTTAAAATAATGTTTTCATCAAAAATTTCTTTTATATTGTTAAAAGCTCTTTGTTGCACTGCGGTCCAATCAAAAAATGAACCCTTTTTAAGCAGCTCAATCAAAGGTTTTGTGTGGTGCGAATAATTTTTTACGAATTTAGTGTAAAAATTGACAAACCCCAGAAAACTCTGTAACTCCTTTACATTACGGGGTCTTTTAAAATTTTTTATTGTTTTTATTTTCTCGGGATCCGGCCTGATTCCGTGTGCTGATATAAAGTGGCCTAGAAATTCGATTTCCTCGCACATAAAGTTTGATTTTTTAAAATTTAATCTTAGATTATGGGCTAAGAGTCTTTCATACAGCGCAGCTAAGTGCGACAGGTGTGTTTCGAAATTTTTTGATTTTATCACCATGTCGTCCACAAACAATACTAAAAATTCGTCAAAATCTGACGTTGTTTGATCTAGTCCTCTAATTAAGGCTGATCCGCTAGTTTTTATCCCAAAGGGTACCACGTTATGCTCATAAATGTGATTATCACACTTAAAAGCCGTATATTTTTTGCACCACTCCGCGAGCTTTACCTGCCAATAACTACACGTGAAGTCTGAGGTACTTGTTATCGGCTTTCCCGCGCATCTTTGCAATACCTCCTCAACGCCTGGCGGCCCCTCGTAATCATCAATAAGCCGCGCGTTCAGTTTTCGAGCGTCTAAACATAATCGCACAGAACCGTCCTTTTTTTTAACTACGGCTACTGGGTTAATATACGGGCTGGTCGAGCGCCTAATGATTCCTAATTCCAACATTCGGTTTATTTCCTTTTTTACCTGCTCGCGATATACTAGTGGTATAGGATAGGGCTTAGTATAGAAGGGTGTATCGTCCTTCAAAATTAGCTCGTGCTCATAGGTAGTTAGCAAACCGGGTTTTTTTTCAAACACTTTTTTATATTTTACAAGTAATTCTTTTAATTTTGTTTTTTGTGATTCATTTAGATTTTCACATAAATTTACTTTATCGTCGATTTCTTCTACTGAGATATCGTACGATTCTTCGCGGGATTCCGTACCTTTTCCATCGTCCTCGTCGAAGTGATTCCTGAGATCTACCTCATTTTCGAGGTACTCATTTGCATGCTCGATGCACAGAGGCGTATATTCGTTCGACGCGAACCGCCTATCTGTGTAACCGATAACACCGTCTTTCTGATTTACTTGAAATAATAAGTTTTTATTTACCGTGTCAATTAGCATTTTTAACGCTTTTATTGAGTCATACCCGATGATACACGGTTTTACCAATTTTGGCACTACTAGAATTATTAATTTTGCCTCTAATCCTCCGATAGTTATAGTTAGCAGTATTTGGAACTTTAATCTCGCCGATTTTGCCCCCGTCGCGCCTTTAATGACTTTTCCACTTATAGGTAGTGTAGGGCATTCTTTAAGTTTATCAATATTTGCGTAATAAAATTCTTCTGAAATCGCCGTGACTTCACTCCCCGTGTCGATTAACGCTTTTACTTCGTTTCCGTATACGCTTATGCTGATTTCCGGACAACACGTGGTTTCGGCATTTTCTCCAGCGGGTTCTACATCGTATAATAGTGTTTCCCGCGGGTCTTCTATTATAGAAGCTACATTTAATTGCTCAGTTGCGCCCCGTCTATTTTTTACTTCTAGATCCGAATTACGTGACGCAACTAATCCCCGTTTCCCGGGGTTCGAACATCGCTGATATCTATATCGAACACGTTTATGTCCGATTGATCTTTCTTATCTCTCCACTTATTGGTTTGGTTGTTTTCCCATTTTTTAGGATTTTTATACGTATTATTCCCGGTTCTTTGGCTTTCGGTTGGTTTCGCATTTTGCATGGCACTTATATTTTTCGTTTGCCAAGGTTTTTTACCTTCCGTATTTGCAACAGGAGCCGCGGATTGGCTCGGCGCGTTACTCGTGAATTTTTTTGTTTCTACCGTGTTAACGGGCGCGCGGTCGCCTTTTGTGCGTTGATCATCGCTGTCGTATTCTGCTAGTATTTTCAATAGACTATTTTTATCTTTTACCCTTTGCCCTGCTATAGCTAACCTGATACTCCTCTCAAAATGCTCGCCGATTTTTAATACCAGGTCTTCCTCGGGTAATTCGAGTTCAAGTTCTTTCGTTAATCCCAGGATATAAATCGCGTAATTTACGCGATTCATGGACGCTGAAGCATACCACTGCCCGAACTCTACTTTTCTTTTCGCCACTCGTCGCATATTCGAATTCCAGTACCTCTCTTTGAATTTGTTTAAAAAATCGTCGTAATCTTTTATTTGGCCCTCCTGCAGGTACCACCAGTTATGAGCATCGTCTATTAGTGCCTGCGAAATTACACATAGTGTTTCATCGGCATCCGGCCGTATTAATGTAAAATAGTTTTCTAACTCAAATATAAATTTCATCGGTCTTTCCGAGGGTAACCCCTTAAATTTAGGTATATTTAATTTTATTTTTCTCGATGCTTCACTTCCGCTGGTCCCTGCCGAACTGGCACGCCCCGCATTGTTTTTGTTGATCGAATTTTCGAGTTTTTTAACCGCCTGTTCGTTTTTCTCATATACCTCATCTAATCGCGCGATTAAGTATTTTTTCAATTCTCCCCCGCTATCACTATCTTCAAATTGTTTACTCAACTTCTCGTAATTTGAATATAACTCTGTATTTTCCGTTATTAAATTATCATTTTCCGTTTCCAGTATTTTGACACGATTTTCTAAGGCTTTCACGGCCGCTTCTAGTTTCGCGCCCCGCTGCGTTTCTGCGGTGCTCGCGTCTTGGGTTTTTTTTAACAAGTCTGACAGTGCATTTATGCGTGCAACTAAATCGGTATTTATCGCTTCAATACGTGAAGTATTTAAAGGAGGTGACTCTAGTCCATCCGGAGTTTTAACTAAATTAGTAATTTTACTTTCTAATTCGTCCTGTCTCTCATCTAGGCATTTTAATTCCTCGGAAACTGCCTTTTCCCAATCGCGGTGCTTACGTTGCTCATCATCGAGACTCTCCACGGGAGCTGTCGTCTCGATGTCTGTCATAAACGCCCCCGATAACCTTTTATTTTGCGGCATTTTGTATTTTTTTTTTTATAAGAAAAAATATTAATAAAAAAAAATACTTGTAAAATATTTTATTTTTATAAATAATATATTTTTATTAATATAAATATCCGCCAGAAATTATAATTTTAATGACCTAATTTTTCATCTATCATTTAAATTTTCGCTCGTTTTGCAAAAAATGGATTGAACTTTCCCTTCATTAAATTTATTCAATTTCTAACGAATTTATACGGCGCGTGAGCTCAATGATCTTATCATCTTGTTCCTGCTGTATTTTTTCGAATTTCCCGAATTTTGTTATCATTTTTCCTGTAACTATTCCCAGATGGCCACTCAATTTTTCGGTTTTTATCGTTAATTTGTTGACAACTTGTATCGCCTCATCTAACGACTTCCATAGATTTTGCATGTCTTGACGCTGATGTGCAATTTTATTCTTTAAATTATCATTCTCTGTTTTTAAATTTCGTACTTCCTCGTCAAGACTTAATATCGTTCCCCATCTCTCCTCATCAATCTTAATTAACCGATTTATCAATTTTTGCGTGTCTGTAATACGCGAATGTATACGAGTTTCTGTGAACGTCCCGTCCCATTCCGGAATCATTTAAGGCTGCTTCTACGTGTTTTTTTCCCTCGAGTCCCTGTTCGGGCGCCAATGTGACGGACTTAAGCCGTTCTTCTACTCCAACGTAGGAGAGTTCGTTTTCCAGTTGTGTTTTTGTTACACGCGGTTCGCGTACGGACCCGAAGAAGTGCGCGAGAAACAACCTCTTCCGGAATTCCCCCTGATAGTTACGCTCCTGCAGCCGCCGAGGTCGGAGCTGCAGAAGTGCAACTGTGCTTTGGGTTTTGGTATGCTAACTCGAACCAGCAGGAGGGCGCGTTAGCTCTCCGCCGGGCAAGCAGTCAAAACCCCGAGAAAGGCACCAGCGCGCTTTTCTCGGGTAAAACCCTGAAGACATAGTCTCGGGCAGCGCGTTGGTCGCCCGAGCTATGCCTTTTATGAAATTCGTTAGCGCGTTTCCCCCTCCAGTGGCTACTGAAGGACGTCCGGCGCACCCGAATAATAGGTGGAGGCGGGGAAAAATGAGTTATAATTATTAGTGTGAAACTTGGTTTTTTATTGAGGGTAAAAGTACAATTAAAGAGGAGTGGAGTTGCGATAGAGGGAAGCGAAAGAGAGAGATTACACGCGGTAGATAGGCGAGGATTCGCCACATCACCGTGTGTTCACCACAAGAAGCGGCCCGAGTTCACCCTAGTATCCCGAGCGCGAGGCCTGCTCGCTGGCTAGCCACGGCTTGAGAGGTCAGAGAAAACTCAGTGCTTCCTCGGCTGTGCGTCGCCGATATATACCCGAGCCCACTCTCTCCATCTCTCTCGCTCCCGTCCTCCTTCTCACGATATTCGCGAATCCCCACTCTTCCAATATTCGCGAATTCGTTGCTCCTCGCTGAACACGCTTTCGTATGTCTGCGCGCTCGTGTATGCATATGCACACGCGCGCGTTCTTAGCCATTACGTTGGCCCCGCCGTATCATCTTAGTTAACAAATATAAAACCGAATCATTTCCGCAATAATTAAATAATTAATTAAATGATTTCTTATAAAAAACTAACTTTTAATTAATACTACGTTTTTTTATATCCTAAATGTATTAACTAATTTATTTTGCTTATAATAATTACTAATGTTAATATCATATTAACATTAACAATAATAATTAATGGTACCGTTCTTGATAATAAGGGTATAGGTACAGGCCGTCTCAATGTATACAGCTGATATAAAATTATGACGTAGTAATTATTAATAAATTATTAATTTGTTAGCTTTTAACTAAATCACTAAAATCTCTACTAATACATGTATATTAATGTAGCACTGATGTGGCCTGCGAGGCTCGTCCTTTCTGTGGAGGTCGCTGAGTTGCTACACCCGGAGCTTGGCAAACCCAACACTGAGCCAGACATATAATAATAATAAATAGTTATTAATAATTAGATAATATTATTTAAAATTGAATGACATGCATGAAAGTCGTGAACTCACTACGAATAATTATTCTATTGTACCCAAAGATTACAAATCAAAATCGGGAATTTATTTTAAAAAATTACAAAAAAAAGAATTAACAAAAGAAAGTGTTAATTTACGATTATTTACATTTAATAGTAACTTATTATAATTAATAATGCCTCATTTGGCAAAACCTAGTTCGGCCGGGTGCTACTCACGCCGATTGCCGAAATGGCCTCGCGTCACACCGACGCACCTCCGAAACCTAACCTGTAACAAACAAAAACCCCCAATCCGCGGTTAATTTTTCAATTATTACTATATTTTGCAACACTTAGAATTTTGATAAACAATTAGAATTTAACATTCGAGACCGACCACAATGTATAACTGACACTACTACTGGCAATAGTCTGGTTCGCTAACAGCGCAACCAATCTGACACAATCCTGAAAATAACTTATTTTAGCAATAATAATAAATAATCGTCCTCAAAATTAGAGAGAGACGATCGAATAATTATTATGCCTTAAATAAAGAACAGAGAGACTCACCAATTCTTAACAGAAAATATAAGGTGCCGGGCACTCGTTCGAAAGAGATGCCAGGCATAAATCAAACAACTCACCGTATTCAGTATGTTACTCCAGCAAAATAATACAAAAAAAAGAATAAGCCACAGGAAATGTTATTAATAACCTCAGAAGTTATGAATAACCTACATAATTTCGCTGTTGGTACTAAACGATTTTTAAACAACTCTCTCTATACGAGCTAACCTCTACTCACGATTCTACCGAGTATCAAGATGGCTACGGGGTTTAGCGAAAATACGAATAACCATACGTCCGTATTATACAATAGTCCAGCAGCGAGTGAACGAGGTGCATGTCGTCCTGATCGGCCTCGATGTCGCTTCCATCGGCTTTACCTACGAATCGTAAGAAGGTTATACATCTTAGAATAAATATCATTACAACTTTTAATGACTCTTGATAATTATGTTTCATTATATAGCTAAAGCGAAGCGTAGAAAGGAGCGCTTAGTGGGTACCCGCTATGGACGCGAATATACCTATACATCAGTCTCTTTCTAAATGACCTATTATATTGATATACACGTATGCTTAATTTATTTTATACCCATCTGAACAAAAGTGACTTTTTTCCCGCAAATGCGGGAAAAAAGTGACTTCACTAGAAACTAGTTCTAATTTCTTTATTTCATCAACTTCTTCCAGTAACCCTGATTTTCAATTATCATTTAACAATATTTTCTTTTAACAGACCATTAGTCCCGCTTTCCTTGTAAAAAGTAGCCATAGTTGAGATGGGTATAAAGTACCATATATAACTCGAGAAAAAAGTCAATTTTTCTCACGGGGGAGTCTACTGTCCAAGCGGCGTAGCGAAACGAGATGTGTGCTTGCAGAAAAAGAATTTTTTTTTCACATTTTTGGTCAACGATTTTTTTATGTTATATCGCCATATAACATAAATTATATACGTTTTTAATGAAATTTTAATAATTTCAACAATAACGTTCATTATTAAGGTGGTCATGTAGTAAAATTTGACGAAAATTCGATTTTTTAAATTTTATTTTCTGATACTTTGTACATTTTTAGAATAGAAAATGATTTTGTATTGGCAATATTGGCTATAGAAATCATTTTACTGAACTTAATAGTTATTTATACGTATTTTTCCTCCGACCTTAATTGTTGGTAATGCAGCGTGTTCCTGCATTAACCAAAACCTAACACGTG
The DNA here is from genome assembly GCA_949152435.1 of Gastracanthus pulcherrimus. Classification (NCBI taxonomy): domain Eukaryota; kingdom Metazoa; phylum Arthropoda; class Insecta; order Hymenoptera; family Pteromalidae; genus Gastracanthus; species Gastracanthus pulcherrimus. Next base: position 109,541,644 of record OX424575.1, on the reverse strand, counting down.
CCCAAATATACTATATACTATGCAGACAAACTTCAGATAACATGTACATTATTAAAAAGAAATTTTGATTGATATTCTGTGATAGAAAAAGTGTTTTAGAATGATCAGAAAATTATTTATTTTTTCTATAAAAGTGCAGTTTTCTTCATTAATGGTTTTTCAATGTTCAGCAAGACTTATGCGCATAGAATTACAATGAATCAATCAGACACTTTAGGGATATCTTATTACACTTATTCGCATTACAACCATGAACTCCGATTTTTCAAAAAAAATTTATTAAGAAAGTGTTGCACATGAATAGAGTTAAAAATGTGTTGTTTTTAGTTTATTTTTATAAAGAAAATTCAATATAATTTTATTTTTTTTATAATTGTCTTTTTAAAAATATGTAGTTCACAGTTTTGTGTGGTAAAGGTGTTAGGTATTACATAATTCTTACTAAATGCTATACTTGCATTCCCATGCACAAGGACAGTAGTGAAAAAATATTAATTTTCATTGAAAATTGCTAGTTTTTTCTACAAAACTATGGGTATTCTTTGTAAAAATTTATGAAAATTTACAAAATACTTTCTTTTTTGTAACAAATATAACCACCAATTTACATAATTCATATCAACTAACTAGAAAATTTTTCAAAATTTACTATAGGACCACCTTAAGTAAATAGAAAATATACCAAGATATATTTCAAGAAATATGATATGTAGTTACACGTTCCAGATAATTGGACAGTCATAAACACTTTTTTCTATAGTTATTAATGTTTATATGCGCGTTAATATCGCGTTTGAGCATAGCCAATAAAATCTTTTATTAATTTTTTGTTAAACTTACTTTAACAACATTATTTTTAAGTAAAAGTAAAAACCATGTTAAAATAGACTTTTCAAGTTTTAAATTTGCCACTTGTAAAGTTTGAAAAACTTAAATATAAACAATGGTATTATCGCAAGTTAGATGTTTAATAGATGATTTTTTTGAAAAAACACTGTTTTCGGATGCCTGTATTTTGATAACAAGATTTGTCTAATTTCTTTGAGCTTGTGTATGTTAATGGTAGCTCATTTAAGAATACGATTCCATGCTTAAATAAGATTTTCATAAAATAATAACTAATTAATGGCGTAAAACCATTTTGATCGAAAAAAATACTTTGCATAAACTCCTCTTTAAAATGTGAATAATTAGAAAATGTTTTCTTTGAAGTAAACACATGCGATAGTTAGGTTTTAGTATCTTATATAAAACCAATTTAGATTTTTTGTTATAGACATTTTTGTGCACCGTTCGTACGCTCATACTTCGCTTTCGCGCATCAGCTACTTGCCGCAGCACTCTGGTGTACAGCGTTAATTAACAAATTCACGTGCACGCAAAAATGTATAAATTAATACATTTGATAAATGTTTTCTATGTAATATTTCCTCCTCTTTCGATTGACCGGATCTATTTTTCGAAAAAATGTGAATACAAAAAGAGTTATTCTATAGAAATACTAATTTTTCATTTAATTTGTTATGTAAACAATGACGCGGTAGGTGTAGTGTGGTAAACTTTTGGTATTATGTTTTTGATACCTTGAGATACTTTTTCCAGCTTAGTTTGCACACAAATAATTGTTTTGAAACAAATATCTAACTTACTCCACTAAGTGTAAAGCGACGGTAACATCCCACGTTATCGAGTATTTTGTTTATTGTAAAAATAACCTTAAAAAACACGTTTTAAACTCTATTCATGGGCAAAACTTTCTTAATAATTTTCTTTTTTAAATCGGAGTTCATGGCTGTAATGCGAATAAGTAGAATAAGATGTCCTTAAAGTTTCTGATTGATTCATTTTAATCCTATGCACATAAGACGTTCTGAACGTTGGAAAACCGTAAATGTTGAAAATCGCACTTTTGTAAATATAAGACATAATTTTCTGATGATTTTATAACAATTTTTCTATCGCGGAATATCGATCAAATTTTGTTTTAATAATGTACATGTTATCTGAAGTTTGTCTGCATATTATAGAGTAGATTTGGGCACAGGTTAAGATTCGATTAATGTAGGAACACGCTGAATTGAATGTAATAACGTTTGGAGAAAAAATATGTATAGAAAACTATTAAGTTCATTAGAATGATTTATATGGCCAATATTGCCAATAAAAAATCATTTTCTGTTCTAAAAATGTACAAAATATAAGAAAATGAAATTTTAAAAAAATCGAGTTTTTCGTCGAATATTACTATAGGATCACCTTGAAACTCCCAAGCGGCCATTTTATAGTCGACTGGTTTTTTGCCTAAAAAATTGTCTAAAAAAAAGAATAATAACAAATAGCACTTTTCTGCAGTAAAATTGTCCGCTCTTTCCGATTCTGAAGTCAGAATTTTGAAATTTCCTTTGGAAAATTTCAAAATGGCGGTTTTAGGCAAAAAACCAATCGACTATAAAATGGCCGCTTGGGAAGAAATGGGTTAAGGAAACGCTTGACTAATACGCTTTCTCATATTCTGTTTGCTAATACAAGAGAAATCGTACATTTATAGTATGCCAATATAGGTGTGTAAGTATATGCATGACTAATTTGTATTCAAATCAAAATTTAAATGGATTAAATGCAAAGTATATTCTAAAAAATCAATCTAAAAATTTGTAAAAAGCTCAGCTTAATCTCTACATTTTAAACTTTTTTTCCGCTAAATTTGAAAAATAGAGATTCATATGTCGAAAAGATATGGGAGGATGATTGTTCTCATTATAAAAAGCCTTTTTCAGCTCCTACGAGACTCTGTATATCAGTCAAAGCTCACAGCAGCATACATAGGTGTACACGCAGGATATCAGATTCGGTTCTGATATCGAAGCTGCTGATTACTGTATACATACGGTACATATATAGCGCGCACTACTTTATTACACATTATAGTTTAAAGTACAAGAGCTCGATTTAAATAAGAAAAAGCTAAGGACCATTCTTGAGGGTCGTCGATCATACAGGGGCATTCATTTTTATAAATTATGAAAATTAGAGATTTTTTTGATTTTCACTATGAGCTAAAAAATTCTTGGCATTGCTTTGTCTTATTATATTGAAAATTTGTAAGTATACATTTCAATACAATTGAAATGTAAATATCTAACGTAAGCCTTAGTCGGTAAAATAGATTTCATTAATATGCGCACCCCGATACGGATATCAAATATTTCACATCTCATATGCTGCTAGATTAATTGACGACGTCATCCGATTGCTTCAGCGTTTAATATTGCGATAATTGCGCAGTAAGACGCAACCCTTTTTCAAAATTAGTCGACATGCTTCTAGAACATTCGAAAATATTCTAGAGCATGAAGTCATCGCGTACAGGTGAGGCAGTGGGGGCGGGGCTTATTCTCACCTTTCCGCCTTGACCAATCAAATAGCTTGTCACCTGCACAGGTGAGTCGAAAAGTCGAGTGGTGGGGGGATTTTTTTTATACTACTTTGATACTTAACTGAGGGTGTCCTCTATCACTTGATAGAAGGACACGTTCGTATGCACTTTTTCACTGCAATTACTTTAGAATGTCGTAGAAAAAGAGCGAGTCGAAAGCAGGGGCAAGTCCACCAGGTAACAAGATATCATCTAGGAGATACCCACATACATACAGACCAGATACCCACAATCAGATACCAGCGACAAAATACCCAGGTAGCAGCGACCAGATACCCAGGTACCAGCGACAAGATTTCTAGCTACCTGTGGCCTGCGATCCGGAGCCAGAATTTCGCGCGCGCGCGATTGAGACAATTGTTGCTAAAAGGTCGAATGTGTGCAAAAAATTCACACACTAGTGAATACTTTATTAGGTCAGTAATATGAGAAGCTTATCGGAGTCATGGTAGCTCAGTGGATTAGGACTCAGCCTTCAACACAGAAGACCCCGGGTTCTAATCCTAATTGTAAAGTACCGTACTTCTGATGATTCGGACACCATCTTAAACTGTAGGACCAGTTATTGCATACATCTTAAAATAAGGTCGGGGTGGTGGAAGGAGAGAGGGTGGGCGGTATAGGTGCATCATAACTATTGTAACAGTAATATTCTTTCTACATAGCTTTGAATAGTTGTAGAGATAGTACATTTCCGTTAAATTGTAAATAAGGGATTCAAGCTTTTCAATTATATTTTTTTTTGTTTTTCTTACTTAAAAAGAAAAACTATAATTTCATATCAATAACTGTACCCTTGTCGTCGCTAAAGTCGACTTATTCACTATAAGTGTAAAAACAGTTGGAATTTCTCTTACGAGAAATTTAATTTAAATAAAAAATATTATGAAAAGAAATTTCCATTTTACACTTTCTTGACAATAGGCAAGAAAGTATAAAATGCAACCTGATTGCTCTGTAGGTATTTAATTATTTTAAAGAGAATCTATTGAACTCCACGAGCTATAAACCCATGTATACTACTCCAACGGACTTTTGTCATTCTGCTTTCCTCAATTCGGATAGGTAACTGTATTATGACAGTTTATCCTCCGAAAGAGAAATTAATGCGAAAATAACATCCAAAAGAGAGGAATGTCTGAGCAAAGAAAAATAATATATATTTTGAATGTAAATAAAAGATAAGAATAAGTTTTTATTAAGAAATAATGAAAAAATTATATAAGAGCGTTTCGGCGCCAGTACTTTGCTAGTGAGCCATCGTCAGTGCAATGCTGGCAAGTACCAATTACAGACGCTAAGTGATACTCCAGAGTTGGTCATATATATGGAATAGAAATGATAAATTTATGTATGGATACAAAAAACTTATTTTCTTATTTTCGCATTAATTTCTCTTTCGGAGGATAAACTATCATAATACAGTCACCTATCCGAATTGAGGAAAGCGGAATGATAAAAGTCCGTTGGAGTAGATATATGGGTTTATAGCTCGTGGAGTTCAATAGATTCTTTTTAAAGTAATTAAATACCCAAAGAGCAATCAGTTTGCATTTTATACTTTCCTCCATTATCGAAATTTGAAACAAGCATTGGCGAATGGATTAAAACTCGAACGAATTCGTCGAGTATTCAAATTTGATTAAAAACCATGGCTAAAAACCTATATTGATCTGAATAGTAGCAAGCGAGCTGCACCGAACACTAAATTCGAAAAGAATCTCTACAAATTGATGAAAAACGCGGTATTTGGCAAAACCATGGAGAACATAAGAAAGCGAGTTGAAATTAAACTTGTGACCAAGTGGGATGTATGATTCGGTGCTGAAGCTCTCATCGTACGACCTAACTTCCACAGTCGCTATATCCTGGACGAAAATCTTGTATTTATAGAACTTACAAAGACGGAAGTTTATATGGATAAGCCAATTTATGTTGGGTTTTGCGAATTGGATTTATCAAAAACTTAAGTATACAATTTTCACTGCAAATACATGGAGAAATAGTTTGAGGAATATTGTAAGCTATTTTATACAGACATAGATAGTTTAATATATCAAGTATGTATCAAAAATATTTATGAAATAATGAAGCACGGCATACAATATTTCGATACTTCTGACTACCCATTGGAAAATGTCTTTGGAATGCCGCTAGAAAACAAGAAAGTGGTAGGTCTAATGAAAGATGAGTGCAATGGACGCATTACGGCAGAATTTGTTGGCTTGAGTAGTAGAATGTATAGTATTCGTATTGATAGTCTAGATAAAATTAAAAAAGTTAAAGGTGTAATATCCTCTGCAGTTCAAAATACAATTACGTTTGATGATTATATAGAATGTTAAGTTAAGTTAGCTGTAAGCCCGCATAATAATAAGAGTTATTTCACTCTAGGTGAATTGGATAATCTACCATGGTGTCACTATCAAACCATGAAAATACATGAAGTGTAGAAGAGAGTACTTTAATTGTATTACAATTAAATATATTGTAAAATGAAACCGATATATTTTAAATATGATGTAGGTTAATAAAAAGATACGTTATAATTTTATACATTTATTTACTCGAACTTTTACAAATCAGATTTGATCACGCGCTAACCGGCTGAACTTTATTTAAATCTATCAGGCGCGGTATTAGCGTTGAGCGGGTGCAGCAAGACACCAATTTCCGCTGGTGAATTTGCGTCCGTAAGGAAGCGGCAGAGTGAGGCGAGTGAATGTTTAGAATGCACTGATTTTATATACAAAACAATTAAATAACATTTATTGCCTGTCTTAATTATAAATTTAACAATAAAAACTTAACAGTGACTCGATGTATGTGTGTAAAAGTGTGGTGTTGAATGTCCTCTAGGCGACACGCGGTGGCAATTTTAGCGTTGCTTACGCGGTCGTAGAATTGCTCAAGGTAGAGCCGCGGGTAGAGCGGGAGAGAGCGAAATCGCGGCGGCCAAGGAGTTTTGTTCTGCTTGCTCCGCCTGAAAAGTGGAGGAAAGTATTAAGCGGAAGGGAGAAGTCGTGCTCGTCGCAATTCACCCTGCGGCTAGGCTTCCCGCAGTTGTCACGAACTGGTCACGCATAGGACGAGTGACCAGAGGCGCGCTCCAAGAGTCGTTTGGCGCGAGGATTTAAACCTCGGCCTCAACATACCGCCCGCCTCGTTGTAAAGCTACAACGAAGCCAGTAGGTGATGGAAAAAAAAAAAGAAAAATGCAAAAAATAAAAGAAAATCCTGAAAGGGAAGAGACTTGATTAAAATAGGTGAATTAATAAGAAAAATTAAAGAAAAAGGAAATTCAAATAAAGAATGGAAAAAAAAGGAATGATTTCTGTGTAGTCCTCTTCGTGTGGGAGATCTTGCGTGTAGTCAAGATACCCTAAGGCGCTCCAGCGCCGCCGGCCATGGAAGCATCTGGTGGTAAAGGAGTCGAAGCGGCTGAGGGCGGGTCTAGGCCCGCAGGTTGGTCGAGCTCCTGCTCTACCGGGAGGCGGATCACCTTCACCAATGGCCGACGGAGGGTCGTGGTGGCCGTCCTCAGAGTAAGCACTCGAGTCAGCCCATCTGCTCCCGGGTGGAGGCGCTCAACCCGTCCCAGGGGCCACTTCGTAGGTGGCAGTAATTCGTCCGTGAGGAGAACAAGATCTCCTTCACAGACCGTCGCGTTCGGTGTGAGCCACTTGGAGCGCTGTTGTAGCTGGCGGAGAACCTCAGCCTGCCAGCGCTTCCAGAAGTGGTTCCTCATCTGCAGCATCAGTTGATACCTCGGTACACCTGCAACAGACTGCTGTGGCTCGAAGGGCTCGAGCAGGGCCGACGGCGCCGAGCCAATCAGAAAGTGGCCTGGCGTAAGTGCTGAGACGTCCATCGGGTCGCTGCTGAGGGGGCAGAGTGGCCTTGAGTTGAGGCAAGCCTCTATCTGCGCGGCCAAGGTGGAGAACTCCTCGAAGGTGAGCGTGGAATCGCCCAACACCCGTCGTAGATGGTGTTTAAAGGCCTTGACTGCGGCATCCCAAAGGCCGCCGAAGTGAGGCGCTCGAGGTGGGATAAACTTCCAGCTGACCCCGTCTGCTGCGATCGCATCCGCAATCTCCCGGCTGGTCTGGGACGTGGCGTCGAATAGCCGCTGGAGCTCTGCACTGGCACTCTGAAAGGTGGTGCCGTTGTCGCTGAAGAGAACACTGCAGAGTCCTCGCCGCGACACGAACCGTCGAAAGGCCGCTAAAAAGGATTGTGAGGTGTAGTCGGATACTACCTCCACGTGCACAGCCCTGGTAACCATACAAATAAAAATGGATACGTAGCCTTTATAGGCCTTGTGTCCTCGGCCCTTCGTTGTCCTTAACTGAAAGGATCCGGCGTAGTCCAATCCTGTGCTAGCGAAGGGCCTCGCTGGGGTTACTCTCGTGGCAGGTAGCGGGGCCATCTGTTGCCTCTGCAGTTGGCCTTGAAATCTGGTGCAACGAATGCACTGTCGTGTGAGTCGCCTGATCCGATTTCGAGCGTGCACGATCCAGACGGTACGTAATAAGAGGCTCATGACCAGCTGGGGTCCTCCGTGCATCGTTCGAAGGAGAGCATCTCGGATCAGAAGCTCGGCCAGATGGCTCTCACCCGGGATGATGACGGGATGTTTCTTGTTTTCCCCTAGAAACGTGTTTTGCAGGCGTCCTCCGACCCGCATCAGGCCCTCAGTATCCAAGAAGGGCAGGAATCGGAGGAGGGTGCTTGTAGTCGGCAGAGGGCGACCCACGCGCAGGCAGGTTGTCTCCTCCTCGTACCAATCTCTCTGAACGGCGAGAATAACAGCGCACCGTGCGCGCTGGAGCTCCTCAGCGTTCACAAACGATACCGCTCGATCTCGATTTTTGGGTGTGAGATTACATTTCCACCTGAAAATATAGGCGATTACTCGCAATACCTTAGACCAGGTTGAAAATCTCGTTAATAGGGCTTCCATCGGCTTGTCCTGAGCACGTTCGAGTGGGGTGGTGAAGGCAAGACAGTCCTTCTTCTCGTCGATTATGGTTACGTGGTGCTGCTCAGCAGGCTTCCACTTTTTCCAGCGGGTAGTGAGCCAAGCAGGGCCCTTCCACCAGAGGGTCTGCTGAGGTAGTTGCAAGGGCATCATGCCTCGCGTAGCGAGGTCCGCTGGATTCTCCGAGGTCCTCACGTGTCCCCACGACGCAGTTGGTATCAAGGTCAGGACGTCACTGGCTCGGTTGGCCACAAAGGTCCTCCATCTTGACGGGTGGCTACTCAACCAAGCCAGGACGACCTGGGTGTCTGACCAGCAATAAACTCCATCAGGTAGCGATGACAGCAGCGACAAGATGTTGTTGAGCAGGCGAGCTAGCAGTAGGGCTCCGCACAGCTCCAGCCGAGGGACGCTGATTGTTTTGATCGGGGCGACCTTCGACTTGGCGATGAGCAGCGTAGAGCGCGGGCTTTCGCCCTCCATCTCGGTGACCAGGTACACCGCAGCGGCGTAAGCGTGAGTCGAGGCATCTGCGAAGCCATGTAGATACCATTTTGAAGATGCTCGTGTTCCGAGCCAGCGAGGGATGCGCAGATTCTCCAGGCTCGGGAGTTGTTCCCTTAAGGTGATCCAGGAGTTGAGCGCATCGTTTGGAACAGCTTGGTCCCAATTACAGCCGGTTATCCAGAGCCTCTGGATGAGGATTTTCCCAACTATGATGACCGGAGCCAGCCAGCCGAGGGGGTCGAATAGCCGTGCTATCTCCGAGAGCATCACTCTTTTGCTGATTGTAGGAGCCTCAAGACGCAGCGTGACTCTGTAACAAAAAAAAGCTCTCTTCGTGTTCCACTGGAGTCCTAAGGTGGCTACGACGTCGTCCTCAGAGAATGAGCGCACTGCACTTGCACTGGTGGAGAGATTCTCAAGTAGTGACGGCTCGTTGGCTGACCATTTGTCCAGCTCCATCCCTGCAGCCTTCAGCGTGGTGATGAGCTCGTTCCGTGCAAGGAGAGCTTCCTGCAGGGTGTCCGCCCCCGCCAATGCATCATCCATATAGACGTGATTCTCCAGAATCTCTGCTGCCCGGGGGATGCATAACTGCTGCCCGGGGGATGCATAACGTTCATCCGAAGCCAGCTGCTTTAAAGTGCGGATGGCCTGGTATGGGGCGCAAGCTGTGCCGTATACCACAGTGCGCATACGGTATTCTGAGAGCTCCTGCTGCGGTGTGTCTCGCCACACAATCCGGAGCCAGTCTCTGTCTCTCTCGTCTATAGTGAATTGGCGGAACATCTTGATGACATCGGCTGAAAAAACAACAAAAAAAAATCTCCAGCGTGTCAAGACATCAATAATTTCTGCTTGCAACTTGGGCCCAGTATGCAAGCAATCGTTGAGATAGACCCCATTGGAGGAAGGCTGGGAGGCGTTGAAGACATCTCTGATTTTCCCAGAGCCATCTTGCTTGATCACAGCATGGTGTGGCATGTAGTATTTGCTGCTGCCATTCTTCTCTGTTTCTGGGACCTTCTCCATGTGACCCAAGGACACCATCTCTCCAATAAATTTGGTGTAGGCTTGCTTGAGTGCAGGCTTACTCTGCAGGCGTCGCTCCGTCTGCAAAAATCTTGCCTGCGCTGTCTTCTTGGAGTCTCCTAGTTCTGGAGTGTGAAGAAATGGAAGGCGGAGCACATACCTACCATCGGTGTCTCTCCGCTGCGTCTCTCTGAAGTGTTTCTCGCAGTCTTCTTCTTCCGGAGAGAGTCTAGATTTCGTAAGGACCTCCTCAATCTCCCAGAAGCATCGAAGTTCCTCACTCGTTGGAGAAGTGAGCGTGTGGAGGCTGTGCACAGTGGTAGCACTCACTTCACAGCCTTGCGAAGCCACTGGACCTGTCACTATCCATCCCATGACAGTCTCTTGAGCTGCTGGCTTAAGGTTTGCTCCTAGTCGAACACCGTCCAGTAGGAGCGATGGGTAGACATCGCCTCCCAGGATACAGTCGACACGAGCAGGCTCGAAGAAAGCAGTATCAGCAAGCTCGAGTCCTTCAAGATGAGGCCATATCTGCTGACAGCATCTCTCCTTAGGCAAAAGTTTGGTTAGATTGCCCAGGAGCATGGCTGAAAAGCTTAAAGAAAAGCTAGGCTTCTTCGGAGAGCGTAGGATGGCCTCAGTGGTGAAGTTTGAGGTTAGGTTGACCTGTCCACCAACACCAATCACTGACACGGAGCTTTTCCTTTTACTCAAAGAGAGCACTTGAGCGACTCTCTCCGTAATAAATGAGCCCTCCGAGGCTTGGTCTATCAATGCTCTGATTTTCACTGAAGCTCCAGTGAAAGACTCGAGAATAACCCAGGCGGTGGGCATCAAGGTAGTCTTACTCTTGACCGCTGGCGAGCTTGCATCCTTGCACTCAGTCACAGCACTTACTTGAGTGGTGTAGCTTGAAGTTGAGGACGAGCCTGGTAAGGACGCCTCTGGATCCTCGTTTCTGCCTCCACCAGCTGGCTTCTCAATGTGCAGAAGGGTGTGATGCTTGGCTCCGCAATCTGATACTGAACAGCGACCCTTTGAAGTACACTTAGATGCTGCGTGCTTTCTCGATAAACAGTTGAAGCATAGATTTGCAGCTCTCACATGCTCTAATTTCTTCGTCCTGTCCGCCCTCAGGAACACTGGACAGTAGCTGACGAAATGCTCGCCTTTGCACAGACTGCACCCGCCTCTTGAGCGTTGATTCTGGTTGGTTGGAGCTGTGGACGAAGAACTGTGAAAGGCAGACACAATTTGATGAGTTTTATTTGGCAGCTTCTTCACTACAGTAGTCTTATTATTTACACTATGGCCACTTTTTGCCGTCTCTAGGGAACGGGTACGGTTTTCGAGGAAGTCTATCAGCTGTGTATAGCTGGGGAAGCCAGGAGTTGACTCCAAAGACTTTTCCCAGTCTTCTCTGGTCGAGGTGTCCAGCCTGGATGCCACAATCTCTGTAAACCAGTCGTCCCACTGGTCTACGGGTCTCCCTAGGGAACGAAATGCTCGAATTGGCTCGTCCACTTCATCCAGGATGCGAGTTATCTCGCTAGAGGACCGCTACGAGATAGGAGGCAGGCTCAGCACCCTCGACAACTGGGCGGACAGTCTCACCCTCAGATTGTCGTAGCGCTTGGTTAGGCTTGCGCAAGCAACCTCAAAATTGGAGCCAACCATCTCCATGTTGTTGAGTCGTTTGGCTGCTGGGCCTTCCACGCACGACAACAGGTACTGCAGCTTGGTAACGTTGGAGAGTGTGGGCACATTTACCACCATGGCGCTAAAGCGCTCCTTGAAGGTCTCCCAATCAAGCTGGTTTCCGCTGAATTTAGGCAGCGGAAGCTTGGGAAGCGAGGATGTGGCCAAGGCGCCACTCCAGCTTGGCTGCGTCGTAGCAGGTTTGACCTCTGGTGGAGGTGGTTGCAAGGCTGCGATCCTGCTGTCCAGCTCTGCCTTGGCCAAGATGTAGGCCTCTTCATAGACTGCAAAGAGGTTATCTGCCCAGTAGGTGTCCGCACCTTCCATTTCCTCCGGGGCCAACATCTCACCATGACGATTGAGAACCTTGGACCAGTAGCTTTCCAAAAGGGCTTCTCTCCCCTTCATTACTGATAGCGTAAGAGTCTGTGGAGCACTTCTGTCAGTGTTGGAGATAAAGTTGCGTATCAGCTGCCCTTCCGACATCTGCTTCAGAAGCTTCTTATCTCCCATGATTGCAGACTGAAAGGACGGGAAAAAAATAAATACAAATTTATAAAATGCAGAGCAACCCAAGCAGGTAAAGTAGACTCTGGCCACTAGTGTAACCAAGCTAGTAGTCTAAATAGAAAAATCGACTCTGGCAACTAGTGCAAACAAGCTAGTAGTCTAAGCAGGAAAAAAGACAGCAACAGCAAAGCAACAGTAATAATTAAATGTAGCGTAGCAGGTAGATAGAGCTGAGGCTTTAATTAGCATGTGATACTTATGCTCTCTGTAGGCTGTAATTCCTGTAATTGCAGTGCGATGTCGACTTGAATTGACCGTAATCCTCCTGCTGAGAAGACTGCGTTGAGGTTATAGCTGCAGCAAGCTCCGTGCAGGCGACGCGTGCGACACTGCTATAGCCTCGCGACGTGCAGCGTCGATTTGTCCAGCAAGCAGCGTGGATTTATCCAGCAAGCGCGCCTCTCGTGTAACGAAGTTGTACTGTCGCCAAGGAGCTGTTGCTAAGCTCGCTTGCGAGCACACGTATACAGCTTGCTGTGTGCGACAGAGAAAACGAGAAGCAGCGGGAGAGAGAGAGAGAGAGAGAGAGTGGGGAACAGAGGTAGAGACTCTGGTCTTCTTCCGCTCTCGCGGCGCTGTCGTCTCTGAGCCTATGCCGAGATTCAAATCACTCGACCTTGACCTTGGTTTTCCGTTGCGAAAATTCTTCGCGAATTTTCGCACGGTTCTCCACAGGTCAAGATGAATGTTTTAATAGATATTTTAAGTAATATCTATTTACTGGATTATTAAATGTCACTTTTTAATTAGCACACCCGGAAGGTCACTTTCGTCGCACAGATTCGGGAGTCTTTCGGCGCGGAATTCAAGTCCGAATCGGGTAGCACTTTTGTACAAATCAATGCACTTTATCACTCGCGTACTTCCACTTCTGTACGCAATTCGGTTTTCGAAGGACCAAATGATCGCGCGCTAACCGGCTGAACTTTATTTAAATCTATCAGGCGCGGTATTAGCGTTGAGCGGGTGCAGCAAGACACCAATTTCCGCTGGTGAATTTGCGTACGTAAGGAAGCGGGAGAGTGAGGCGAGTGAATGTTTAGAATGCACTGATTTTATATACAAAACAATTAAATAACATTTATTGCCTGTCTTAATTATAAATTTAACAATAAAAACTTAACAGTGACTCGATGTATGTGTGTAAAAGTGTGGTGTTGAATGTCCTCTAGGCGACACGCGGTGGCAATTTTAGCGTTGCTTACGCGGTCGTAGAATTGCTCAAGGTAGAGCCGCGGGTAGAGCGGGAGAGAGCGAAATCGCGGCGTTTTGTTCTGCTTGCTCCGCCTGAAAAGTGGAGGAAAGTATTAAGCGGAAGGGAGAAGTCGTGCTCGTCGCAATTCACCCTGCGGCTAGGCTTCCCGCAGTTGTCACGAACTGGTCACGCATAGGACGAGTGACCAGAGGCGCGCTCCAAGAGTCGTTTGGCGCGAGGATTTAAACCTCGGCCTCAACAAGATTTACTTATCCAAGTATTCTGAGAACTATCAAATCCTAACCATTTTACATAAATTTGATTTCCACGCTTCTTTAATACTTTGGTGCGTTGATCTTGATAGTCCTCCAGCTTCTAAGTGAGTACTGGATTCGTGGCCATCACTTCAATAATTGTAAAAATCTCTGTTGACTAATTGGGAGTGTAACCCTTCTCAAATACTTGTTTCATCTTGCTCACTCGGACTTTATCTCTATTCTTAAATGTTGGCTTTTTCGCAGCTTTATTTATACGAGAGAATTGTGCCAATATTGCAGCTTCTTTTACAGGTGAAACATCTTTGGGTTTCATACCAAATGGTGCGGTGCTTGCTGTTATTTTATGCAGCCATCATATGAGGCAAGGTATCGTGCCTTTTGTATTTTCCTCGCAAACTGAATTGCATTCACATCTTATTCTTGAGCGTGCGATTGAAACGCTAACAAATAGACGCTTTGAGATTGCTGAACGTTGAGTATAGATTAATTCAACACTGTTTCATGATACTTTGAAAGGGGGAGTTGTAGAACTCTTTGCCTCGACCTGTATGTAGATTTTTTGGTACGCGACCAAAATCATCAGTCTTACGCTTTACTGGAATAGCCTAAACATTCTTGGAGAATACATCGATAACTGTGAGCAGATACTTGTAGCCTTTGTTCTCTTTAGAATAAGGTTGTATTTCCACTACATCGGCCTGCTAGGTCTCATCCAAGCCTCGTACAATAAATTTTCTGCGGGGATAGTTATGTCTAACGGATTTATGGAGCTCCTCCACAAGTCTCTCATGCATCATCATTTTTTGCGTTTGTATGTACCGTAATATTCAATTGAGAATTTTTAAATAACATATCGTACAGTTTTTGAATAGCTTTATCAATTGTTACCATTTTCTTTGTATAATTATCATTCAGATCACTTAGCTCTGATTAAGCATCATCAAGGTCAGTTCTCAAGCGAGCTGTCACATCATACATACTGCGAACTTCTGACTGAACCAAACCTTGTAGAATGCTTAAATTGACGGCGTCACTTGACTGCTGAGCAATGGCAACGTTGCACAATCTCTTGTTTTCTACGTCATACTGACCGTCGACAGTGAGTTTATAACGATCACGAGGTGGACGACGGTTAACTTCTGCTCCACCCAACTGTCGTCCCAACACGTCAACACTCATCGTGCTACTGACTCTGATGATGATTCAGATTGATTAATGATTCAGTGAATTCAGCCGATCTCTCAGCAAGTAATAAACGCAGGCGATCGACTAGCTCATTAGGATCATCCCAATATACATAGTCCGTTTGCATATCTTTTCTAGCAATTTTGTATCGTGGTAAAAGTTCCGCTCCACTAATCGATGCTGGCTTACGACCTGGAGACTTGTCGAAAAACGGTGCGATAAAATTCTTATATTTGTTTTTTCTTAATTGACGAATAGGCTGATCTTCGCTGTACTGTTTTCTAAATGTATTTGTCACTTCGACAATCTTTTGATAATTTTGCATGTCACTTAGGCTAATTAAATTTGTATCAGGCTCCTTTCTAAAGAGTAATTCCAGCAAGCCAATAGTTTTTGGATATGTAAGGTTGAGAACGTTCATATCATCATTCGTGAATTCTATTGGTGAATCACCAGTCATAAGAGTATCACCCTGCTTACGAACTTCATATACATTATTCAAATAACTTTTGCTATTTTGATTGAATATTACAAAGTATTTGCTGCTCTTTGAGTCGGATTTCTTAGTTTTATCTAAGCTTTCAGATTTTGCACTTTGGGATGAAGCATTTTAGGTTTGATCGTGCAGAGTAGCGTTACTATCGTCAGAATCACCTTCATCAGATAACTCATCCTTTCCAACATGTTTATTCTAAAGCTCATTCTTGATGATATCTTGATTCTTCTGTAATTCGGAGACATTCACAAGTTTTTCGAATGGACTAACAACAGGTTTGAAAGTTTCACCTATTGCTTTCTCAAAACTAGTTTTACTCTGATTCAGCATTCTGTGTTTACGTCTAATCACCTGTCTGGATTTTGCAACTTGAGTACCTTTCTCCCGTCGAAAGTCTGCCATATTAACTGCTGAGTGACATGCAGTGTACTATATGATTATATCATCTAAATACCCGAAAATGAGCGACTCGAACTCTGGATCAAATAACGTGTCGATCAACCTATGGAAGGCAATAGGTGAATTTTCCAGGCTAAAGGGGATCCTACTGAATTGCCACAATACCTGATTCTTCCATGGGAATCTGAAAGTAACCCAGCTTTCAATCAATTTGGGAATGAATTTCTCTTTCCGCAGTTTATCCAGTATGGAATCGATGCAAGGTATGGGCTAAGCATATTTCCTGGTCCGCTTATTTAAGTCTCGAAAGTCGATATAAAACCTATTACTACCATCTAGCTTCTTAATAATCACTGGAGCGCTACTCCAATCACTCGCCGATCTCTCGATGATTCCGTATTTTTACACCTCATCGTCCTACTCTTTGGCTACGTGTCACATCTTCGGCGTCATTCATCTAGGACTATCCTTCTCTGGTAACGTACCTTCTACTTCTATGTTATGCTCCACCGTACCTCTGGGGATTGCTCAGGAAGCCACATTCCAAATACCATCTAAAGTCATTGCTGTTCGCTCAGCGTTAGCTCAGAGACGCCTTGCGCATTCAGCAAATAACTCGACTCCTTATCCACCATCACCATTATGAAATGGATGCCACTCTCCATCGCGTCTGCTTCTTCATCAACTCGATATCACAGTATCTGCAGTTTAAACGATAGATCTCCTACTTTAGCATCCACAACGAGCTTGACATTGACACAACCCAATACCTTAGACAAGTTTCTCGTAATACTTCTGACGTACGTATTACTGTCTTGCCACTTGTCTCTCACCGTGTCTGATATTTTTGGCCTTATCAACGATATCGTTGATTCTGAATCGTATAGGACTGTAAAGCTTTATCCTATTAACACCACCATCATGAAATTCCTATTATCCGTTGCATAGGCTTCCACCGCATCCTCTGATACCCCTTCCAACCTAGACTCGATAATGCCACTTCCAGGTGACTGTGGTGTACTAGGGTCAATTTCGACTGTATGCAGTACGATCTCACTACCCTTCTGGACTGCACGTGACGTCTCGTTGCTCACGTCAGATCCACATAGCCCTTGCGGAGGCGTCTTCTCGGAGCCGAAAGCGTTTGATGCTTCTGACGGCGACATCAGGCATAGATCCTTCAAACAACAACTCGACGGTTTTCTCGATTTCCACCAGCAAAGGAAAGTCTTCTCTTTCAACAGACGCCCCTTCATTACTTGTCGCCTTCTCGAAAGTAAGCATGGCTGCTACTTTCCGCTTTTCTCCTCGTACCTGCAGCGCCTCCACCCTTCGTCTCGAGAACTGGGACATTTTCTACTACAAAAATAATCCTCTATTTGTGCGTAATTTCCGCTTTCCCCTGCTTCTTGAGGATCCTGTACTTAAAGTGGTTGCAACTTCAATTGTTTATCACTCCATTCGGTGTCTTCTGACTTCATTATCTCTTCTTTCGACCCGCTCTTTGACAACATGGCGTAGAGTGATCTCCTCTCACTCTCCATTGATCGTTCTAAATTAATCACTCCCACTCCGAACGCCTTGACTCGAGGTGGGACAGGCATCGCATTTTCTCCTCTGCCAATCATTCGTTAATATTCTCTGCACGCCTATCGGACACCATTGCCTGATGCCTAGTCTGGCCTATTTGCAATTGGGTTTGCTTCGCCTGCTGATTAGATTATTTGACGTGAGTTCTTATCGTCGGAATCTCTTCTTGAAACACCATCGCCTGAAATGATTACTCCCCACAGGTTGTCTCATATGCTCTCGACTATCTACGTCACCGAACATCTGGATCTGAAATTGTTGCGACTGGGGACGCTTTTCATTCAGTGCAATCTGTCTTATTTGTACTCTTTCTGCCATTATTGGATTACGGAACACTATGGCCTGATGTGATCACTTCTTACTCCGCACAGGTCGTTACGTATCCTCACTTTTTTCCACATCCACGAACTTCACCGCCTTGAGTCTGTGCAACTCTTCTCTGTTACCTCGCTCTCGAACGATCTGGCCGGAGATGACTGCAACTGGGATTGCGTCGCACCCCCTTTCTGCTATTCTAAGTCTACTACCAGATAGCTATTCCCCGATGATCTAGCTTTGATGACCCTCTCTCGACTGCTTCTTCTTCCAAGAATTATTCTTTTTCTCGACATGTATTTCTGTCCCTTGGTGGTCTTATACTTCTCTGGCGCTTGTCTCGTACGGGATCTCTTTGTGTCCTAATCTCTCTTTTTCATGATTATATTACCATCTGATTATTCCATTGATTATGTATCTCCTCTTACGCAATTGGTCTGTTGTTCAGGATCATTTCCTGTGGTTGCGCTGGAGCTCTACGCTCCCTAATTCGTGATCTCAACTCCCACCTTGAGACGTTTCCCCTTGCTCTCGATGCATTACAATCCTCTTCAGCCCACAACTCGATCGCAGGTGGCGGTGTCAGTCATCGTCTGGATCTCTGTCGGCTCTATGGTTCCGTCAAAGTCAGATTCCCATATACCACCTCCAGCTGTTCCAATAGGCTCCGTGTTGTAGGATACTTGGTGAACACGTTTCTCTTTCTGGCACTTTTCAAATTGTTTTAGACCCAGTCGACATTCTCACTTGACCTTACTGTTGCCTGTGTGGCCGTTTGGGTTGTTGATACGTATATTGGTACAGGTATGGCCGCTGGCTCATGTATTCTTCTTGAAGTCCCTATTACCAAAAATTTTCTAGATCCTAATTTTGAGCAAAATTTTCTAAGTTCGACTTTTGCGATCGCGGCTAAGTCCGACGTTTGCGTTTGTGGCCAAGTCCGATGCTCGCGTTTGCGGCTAAGTCCAACTTTCGCGTTTGCGGCTAACTCCCTGACCGCGCTCATACGACTAAATCCTACCAGGGGTCCGCTTGCAGTATCCTCCAAGGGAAAAATCGACTTTTATCTCGAGTTACATATAGTACTTTATGCCCATCTCAACTGTGGCCACTTCTTGACTTGGAAAGCGGGACTAATGGACTGTTAAAAG
The DNA here is from genome assembly GCA_949152435.1 of Gastracanthus pulcherrimus. Lineage (NCBI taxonomy): Eukaryota > Metazoa > Arthropoda > Insecta > Hymenoptera > Pteromalidae > Gastracanthus > Gastracanthus pulcherrimus. Next base: position 109,522,814 of record OX424575.1, on the reverse strand, counting down.
ACAATCGAAAATCAGAGTTATTGGTAGAACTTGATGAAATAAAGGCATTTGGACTAGTTTGTAGAGAAATCACTTTTCTCCCGCATTCGCAAGAAAAAAGTAACTTTTTTCCCTATAATCATTTTTGCGGGGAAAAAGTGTAATTATGGTCTCGCTTTTCAAGGCAAAGAGTGACCATTTTCGTTGAGATGGGCATAATAGTATATTGTGCAGCAAGGGGGGTAAGATGGCCATTTCGCCTCAGACGAAGACGAGTGCTAAAATAAGTTTCTAGGAAATAATAAAGATGCTGATTACAAAAATATTGTGTATCGAATCTCAAGCAATTCTAGAGAAATGGCATGTCTCATGAAATTAAAAATCCATTTTATTCACTCCCTTATTGATTACTTGCCTGAAAATTTGGGGGACTTAAGCGAGGAACAGAGTGTGAGATTTCACCAAGACTTCAAGGATGTCGAAAATAGATACAAAGGTTATTGGTACATAAATATGATGTCGGACTGTTGCTGATCTCTCAAGAGAGATACTACTAATACACATAAAGGAAAATCTCTTCGTAGATCTTTCACCAGTAAACGAACACGTCATTCATGAATTTTTGTTATTGAGAGCGTAGATTCCTTTTCAGGGGGCTGCAAACTGAAGTTCTACCGTACATAAAACACGGAGTACAATCCAGGATTAAGAGAGGACATTAGAGAATATATAGCAAAAAAATCAAAATATTCACATAACATCAAAACCCTTATATGTATAAATAAACAACAAAAAATAACCTTAAAATCGTTACAAAGACAAGAGTTCAATTTAAATACCTTATAACCTTCAACTTTTATACACAAGCAGAAAAAAAATAAATCGAAGTACCCCATAACTTAAAACCCTTATACACAACGTTATGAGATATTTACATTTTTTGCCTGCTTTGCTGTGTATATATTTGGAAATCCGCCGTAAATGCCCAATAACTATTGTATTGGTCATTACCTTGATATTCGCAAACCATGACCAGCTACTAGGTTCAGTAGTTCCTAGTAAGAATATTTTCGACCTTTATATGACCTCTAACGGTTACTGGGAACCGTCAGTCAAACTATATCGGAACATAAAATTTCTCGCTCTTTCAGAATCCGAGGTCAAAAAGATGATATCTCTCTAATTAACGAAGTTGACCTTCAAATAATCTTGATCCTGTCGTGTATATGTCATAAGGACCACGGATTCGTGATCAGAGCACCCGAAAATGTATAGATCACTTACTTTGGTCAAAGGACTTTTCCGATTTCATTTTATGGTCCTGTGTCATCCAGCGCCGGATACTGTTAAGCAGCTGAGGCGTTTTCTGGGCATGATAGGATGGTACTCGCGATTCATTGAACATGACACGGAGATGAAAATCCCATTAGCAAAGCTACTAAGGAAAGGGCAAAAATTGATATGGAATAGCGACCAACAAGAGGCCTTTCAAGGTGTGAAGAAGGCGCTGACAGTAGGCTCCGCTCCTGGCGAGGTCAGATTTCAGCAAAACCTTCACAGTCCAGAGTTATGCGAGCATAGTGGCTATTGTGGCGGTTTTAACACTGGAAGAGGATAGATAGATAGATAGATATACTGTTTATTCATCAAAAGACGAAAATTCTTACAATTGCATGTACATGTAGTTATAATAATTAAAATATCAGTCAATATTATATATTTGTTTCTTACATTAACGTTCACTTATTGCATTTTTTATGTATTAAATAATATTATTCGCTGTAACAGTTCGTCAGTTTATAAAATCTAAATATAATGAACTAGTCATAGTCAGATATCACAGAAACACGCTTCGTCAAAATACATAGAATAAAATAAATACAATAGAGATAACATATTAAAAATAAAAACAATACATACACATACTTTACTAAATTTTTACGTATTACTATCACGTCAAAATTTAAAACACACTCATTCATATGACACTTTTACAATCACGCTAATAAATACATTCACACTTAACACTAAACACATTTAATAAATAAATAAATTAATAAATAACTAAGTCGAATAAATAAATAAATAAATTAATAAATAACTAAGTCGAATAAATAAATAAATAAATTAATAAATAACTAAGTCGAATAAATAAATAAATAAATTAATAAATAACTAAGTCGAATAAATAAATAAATAAATTAATAAATAACTAAGTCGAATAAATAAATAAGTTAGATAAATAATTAAATTTAATAAATAAATAAATAAATTTAAATAAATAAATAAATAAATAAATAACCCAAATAAATATCCGAGTCAGATTGGGAATACACGGAGATGAACAAAATAATGTATAAACCGATTCTCGAAAAGTTCACCTCTATGTATTCCCGTCACCATGTAATTGTTTAAGGTGCCTGCTAAACGCCGTTTTAAATTTACAAAAAGATGGCAGGCACCTCACACTGCTTGGGAGCGAAATCCAAAGCTGCGCACCTTGAACTCTAAATGAGAATAGTCCCTTATCGGTGCGCGATCCCGGAACCGAGAGCTCTTTCGTACCACCCCTACTTGAAGTCCTGACCTACTTTTTTTCAAAGAGGGCAGTAAGATATGGTGGCTGCCGCATGACAACCGCTTTGTAAAGCAGCAGCCCCATAAAATACTCCCTCCTCACCTTCAGATCTAACCAGTCCAGTTTTTCCCTGTAGGCGGTGATATGCTAATCACGCCTAACACCACATATGTATCTCACACATGCATTCTGTAGACGTTGTAGTCGTGTTTGGAGCTCCCCTGACACGTCAAGAAGAACCACTGAGCAATAGTCTAAGTGAGGTAGTACCAGTGTACATGCCAGTTGCTTCCTCAGTATCTCTGTGGTGCTTGAACGGAATAATTTTAAGCTACACAGAGCTCTATTTACTTTCCTACTGACCGCATTCAGTTGCGGCTTCCATGTTAACCTTCCGTCCATCACCATGCCGAGGTTGGTGACTGTATCGACAAAGGGAACGTGTATGCCGGTCTGTATCTCAATGCCTTGCAAGTCAAGGTTCTGAACCTGTTTGATGTTATGATCAGATCCAAAAATAATCGCCTTTGTCTAGCCGACATTGAGGCGCAGGCCTGCTGACGTTGCCCAGTTCGACACTGCTCGTGCTACAGACGACATGCGACTGATACCATCACAAAGACCTTTCAGGGTCACTTGTGTGTAGGTTTGCAGGTCGTCAGCGTAAAGTATATGTTCTACACCATCTAAGTCTAGTGCGTCTTGTAAGTCGTTTATGTACAGGCTGAAAAGCAGGGGTTCCAGGACTGAGCCCTGTGGAACGCCAAGATTGGTGGTTAGCCAACCTGAATCCCCGTTTGTGTTTGTGACGACTTTCTATCGTCTCCCCATAATATATGACTTAAGCCACAGGAGAACACTCCTGGAGAATCCCATGCGCATCAGCTTACGCAGCAGTTTAGTGTGTGAGATGGTGTCGAATTCTTTGCTAAAATCAAACATCAACAAAATAGTCAATAGTTTTTTGTTGTAGTTAATGCCTGATCTTTATGTCTTCCGTCAGTTTTAGTAGTGCTGCCTGGCGCCCTTTTGTTATAACTAAATTCGGTAAAGTGTACAGCCAACCCTTGAAGTGAATATCGAAATAATTAATTAAAGCTAACGAGACCAGAGTGACAAAATTCTATGTTACAACTTTTTATTCAATGAAGATAATAAACATTTTATCATAAGCTTATCATTTTCTTATTCTCTTGATTACATTAACCATTATTTTTTCTTTTTAGAGCACTTTTTTCAAAGTCAGTCATGATAAAAAATAAATTACTTAACTCTGTTTAGTGTTTTCATTTTTGCTTGTACTGGACCAGTACTGGCCCAGTACTGATTTAAGCTCTTATGGAACCATCTTGGGGTAACTCTATTAACCCTCTATTAACATGGTGTACATATTTCAAGAAAATATATAGTTTTTTACTCGTATATACATCCTCCTCCTTTTTGAAATCGGTTAAAAAGTCAGTGAAATTTTTACTGAATATTTGTTTCATATGCTGGTATATTCCTGTAAATTTTGAAGTAAAAAACTGTTGATTTTCTGAGAAAAAAATAAAATGGAAAAAAATGCAGGTTTTTGGACAACGATAACTTGAGTAATACTTGATGTTGTGCCTTAAAAATTTCTGAAAATATTTGTTAGGTATCAGCTTATTGGGCTGAATAATTTTCATCCAATTTGGTTTGTAATCTTCTAAGGTATTAGTAAATATTCAAAATAAACAACATTTTTTCACCCTGTATATCACAACATCTCTAAGCTTTATCGTCATGTTTCTTTTTTGTAGATATAAAGTATTGTTATCTATGAGATTTACTATTATTAATTTCTAGCTGACTTTAAGCATCATATAGCGCAAAATAGTCCAAAAATCATTTTGCGGCATGTATTTAATACTGAAAATCATTAGTACATTGATTAATAATTTTACGTTTAATATCATAAAGATAATAATCGAATATCTTTCCTTAAAGTTGATGTAAGAAAGAACTTTAAAAATGATACGTCTTTTCTGATAGAATCTCAGAAAATACGTATTTTCTCATATGAGCTTTTGAAGTACGACTCTTCTAATCAAAGCTCATGAGATACGTCTGTAACACAATTAAAAGTTCAAAAAGTATACTATTTTCAGGTAGTAAGAATATTTTATCAACTATTTTCAGTGAACAGAAAGTGATGGCAACTTCATTATACATAATTAATATTATTTTCAGAATTGCCGAGCTAATGAAAAATCGGCTGTAAGTGTTTGCTTTTCAACGGAATGTATTAGTTATAACAGTAATCATCCAATACGCTACTGTCAACAATGTCATAATATTCGGCATAATAATCGCAGAGGAGGGGATCACGTATTCCATACAGCATTAGATCATATTTCACAGATGGATTCACAAATGCAAACGTACTTGGTACAAGCAATTGTCAGGTAATTCTAAATATTATTAAATATATATTTGAGTTTAATTCATTTTTATGTTTTATTACTTATCAAGGTAAAAGTAAAATATTTTTCAACTAGATGAAATAAACCATTTGGGGACGAGCCTCCGTTAAACACAAAAAAACAATTCTTTTTTGGTAGTCCAGGAAACTTTTCATGTTTAAAAGAAATCATTCTGAAAATTTGTATGCTACAAATACTTAATGATATCTTAAATTTTACCGTTGTTAAACCTCAAACTCTTAATCTTCACGTCACAATAAATCACTATTTTCAATATCATATTTATTAAAATTGCTGTGTACTAGGGTGGAGTGAAAATGCAAAAACTTTAAAAATCGAAATGCCTTAGTGTGGAAAAGTTGCGAATGTACACAAAAGTAAGGAAATTTTTTTGGTTGAAGCATATAGTCAAAGTTTTCTGTTCTGCCAAGAGCCTTTATGTTTTCGATTTTAACGAAAAAAAACGCGGAATCGCAGAAAAACGGTATTTTTTATACTTCTGATTATTTCTGAAACGTGAATAAGATACTTTATTCGGTACAACAGTTTATTACATAGCATATTACCTTATTGATTATATCATATACATATATTGCTTATATACACTTTGTGGCATATCGCACATGTGTGCGTTTTTAGGTTAATAAAAATTTATATGGATAATTTCATTTCATAGTTGCATAAAGTAAAGTAATAGATCTATACACGTTGGACGATTTATCATTCTAATAACTAATAATAATTTGTTTAAATTTATTAAAACATATTAAAAATTGTGTTCATACTAGTTATATTCAAGATTATTTATAATAATATTTCAAGCAAACTAGTAATTTGAGAAATTAAAAAATAGCGCCATATGTTTCATAAGTATAGTTTCCGTTAACGGTCGCTAGGTGGCTACGCGTTTTTCCTGCCCGCAAGTAAAGCTATTAATAAAGGGGCATAAAGAGAGGCTGGTCGGGCACATCCTTTACTTGACGGATCATATTATATAATTATCACGCACCATTATCACGACAGTGTATTTACTGAGAATGTTGAAATCTTCTCAATTCTCTGCTAGAAATTTCGAATGTCCGATTTTCGGAAGGCCGAAGGATCTTAGTCAGCATGTTCTGCCTACGTACGAGGGCGTGTTTAAGTGCTGTCTTGAGGAAAGGAGATTTCTTGGTTTAAAATCAGGTGGTAAAAGAGATCCTTCATTTACTGATATTGCAGAAATAGTTAGTCTGAAAGTTGAGCAGATTTATGCTAAAGTTTTGATTCCCATTCTGTCCCAAAGAGTAAAAGCCATGATATTAGCGTATCATGAGAAGTATATCAAAATAAAAAATATCACCCGTAAACGTGCTGATGACAAAATAGAAGAATTTAAAAAAAATTCATTAAAGCTTTTTGACATTGCGGCATGCAAGTGTAAACCTATTAGCAATTGCAATTGTCCTAAAGACAAGAAAGTACCTTTATCAGAAAGGACTTTTCTTGAAGATCAAAGGAGTAGCCGACGTTTAGCAATAGGTTCTGTGGATCATTTAGAAACTAAAAAGTTGCAAATGAGAATGGAGAGTAAAATGAAAAGCTCAGCACCATACAAAAAGCTCGATGTTGCAACGAGTACACCTAATGTCGAACCACTTTCATCAGAAGAAATGAGTACTAATAATATTCCCGATTCTCAAGAATTTTATAAGCCAAGCACGAGTCAGGCACCACCATCTTCATTAACGCAAACAAGAGTCAATTTAGAAAATACAGCTTTAATTAGTCAACGATATGGCGTATCAGACAGAGCTGCCTCAACGATTGCGACTGCTGCGTTGCAAGATATTGGTGTAATTTCAAACTCTGATCAATCACTGATAATTGGCAGACACAAGTTGAGAAGGGAAAAATTAAAAGTCGCTGAAAACATAAAACGTGATAGCCTTGAAAACATAGATAATAGAGAATTTGGGCTTTATTTTGATGGATGACATGATTTGACTTTGCATCGAGAAAAGAAAGGATCTAAATACTACAAAGGTACCATTGTAGAAGATCATTATTCTCTTGTTGAAGAGCCAGGTTCCAAATACATCGGACATGTAACACCTGCTTCGAGTTCTGCGAAGAATATATCCGAAAGTATACATTCATTTATTTCAAAGAATTTTCTCGGAACAATGTATAATATGCAGGCTGTTGGATGCGATGGTACAGTTGTAAATACAGGTAGCAAGGGAGGAGTGATTCGCTTGTTGGGGTTAAAGATTGGCAGACCTCTTCAGTGGTTTATTTGTCTTTTACATTTTAATGAGCTTCCACTCAGGCATTTGTTTGAAGCTATAGGTCCAAAATCTTACTCTGGTCCTATAGGTAAAATGTTAGACAAGTGTGAGAATTTACCCGTAGCTAAGTTTAAAGCTATTAATTGCTGTTTACCCGACCTTGACATTAAGGTATTAAGTAACGATCAAAAGTATCTACTAAAAATTTGTAACGCTATTAGTGCTGGAGGATGTTCTGAGGATCTTGTTAATTTGAATCCTGGAAAATTAAATCATGCTCGTTGGCTCACTAAAGCCAATCGAATTTTAAGGCTTTACATTTCTACTGAAACCCCTAGTTCAAATCTACAAGAAATAGTTGTATTCATTCTTTCAGTGTATGCTCCGTCTTGGTTTAGAATAAAGCTGAATAGCTCTGTCAAGGATGGCACTAAGCATCTTTTTGAATTTATTAAATCCTCTTGCTATCTTGCCGAAAAGTATCTGCAAGTCATTGACAAAGTTATTGCACGCAATACATACTTTGCACATCCCGAGAATGTTCTACTTAGCATGTTGACTGATGAAAACAAGGAAGTTAGAAAATTAGCTCTACGAAAAATTCTTGACGCAAATCAAAATACTGAAAAAGACGGAATCAATATACGTCAATTTAAGGTTCCAAGTATAAATTTTGGAGCAAACAACTACATCGACATGATTGATTGGCTTGCATGTGAAATAACTTCACCGCCAGTTCTACATCATTTCGATAAAAATAAGATTAAACAAATGTATGATGATAGTAATATCCCTGCGACTTGGACATTCACAGAATTCCCATGTCATACGCAAGCTGTCGAGCGAACCGTTAAACTAGTAACAGAGGCTTCAACAAAAGTAATAGGTATACAAAATCGGGATGGTTATATTCGATCAACCTTAAAGTCTCGAGCTGCTATGCCTGCATTTGAAAGCAAAAAAGATTTTAAGCTAGTTTAAAATTTGTATATAACGGGCTACGATATAATATACTTGAAAATCTTGACTCGTAATTACTAGTTCGTTTTTCGGTTCACCGTGTGAATAATAAAAACTTGAAACCACCTTAATAAAGTATAATTTGCTAGAAAAAATACAAACAGTTTAAAATATAAAAAAATATAAAAAAATATAAAAAATATAAAAAAATACAAAAAAAAATATATATAACTCTGCCGTCGACGGTCCTAAGCCCGTGTGCAAAAAGAGGAAGGTTACAAACACACGATCAGAAGCATAAATGCCTAAGGTTAGCAGTTCGGGAATTCTAAACATCAAATGAATAGAAAATACCGCTTTTCTGCGATTTCGCGTTTTTTTTTTCGTTAAAATCGAAAACATAAAGGCTCTTGGCAGAACAGAAAACTTTGACTATATGTTTAAACCAAAAAAATTTCCTTACTTTTGTGTACATTCGCAACTTTTCCACACTGAGGCATTTCGATTTTTAAAGTTTTTGCATTTTCACTCCACCCTACTGTGTACCTTGCACGGTTGCAGATAACATGATGAAGGAAAATATTTTTTCGACGGTTATTCGATTCATTTTGACATGTATAACAAAACAAACAAAGCACTTTTTCGTTAAAATATTTTTTTTGGTCATCCAACCGATTTAAAGAGAGAATAAAATAAAAAAATTTTAAAAAATCTGTTAGGTCTCCGAAAAAAATGATAAAAAAAATTTGTAACAATAAAGTGCATTGCTCTTTTTGTACTAATGTCAAAAATAGTCAATATCCGTCGCAAAAGAAAATTTCGTTTATCACATCACTTGCAATCGTGTGGAGAACACAGTAACTTTAATAAATATGGTATTTAAAATCGTGATTTATTGTGACGTGTAGGATTAAGATTTTGAGGCTTTCCAACGGTAAAATGTAAGATATTACTAAGTATATATAGCGCAAATATTTTTATAATGATTGCGTTTAGACATGAACAGTTTCCTGGACTAGTAAAAAAATTCTATTTTTGGGTTTAACACAGGTCTGCCCCCTTAAAGAAAAGTATTGTTATACAAGTTTATAGTAAACTTAAAGTTCACATTAACAAGAAGAGTATTATACCTTAGATAATCGGATTTTGATGAGTCTTTAAGATGATGTCTTCTGGTATAGAGGAATAAAGCCTAGAATTTATAGTTTGTTCTGATGGGCCCCTTGTTCTTTAGATGTGAACTATTTTACTCGATATAGAGGGGAGAGTTTGGAATAGCACCTATTTTGGGATTCCGGTTTCAATACTTTCGAAGTATGATATGCGGGGACGATTTAGATCTTTAATCTTTAATATGAAAGAAGTCTATTTACAAAATTTCAGACATATACGCCTTTACTATAACATGTTAAATGACTTCATACATTCAATCGAAAATTGACGTTACATGGCACTAATTTTGGACACTAGTTAAGGAAGAACACTTTAAATTTTGCATTTTTTACTTTATCCTGCTTTACCGTACTATGAGGAAACCAATTAGGCCATAGGGTTTATAATAAGCGTGCTTCATCTTTATATTGACTCCGCAAAGCCATGAATCATTAAGCTATGCACGCACAGGGGAGAGAGAGACTTTTCTTTTTACGAGTCCAAGAAACATTTTATATTTGAAAGCAATCATTCTGAAACTTTTTATGGTATAAATACATAGTAATATATTTAATTTTACCGTTGTCAAACCTCAAAATCTTGTTCCTACACGTCACAATAAATCACTCTTTTCAATACCATATTTATTATGCGGTTACACCTTAAGATCCTAAAAAAGGTATTTCTTATGTGTCCATAAAACTTCTTATAATTAAAAGATAAAAATCTGAAATATTTGTCAGTATAAATATTTAATAATATCTATAATTTAACCGTTACTAAACGTTAAAATCTTGATATTGCACGTCACAACAAATTACTATTCTTAATACCTTATTTTTTTAAGGGAATTTGTGGCGTGCTCTATTACACGTGACACAATAAATTAAACTTATTTTTCCGACGTTAATTGACGCTGTTAATATTTACTAAAACTTTCATATTGCACTATTATGTAAAAAAAATTTTTTTAATTTTATTTTGGACAAAGATTCAAATTCTTTTAAAATTAATTAATAAAATTAAAAAAAATGGATTATTGTATAAAAAAAATTATAAGAAAAAATTTCACAAAAAAGTGCACTGTTATAGTTTTAGTACATCAAAAGGCGTCATGTACCCGTCGGAAATTCTTTTTTGTCTTGCCTGCACCGAAAGTATGCTTTTTCGTATATATAAAACGGGCGGAAAGAAAACTTTCAGGCGGAAACTGCGTTACTTTTCTGCCCGCTTCATATATGCACGAACAATCATCCTTTCAGTTCAGGTAGGATAAGAAGTATCGTGTTTCTCATAGGCGAAAGGTGATTAACGCTCGTGCTGGTTGCAGCCCTTACCTCAGCAACCCTCGATAATTGCCTCCTCTTCGCCTTTGATACGCAACATACTATTTTCTTTATCGTATGACGTGTAATAGTGCACACCTAGTACCTTGAGTAAATAAAGTATCAACAATGGTAATTTATTCTGACGTGTAGGATCAATATTTTGCGGTTTTACAGCGGTAAAATTAAAGATTTTATTGAGTGTTTATAATTTTCAGAAGTTCTATCGACTTACAAAAAAATAATCTTTTTAGGGTTTAAGGGTGTCTTGTCTGCTCAATAAATATGGTATTAAAAATATTGATTTATTGTGATGTGGAGGATCAAGATTTTGAGGTCTTACAACGGTAAAGTTTAAGTATTTATAGCATCAAATTTTTTAGAATGATTGCTTTTAAACTTAAAAGATTTTTTGAAACCCAGGTTTGACCCAGCCCTGCTTCATTAAAGTAATAAGGAAAATCGTGTGTTATACTAATATTTAGATTATATGATAACAAAATGATGTTATGTTGTTGATTTTTATATAATTACTACGAAAATATAATATTATCATTAAAAACGAGCAGTAACTGTCAGTGAAGCATGTTTAAGGAAAAATTAACATGATTAAACGAAAATGTCCCATACCGGAGGACTGTGACCCAAACTAGGCAAAACTTATACCTATCTTCTAAGTTGAATTGATATTATTGTAATGCCATAAATATAATCTAACTTTTATATACTATTAGTAGAGGAACTTGCCGGTCCCAACTATCGACATTAGTATTTCCCTGTGCATGTGCTCACTGACATAGAATTTATCTTACAAAGTCATATCATTCATGAGCGTGAGGATGTCTCTTTAGTGTCCAACCGATACGAACTATCGAAATTCGTATTTTTCGTGTACAAGTGGTTCCATCAATATATGTATTTACAATACATGTATGCAAAATTATATTTATATCTACTTATGTTATTATATATGTGTACGCGTATCAGCAGCTGTGAATAAAGGTCCTAACTGTTGTAGTTTTTTGTTCAGATTTACAGTGTGTGTGTATGTGTGCATGTGTGTGTGTTAATACCAGCCAGCCAGTCAGACCGTTGCTTCTCCATACTACTACCCACCCAAGGTTATTAGGTAGGCTGGCAGGCAGGCAGGCAGGCGCGGCAGCAGATACAGCAGCAGGCAGAGGTAGAGGTAGGTGAAGGGGAATTTGCACGCACGATGCTCGCGACCATGCAGTGCTCTCCTCTTTCTCCTAATGGCCGCTGCCAGCTACTGCAGCCGTCGCTCTGCGCACACACGTGTGTGTACACACACACACACACATACACACAGCCCACAATAACAAGATTAAGATGAAGCTACATATGCCGCATGCATTTTCGCTCACGCTCACGTTCACACGCTTAATTAAGTCAAAACTAGGCTTGACTTGTACAAAGGTGCGGGCTGCTGCCGAGGCGCGTGACGACGATCGAGCTTACTCCCCCTTATTTGTCTTCGTCTATTTTTTCACATGTCTTATTCTATCTCTCTGTCACTTCTTGAATTAGGTATATAGTTTGCGGAGTCACCTCGACGCACGGGTTTTTGCGATCTGCAAGGAGCGCGAAAGCGTGGAAAGCTAATTGTCGCAACAAGCCAATCTAACGGCTTTTCGCGTTTGCCCAACTCGGTCGTGGAGCAGGCGGGTCGTGGGGAAAATTGACTCACGCAAGTTTAACTTTTAATAACAAAATAAACTATATTCAACAATAAATTAACTAATACTACAAAGCGATTAACTAATACTACAAAGCGATTAACTAATACTACGAGGGTAGTTCAATAAGTCTTTAGAATAAAGTATAAAAACAATTTTTTTTTATGCTTTTCATATGATAGCTTACTATATACTATAATGCCGAGATCCGATACCTCAGAAACTCTCTCAAGATAATAATTATTTAACTTATAATGGAGAAGGCAGGAATATCTTCTGGTACAGAAGCATATAACGTTATATTTATTAAAATTAAGCAGAAGGCCATTCTCAAAAGACCATTTATAGACGTTGTTCAAGTCTTCTTGTATTTTACTACAGTCCAAGGGTGATTTAATGACATTGAATATTTTTAGGTCATCTGCATATATAACAAGCTTAGAAAATTTAAAACAAGGAAGAATATCGTTTATATACATATATATATATATATATATATATATATATATATATATATATATATATATATATAGCAAAAATATAGGACCTATATGAGATCCCTGTATACCCCGGAATCAATTGCTATAACTTTTGACAATGAACTTCTAACTTTGACTATCTGTGTTCTTTCAGTTAAATAAAATTCTATCCATTTTATAAAGCAGCCATCAAGTCCAATGCCTTTTGCCTTACTTACTAATAGTTGGTGATTCACCAAATCAAAAGCTTTGGAGAAATCAAGATATATAGAATCTACTTGTAGTATGTCAGTAAAAGCCTGAGTTATATAATTAGTATATATCAACAATTTAGATAGAGTTGATTTATGCTTAATAAAACCATGTTATTCTTTGACTATTTTTCCAGTTAAGAAAGTACTAAGTCTATCAGCAAATATAGCATCTAGATTTTTCGGAATGCAACTTATTACGGATATAGATCTATAATTAGTTATATCACTTCTGTTACCTTTTTTATGAATAGGGTTAACGTACAACTGTTTCCAGAATTTAGGAAAACCGCCGTCCGCGAGAGAGCAATTGAAAAGAGACAGTAGTGGTGTGACTATGCTATGTATGCAGCGTTTTACAAAGTATGCGGGGATTCCACTCGGGCCTAAGGTTGTGGAATCTTTCAATTTATTGACAATTGCTAAAATTTCATCCTTAGTTATAGTGATATCATATAGCCTATCATGATGTAAATAAGCTGGTGTGAAAGATATTTTATTCTTTGTGTAGACAGAGCCAAAATGATTAGCAAATTGATTGGCTGTATCGATATCATTATCGGCCACAATATTGTTTAACTTAGTAGTATGTGGTAAGGCATTGGTAGTTCTGTTACGATTAGCAAAAGATCAAAAGGATTTAGGATTGCACTTAATATTCCTTTCCATATTGTCTAAGTATTCTTTATAATACGAGGGTAGTTCAATAAGTCTTTAGAATAAAGTATAAAAACAATTTTTTTTGGGTAAATTTTTTTTTATTTTTCAACATAATCTCCTTGGAGCTCTATACACTTGGTCAATCGCTTTTTAAGTTTTTTTAATCCTTCAGAAAAGTGCGTTTTCGGAAGTTCCTCAAAATAAGCACTTACAGAGGCAATGACGTCTTCGTTGTCCGTAAATCTCTGTCCACCGAGCCATTTTTTCAAGTTTGGAAATAAGAAAAAGTCACTGGGGGCTAAATCTGGTGAATACGGTGGGTGTTCGACCAATTCGAATTTTAGTTCTTCAATTTTAGCCATTGAAACGAAGCATGTGTGAACTCGGGCGTTGTCGTGATGAAAGAGAATTTTTTTTCTCGCCAAATGTGGTCGTTTTTTTTTAATTTCTTCTTTCAGCTGCTCTAATAATGATGCATAATACTCACCAGTAATTGTTTTACCCTTTTCCAAGTAGTCAATAAGTATAATTCCACGTGCATCCCAAAAAACTGTAGCCATAACCCTACCAGCTTACTTTACGTACTTTGCCTTCTTTGGAGCTGGTTCGCCTGTGGAAATCCACTGTTTGGATTGTTCCTTTGTCTCAGGAGTGTAGTGGTGTATCCATGTTTCATCCACAGTCACAAATCGACGAAAAAATTCCTCAGGATTCCGACTTATGCGCGCCAAAAGAGCCTCAGAGGCGACCACTCTATTGCGTTTATTCTCAGCTGAGAGCAAACGCGGCACCCATCTTGCCGATAGCTTTTTCATGCCTAATTTTTCATGTAGAATTGAAACAACTGCACCTATAGATATCTTTGTGGCCTCAGCTAACTCACGCACTTGTAATCTTCTATCCTTCAACACCATATCGTGGATTTTATTGATGATTTCGGGAGTAGTTGCTTCTACGGGCCTTCCTGAACGTGGTTCGTCACTTATTGATGTACGACCACGCTTAAATTCATTTACCCAGTTACAAACCGTTGCTAAGGTAGGGGCAGATGTGCCATGAACTGAGTCCAATTCATTTTTTATCTCATATGGAGTTAAACCCTTTAAATGAAAATGTTTAATTACCGCTCTGAACTCGTTTTTTTTTCATTTTTCTTAACAAGCAATTTTTTTTTTCAATTGGTTATAAAAACACGTAAACTCAGAAGATGTGGACTGTGACTGCACCATATATCTAGTCGGGAGTGGTGCTGATTGAAAACAGATGATTTGGAGCGATTCGCGCGCCATCTGTTGGTCATTCTAAAGACTTATTGAACTACCCTCGTACAAAGCGATTAACTAATACTACAAAGCGATTAGCTAATACTACAAAGCGATTAGCTAATACTACAAAGCGATTAACTAATACTACAAAGCGATTAACTAATACTACAAAGCGATTAACTAATACTACAAAGCGATTAACTAATACTACAAAGCGATTAATTAATACTACAAAGCGATTAACTAATACTACAAAGCGATTAACTAATACTACAAAGCGATTAACAAATAGTAGCAACGAATTTACCAATAATGAATTAACAAATAGTAACAACGAATTTAACAATAATGGATTAACAAATAGTAACAACGAATTTAACAATAATGGATTAACAAATAGTATCAACGAATTTAACAATAATGGATTAACAAATAGTAACAACGAATTTAACAATAATGGATTAACAAATAGTAACAACGAATTTAACAATAATGGATTAACAAATAGTAACAACGAATTTAACAATAATGGATTAACAATCGCGCAGACCAAGCGACGGTGCACGCCCAGCTCGTTCGCCGCTGGACGCGTTGCCCTCACGATGGGCCGTACGCGCGTCTGGTGTCGCGGCATCTCGGTGTACTCTAGGGCGCGGTGCCCACGGTGAGCAGCCCTGTACACCGCTCGCGGTTCGTATGATTTTAAACGCGCGGGCTAGCCTGTACCTTATCTATATGTGCCTCGAGGATGATCGCTCTATCTCTCTCTCTCTCTCTCTCTCTCTCTCTCTCTCTCTCTCTCTCTCTCTCTCTCTCTCTATTTCCCTCGCAGCCGGCGCTAGCACGTCCTCTCGTTTCGCACTTCTCCGCTTTGCTTCTCCTTCTCCTCCACTCTACTCTGGCTGCTCGTGGGATGTGTCTCCACACTCACAGCACAGTGGGGAGATATCTGTCTACGCACTCCACTCGCAATGCGGCGTCGCGGCAACCGGTCGCTCCGCGTGCTCTCGTTTTTACGTGGGAAGATGGCGGCGAAACTTAATCGGCGTTGACGCGCGCGGATCGAACTCCGAATCGATAGTGACGCGCTCGAGGCGTCAGCGCGGCCAGCGCCCTGCTGCGCGCGTGCGTCGCCTGCTGCGCGCGCGCGTCGCCTATAGTGCGAACCTACACCGGTACATGGCCCACATTTCGTTACAACCCGCTCCCAGACGTTGCTTGCCCTCGCAAGCAACTTCTGCCACCCAACCTACGAAATGCTAGATCGATCGGGGATGGGATAGGTAGGGTTAGGTCCAACTGACTTTCTTATTCTCCTTGTATCATCCCAACTTTTACTTTAGAAAAAGTATAAAATACACACATATGTACAAGGGAAGCGAGAGACCTTCTGTCATCCGCTCCACGAACTTACTCCGGCCTCCTGGTCTCCTCGGATTTCCCCTCCTTCCGCCACCCCGCAATGATGGCGCGCATCCCTAACCTGCCACATATCGCGCAATACCTCGCCCTGCCTGTCCCGGGCGGGTTCTGCGGTTGCCGTGGGGGCCGCATTCGGGTACCCTCGCCAGAGTCGGCGCCGGCTCTGGCTCCCGCCGCTGGCGCCTGAGGAGTCGCCCGGGTCGGTTCTGATGTGCTTGACGGACTCGAAAGCGGAATCCCGCCCTGCCTCGGCCAGCCTTGCGGCCTCACGCCTGGGGGCCCGTACCTCGGCATTCGCGAGGGACGCTTCGGCCTCACACGCTGCGAGCGCGCGCTGAATCTCCCGCAGGCGCCTCGCGTTTTCGTCAGCCTTGGCTGCGGCCGCCTCCCTCTGGTCTCGCAGGCGCTTCGACCTATCGTCGAACCACTGGTCGAGGTGCTCCTTTAGCTCCCGATGGCTATTATGCACCTGGGCCAGCTTACTGGAATATTCCCGGACCTGGGGGTAGCTGCGATGGAATCCATCCCATCGTTCGACCGCCTCCACCACCTTTACTCGGTAGGCGCGGAGTAAAGCGCGCGCCTTAATAACGGCTGCCTCGGTGGACTGCCATGCCATCTCGATCAGGTCGAACTCACGGTTGGATCGGGTCGAACTCACGGTTGGATCGGGTCGAACTCCCGGTCGGGTCCACCACTGCGTGACGGTGAAGTGGAGGCCGCAGCGGCATGCTGGGCCTCTAGCTCCGTCTGGAAGGCTACCTCCCGGGTTGGCACCCTCAATGAGATGGCGAACCTGTCCGGCGTTGACGGGCGTTCTCCCAAGCCGGGGGGAAGATGGCACTCCAGGTGACCTGGACCGCGCTTCGTCTTCGTCCTCCTCCAACTCTTCTTTTAATACGGAGGCTCTGGCCTCCTCTCGTCGTCGCCGTTCTCCCTCCAGCTCGCTCAACCGCTGGTCGAACACGTGTAGTGCGGCATACACTACCCTTTCGACCTTTTCCCCGAGCTGTAGGTTGAGTATGGTGGCGGCGATCTTCTCGACGTCCTCCTGGGCAGCCTCCATCTGAAAGAAGGGAACAGTTCTGATGTTAGCCCTGGTAGGACATGTCGCGCTTACTTCTCGTGCGACGCGGTGAGGTGGGTGCCGGTAAGTTCTGATTACGATTCTTACTAGATCCCTTCGGTCGACCTCGTGGGCGCTTAGTCGGTTCGATTTCGCGTGGTGTCTTCTGCGGTTTGGTTAAGGCTGTCGCCGTTTTGACGACGTATACTGCTTTACGCGGACGACCGCGCTTTGGCTTCGCTCGTTGGTCACCATCGTCATCCGCCAGTGTTGCCCCCGCTGGAGCCGCATCCCGCACGCTATCGTCGGTCGGCGTCGCATCGCCAATTACCCCCTCCGGGGTCGCATCGCTCATAACCCCCGTTGGGATCATCTCACGTATGCTTTCGGTAGGCGGTGGCGATTGATCCGACGCCTCTGAGTCCCCTACCGGGCGATCCTTCTCTTCTCGTGTTCTTCTTTCTTCTTTCTGCCCAGGTTCCGCTGGATCTTCCCCTGGGACGAAGGGCTTCATATCCTCGGCTTGGACCAGTTCCTCGACTTGCCCGTTCGGACCAAACAACCGAAATGAATTGGCGCCGAGGATACAGATCACGATGTATGGACCTGCATATTTCGGCGCTAGTTTCGCCGTTATGCCCTGGGCCGCCGAGGAGAGTACTCTGTTCTTTCTCCATACTTTGTCGTCAAGCAGAAAGGTTTCTTCTCTGCGCCCAGCGTCGTAGTACTTCGCCTGCCTGGCCCGCTCTGTCACTGAGCGTAACGCTGACTGCTGATGCAATTCGTGTAGCCTTTCCATTCTCGCGTGCCAAGCTTGCAACAACTCTTTCTGCACGGAGTCTTTGGCCTCCTCATCGCGCGTACGCTTTGCGGTCCCAGGCGGCGTCGGTTGTCTTCCATAGTTCAGCATGGCCGGGCTATAGCCCGTTGAACTGTGACTGGCTGTGTTTATCGCGAAAACCAGATCTGGTAAATGTTCGTCCCAGGCTTTATGATTCTCCTGAACATAAGACGCAATCATCGTTTTCAGGGTTCTATTCTCGCTCTCCACGGGATTCGCTCTCGGGCAGTATGGGGGGGGGGGGGGGGGGGGGGTCGTGGTGTGCTATACTCCCTGCTTCCAAAGGTATTCATCAACGGCTTTGTTCTTAAACTCGGTTCCGTTGTCCGAATGGAAGGTTTCGGGAGTCCCAAACCGCATGACGACTCGCTCGTGTAGTTCCTTAATTACCGTCCGAGCGTTGGCCTTCCGAATGGGTATACACTCCACCCATCGGGTAAATAAATCTTGAAATATCAAGATATACTCGTAGCCGCCTTTCGTACGTGGTAGCGGATCAGTGATATCTCCAGCCACTATCTGCCACGGTCTATCCACGACCCTCCTACCCATCATTCCTATGGGAGGTTTCTGCACCACTTTGCACTGCTGGCACACCATGCACTCTTTGACGTACTTCTGCACGTCGGCGTGCATGTTCGGCCAATAATAATATTGGCTTATTCGGGCGAATGTCTTATCTCGCCCGAGGTGACCAGCAGTGGGATCGTCGTGGATTTCTCTCAGTATGGCCCGCCTGTATTCGGCTGGCACGGCCATTTTCCATACGTCATCGTCTCCTCTGACACTCTCGACGATTTCGTCTGGTGGATAGTGGTAGACGTTCTCTCCCACGATCTTCCAGCGCAGATTTTCATGCGGTCTCTCAGCTGTGTCGTTTACCACTTTGAGGTACCATTGGTCATTGGTGCCTTCTGACCAGCTAAGTGAGCTTTGTGTCATCCCCTCCTCTTCGTACATTCGGGATAGGGCATCAGGGACATAATTGAGTTTTCCGTCTTTATGAACTACCTCGAAACTCTGTCCTTGTAACCGTAATGCCCACCTGCACAACCGGCCTGTGGGGTTTTTCATGTCACATAACCATTTCAAGTTCATGTGGTCGGTGACCACCTATACTACCGCTAGACATTCTCGTTCCGGAACGCTGTAATTCCGCTCAGCCGAATTTAATGTTCGGCTGGCGAATTCCAGTACCCTCTCGCCCCCCTCCGTTTCCTTTAGGAGCACCGCGCCGATGCCGGTGTCACTCGCATCCGTGTTTACAACGAATTGCTTATCCTGTAGAGGGCTCTGAAGTACTGGAACCGAGGCAATCAACGCCTTTAATCTCTGAAATGCGTACTGTTCATCTTCTAGCCATTGATACTTTTGACTCTTCTTCAGTAATCTCGTTAGAGGCTCTGCTATGGTGGCATAATCTTTCATGAACCTCCTATACCAGGATGACATTCCCAAGAATCGTCTCAGCTGTTTCAGATCCTTGGGAGTGGGGTAGTTCAGGACTACCTCAATTTTTTCTGGGTCGCGCCTGATCCCGTCCCGGTTCACTAAAACTCCCAAGTATCTAACCTCTGGCTTACAGAAAACGCATTTCTCCCTGTTGATCACTAACCCTGCAGCCTTTAACCTCTTTAATACTAGCCTGAGTAGGCGCTTGTGCTCTTCAAACGTCTCCGAGATTATGATGATGTCGTCTACGTAAGCGAGCACGTATGGCTCGAGCTCGCTACCGATCACCATGTCTATCAATTTCTGGAACGTGGCTCCAGCGTAGGATAAACCATACGGGAGCCTCACAAACTGAAATAGCCCTTTTCTGGGTACTGTAAAGGCCGTTATGGGTTTGGAAGTTTCGCCTAGTGGTATGTGGTGATACGCACTTCTAAGGTCTATCGTCGATATGTACTTGGCCCTGCGTAATTTCCGCAGTATGTCTTGCATATACGGTAGTGGATACGCATCGGGTTTTGTATGGGCATTCACTTTCCTATAGTCGACGCAGAACCTATACGTCCCGTTCTTCTTCTTCATCATAACCACCGGACTCGACCATCCGCTGTTAGATGGTTCTATTATGCGCTGTTCCAACATTTCCTTTACCTATTGGTGCATCTCCTGCTCGATTTTCTCAAAGACGGGGTAGTATCGTTGTTTGATCGGTCTCGTGGAACCGACGTCGATATTGTGCTCTATGACACACGTCAATCCGCACGTCTCTCTTTGACCTGCCAACATCTCGTCCAGAAGGTCTCCCAGCTCTTTGCGCTCATTTTCCGTGGCATCTGCTACACCAACGGACGAGAATGCGCCTACTCCCACCTCTAAGCTGCCTACTTCACATAATAATTTAGCTCCCGTACCCTTGAAGTACATCGTATCGGTACCTGGATCGAGCATGGCCTTGAATTCCTTGACGAAATTGACACCGACGTAACACGCATCGTCCAAGTGAGGTACTATGCCTAATCTTATTTCTTTAGTTATACCCGTCACAGTAATGGGGAGAATAACATGCCCAACTAGTGGGTGACAAGTACCGTCTGGTAGCTTCACCCATCCTGTGCACTTCAGGGAGAGTTCTCGCCCTAGTGCGCTGGCCATCTGCAGTCCAACCGCCCCCATGACCGTGCTGGACTACGCAGGGAAGCTCTATGCAAGGTTGCTCAAACCACGGATATAGAGAGCTGTGCAGACTGCCGGCGGTTTAGCCGACAACCAGTAGGGCTTCAGAAAACGGCGATCTACGAAGGAAGCTATACGAGAGGTAGTTTGATTGGGAAGGAAAGCATGGACTCGAAATCATTTTTCCAAGAACATCACGCTTCTCGTTACGCTTGACGTTAAGAACGCCATCAACTCGGCCAGGTGGCCAGACATCTTGGACGCGCTGAATGAGTTCAGAGTACCTCATGCGGATGATACAGGACTACGTAAAGGACCGTATACTGCCCTATGAAACAGAAGAAGGCCAACGCGAGAAATATCTCAGCGCTGGCGTGGAACAGCGGTCGATCTTTGGCCCTGATTTGTGGAACATCCTATATGATGCCTTGTTACGACTCGGGCTACCGAAAGGGGTGTACATGATAGCCTACGCTGATGATGTCGCTTTAGTCAACGTCGCGCGTGACTTTGAAAATTCACAATACCTGCTTAACCAGGCGATGCGCAGGAAATCGCGCTGGATGGGGGAACACAGTCTCGACTTGGCAGACACTAAGTCAGAGATCGTGTCCTTCACTGGCTAAACGGATTGAGACCATCTTCTCCTGATATGTGGGAGAACCGGAGATTTCGACAAGGAGGGAGGCTATGTATCTCGGACTCAAACTAGACACTAAGCTTACTTTCTTTTGTCACCTAGCGTATGCAGTGGATAAAGCGGCGAAGAAGACGGCACAGTTGTGCCGCCTCATGGCGAACACTAATGGACCGAGCAAGAGTCGACTCCTCATGTCAGTCATTACATCGATCTTATTGTACGGTTCTAAAATATGGGCCGATGCAATGGAGAATTACTCATACCGGATTCGACTCACTTCCGTTCAGCGTAGAGGAGCTCTCAGAGTCATTAGCGCCTATCGCACAGTCTCGGGACCTGCAGTGTTCGTTGTTGCAGGAATCATCCCGATCGACCTGCACGCGACAGAGCGTAAGCGAATCAACGAACGGAAGAAAACAGAAGAGGACAGAACAACAGTCCATAGAGACGAACAGGAACGCACCATGGAAACGTGTCCCTTGGATTAACAGTGACCATGGGGAGGTAAATTACTACCTTACCCAATTCCTGAGTGACCGTGGGTACTTCTGCACATACCTATTAATCGTATGGGGAGGGTTCAGAGCCCAAGTTACATCTTCTGTTCCGCTGATTGCGACGATGCGTTTCACACGTTTTTCGTCTGCGAAAAGTAGAACGAAGAAAGAACAGCTCTTTTCGGCTCGGTGCAAAACTCCACGCCTGAGAACAGCGTGGGCGAAATGCTGTCTCCCGATAATAAGTGGGCCGAAACGGCAAAATTCGTCGAGATGGTCCTACGACAAAAGAAACGGTACCTAGACAGCGCAACCGACGAAGTTATGAATGAAGCGCTGGGAGACGCTCCGACACCACAACATATCCCAGAGATGTCGAATGACTCCATGGAAATGGACGTGGAGGTAGAAGATGGAACGCTTTCTTAACCGGGAGACGCTCATTTTCTCTCATTTTATTAATGTCGCGGGGAGGGACAGGGATACTTCTCTTTTCTGTATGGAGATGAATGCGCTGTTTCTAATACGCGTATAAATGAGACGGGTTAGATCTGACTTCCCATCGGGGGATTTAAAATTACAAATTTTTTAATTTGGTTCGGGTCAAGGCAGCAGCGGTTGTCAAGACGATACTAGAATGGCACCACCCTGAGGTAATGTGATAAACGGTACCAGGGTGGGTTCCGCCAGAAGAAAAAAGGGTGGTAGGTTCTAGTGGGTCGGTTTGCAATGCAACGGCTGTGCAGTTTTCTCACGTATTTGTTTATTTTATTTTTCGTCCTATATTATACACACGGCAGATGTATTCCCTAGCGGCCCCACACTATCCGGCTATGCGAACCCAGTCGGGTGTGCCTTAGATGGTATTTTCTACATACCCTCGAAAAAAAAAATCATTAACAAGTAAATCTCCTTCAATAGAAGATGATTAATTATTTTTCACCTATTGATTTAAATAATACAGAATATAAATTGGCATTAATGAATTTTGAATCTTTTAACTCAATACCTAATATAGATGGTTCGAATAATAAATTTTATTTTAATGATAATGGTGCTATAGAAATACCAACGAGATCTTATGAAATAAAAGATATTGAAGTATTTTTAAAATTAAAGCTGCATGATTTAAAAAGAAACAAAGAATAAGGAGGAAAATCCTTTAATTATTCGAGGAAATAAGAACACTTTAAAAATTGAGATAGTTTTCTCCTATCCAGTTAATGTTAAGAAAGATGACAATATTGGATCAAATTTAGGTTTTTTAAACATTATATTAGAACCAAATAAATTATATGAATCTAATTTTCTTATAAATGTTTTTAAAGTTAATCCAATTAGAATTATATGTGATATAACTACAGGTGCTTATAATAATGATAAAATAGTACATTCAATTAATGAATTTTCGCCTAACGTTCCTCCGGGATATAAAATATCGCTTACTCCAACTAATGTCATTTACTTTCCAGTCACGGAACGTAAGATCACTAATTTGAATATAAAAATTTGTAACCAAAATGATAATTTAGTTAATTTCAGAAATTAAATAATATCTATAAGATTACATTTAAGACCTAAGAAATGATAGTTTATAAGGAGAAGAATATAAACTATTCTAACATTTATAGTGAAGATCTTATCTCACTAAGATAACAAATTGATATGAATGAACAATAAGAAAACATTGTAAAGAGCCTAAATTAATATTAAAAAATAAACATTTTCTAGAATCTTTAGGATTTATTGTTCAAGAAAAATAATGGAATATATTCTTAATATACTTAATAAACCAATTTTTGATGATAGAATAATTAAAATTGAATATCATGCTTATCAACCTTTTATATCATGAACACTTAATAATATGGATGAAATAAAAATACCAATAACAATTAATTTTATAGCTTTTGTTTTTATGAAATACGTTATGAATTGAATGGAATTGATAAAGATCAACCAAAAAATATTGGAATTACTACAATTAAAAATTTAATTTCTTTAAGCTTAGATTAAGAAAATTATTTGTCTATAAGTAGATGGAATAGTAAAGGTAACTTAGTATCAACAAAGAAGCAGCAGTTTAATTTTATAATTCCAGTGACAAAAATTCTTTGGTTTTTTGAAGATTATATTCGAATTATTATTAGTTTTAAACAAGAATTAATTTTAATAAGATCTAGAAATGATTTAAGTCGTTCAATATTAACAACAGATTTGAAACTCAAAATTGATTTAACTAAACTATAATGGTTGGTTCTACATGTTATGATAAACGAAATTAATAAACTTAATTTATTAAAAATTTTAAATAATATTCGTATGATTACATGTATCTTTCGTACATGGGATTTATACGAATATCCATTACTACCACAAACTGATAAACATACTTGGGTAGTAAAAACGTCAACTCAATTAGAAAAAACAAGATAGATAGATAGATAGATATACTTTTTATTCGTCAGAAGACAAAATCTTACAATTTCATGTACATGTAGTTGTATTTATAATTAAAAAGTATCAGTCGGTTTAAAACTTAAAACACACTCATTCATAACACTTTAACAATCACGCTAATAAATACATTCACACCTAATTAACACTAAACATATTTAATAAATAAATAAATAAATTAATAAATAAATACGTCGAATAAATAAATAAACAAGATAAATAATTAAATTAAATAAATAAATAAATAAATTTAAATAAATAAATAAGTTAAATAAATAAATAAATAAGTTTTAATAAATAAATAAATTAAATAAAAAAGTTTTAATAAATAAATAAATTAAATAAATAAATAATTTAAATAAATAAAAAGCCTAAATAAATACTCGACTCATTTTTTATCTCTGAACATACTCTTCACCATGTAATTGCTTAAGGTGCCTGCTAAACGCCGTTTTAAATTTACAAAAAGATGGCAGGCACCTCACACTGCTCGGGAGCGAATTCCAGAGGTGCGCACCTTGAACTCTGAATGAAAAAAGGCCCTTATCGGTGCGCGACCCCGGAACCGAGAGCTCTTTCATACCACCCCTACTTGAAGTCCTGGCCTGGTTTTTTTCAAAGAGGGCAGTAAGATACGGTGGCTGCCGCATGACAACCGCTTTGTAAAGCAGCAGCCCCATAAAATACTCCCTCCTCACCTTCAAATCTAACCAGTCCAGTTTTTTCCTGTAGGCGGTGATATGCTCATCCCGCCTAACACCACATATGTATCTCACACATGCATTCTGTAGACGTTGTAGTCGTGTCTGGAGCTCCCCTGACACATCAAGAAGAACCACTGAGCAATAATCTAAGTGAGGTAGTACCAGTGCACATGCCAGCTGCTTCCTCAGTATCTCTGTGGTGCTTGAACGGAAAAGTTTTAAGCTATACAGAGCCCTATTTACCTTTCTACTGACCGCATTCAGTTGCGGCTTCCATGTCAACCCTCCGTCCATCACCACGCCGAGGTTGGTGACTGTATCGACAAAGGGAACGTGTACGCCGGTCTGTATCTCAATGCAAGAGATGTGTTATATTAGCGATTCAAACAAGTAGAAAAATGATTCTGCAGCTAATGCAATATATTTTGATTTTTGTAATATTACCAATATACGTTTATATTTAAAGTCAGAAGTTTAACCCTATGAAAACTTAAATATAAATACTACAAATTTTAGAAATACTGCATTATTATATTTTATATATTGTAGATTTAGAAAATCATATTATAATAAGAATGTTGAAAAACCTATTTATAAAATGGATCAATTTATTAATAAAGCTACATTTATGATTATTGACTGTCCACGACAAAACGAAAATATAAAAAATGGAACTATAGATATTGTACGTATTCAATACTATACGTATTGAATTTGAAACAACAGTAAATATAGTTAATAACACAGCAGCATATTGTTAATATTATATGATAAAATTTATGGTGTTGTATTTTTGTCCGAAGCAACAATCACTATTATTTTTATAGACTAAGATAAATCTTCTTAAACTTTTCCCAATATACCACGTTCGCCTAGACTCCCCAAATTCTCATGAGGAGGTTCGCTGATTATTGCCGGGATAAACGACGAAACCCTCATTGATCCACCTCGAGTTCGGAGCGGCTTGCCCTTATTATTTGTAATTTCATTTTATACTAACGTGCACGGATTTAGGTACTAGCTACTCGAATAAATGAGTGATATTTGACTACAAATTTATATTTATGTCCTCTTAATTATTCCTAGATCGTACAAGTATACGTATTTTAATTAGTTAATCTGCTATTCAAAACCCCAAACTAACTTTCCTTTACAATTATGAGAATATTGAATTTATGTGCTGACCTTATCAAAATTATTCAATTACCCCGTTATATTAATGAAGTTTGGATAATTTAATCCCACCGATTAAAAGTATTCAAAATCCCAAACTAACTGATAATTGGCTACTTTCGCACTTATTTACACTGAATATTTGTTTATTTCGAAAATATAATCTGAACTCCTGCACGTGATCGTACGTTCAAAATGGTCTCCCTCAGCCCTTTTACGCACGCACGCTGAGCCGAACGCTAGCTGAAAAACAAAGCAAAATGTCGACTGTCTCATGAACTCTATCCGTGAAAAACCCTAAATGAGCAACACAATTCCCCAACACTCCTTCACTACACTCTCGAATACTGGATGCAATATCAGCAATTGATTAAATCGACATTCAGATGATACGAATTACTTAAATGAAATACCTCACCAAATGATTTTTGTAGAACATAAGCTAATTCCATGTAGATCAGTTATAATGCCGGGTGCTTTGTGGGCAAAGATTCGCCGGCCGATATTAATCCACTTACGTTAAATAAATCTCCAATCAAACCAAAAATCTTCTAAAATCAACTAATAACTCCTCAACTGCACAACCACTCGGTATATCAATGGCGTCTCTCGTACGGTTCCTCGTGCTCTAACCTTTAAACTATGCTCTCTGAAAAATGTTGCTGAAATAACATCCTACTCGTAGCGATGTCCGAAGAAGAATGGGCAGGGCAAATGGACTCTCGTCCTCTCCACGTGGCATCTCTGCGCTTCAGCGCCCTCTATTTTCCATAACTCGATTTTCTGTCTCCTTCTCACCCACCTATTGCTATAGACCTAATCTCGATTTCCACTCAAGTAGTAACCGGAGATTAAGTACTCCTCGAATTTTTCCCAGTATACATTGCTCCCACTCAACGCGCTTACTTTGAATAATAAAAGAGCGCCCTTTATATTACATTGCCTTTTCCGATAAGAGTCTCATTACTCGATAACATTGACAAGATAATGACCGTTTGGCTACGGGGGTCCAGCCAGCAATAAGCTCATCACGTACATTTGCCCGCTTCCGCCGTAGCCAATAGGGCGTTTATCGTTTCGTTCGTTTCAGGCCATTCATGCAGGTAGACCTAAACGCGTGCTCGACTGCGCGCGGCGTCACCGATGCAGACGCACACGACTGCCTTGTAGCTCTCTGTTTGGCCGCCTCTCGCTCTATCCTCTATTGGTCGCCGCTTCTCCTTCTCGCGCATTTCCCGTACTCGAGGTTTCATAACTTCCTCGCGCTACGATCGTGCTCCTCCGGTCATCGGCGACTCGAGGGTGTGATAGTGTGTGTGTGTGCGTGAAGTGGTCGTCTGCTGTATAACTGCGGGCCGACGTGAGCTAGATCGCCTGTATCCTCTTGCTCTGTCTCTGTCTCTCTCTCTCTCTCTCTCTCTATCTCTCTCTCTCTCTCTCTCTCTCTCTCTCTTTTGTGCTCCTGCTGCTGAAACAGAGACGAAAGAAACAAACTCGAACAGAACGACGTCTCTGGCTGCTTAGCCTCCTAGAATGGCTCCGCTTTTTAGCTGAGCTCCTCTCTCTGCCTGCTGAGTCGGCAGATCGGCTGCTATAAAGTGTGTATAGTATGTTGTGCTGTTGGTGTGTATGTATCTTGCCATCGTTATCCCCCGTGAAACATAATAAACATGCGTGCGCGATTAAAAATTTGTAATACTTAATTCTAAAACGTGCATTCGTTGTCATTGTGCATGCGTGATTGTGCTTCCCTCCCTTGTCCCCTTTATTTATTTAATTAACAATATTTTCTCTTATCATAACCCAACCTTACCTAACCTAACCTATAATACGATTAATAATAGTACATTATGCAACAAAGGACTAAAGCCGTAAATTATTTCCACAGGGGAGTTTACTGCCCGAGCGAAGCGAGTTTATTCACGACTTAACTGTATAGCCACTTTGGTGACTTGAAAAGTGGGACCCACTAATCCATTGTTAATACAAACTAAATTTTCAAAATTTTAAAATTTTTCAAAATATACAATATTTTCAAAATTTAAAAAACTTTAAAAATATACAATATTTTCAAAATTTAAAAAACTTTAAAAATATACAATATTTTCAAAATTTAAAAAACTTTAAAAATATACAATATTTTCAAAATTTAAAAAACTTTAAAAATATACAATATTTTCAAAATTTTTTAAATTTTTAAAGATTTTTGAACTTATAATATTTTAATAATAAAACAAGCAGTTGTGGATTCTATATTTCCTAAATATACAGGACATTGAAATATTACACTTCCTCACAGATTTTGCAATTTACCTAATGAAATACAGAAAGTAAACAACGAAGAAACCTCAATACATCATGGAATTAATCGGAATGAAGGAAATATATCTAGAAGAGATTTTGAGACTATTATCCAACAGCTAGCATTATTAACAAGCAGAATATTTGTGTATGGCGAACATAAAGTCAATATATTAAAAGAAATAATATCTCATGAAAATATAATTGATTTAAAATAACATCATTGTCCATGGGTATGGAAAATTTCAAATAATGATTTATTTTGTTATCATCGTGGGGTATTTTTAAGAGAAAAATATATCGTTTGTGCTTTAACTAGTGTTATTATTTATAGAAATGTTATATTAAATAATACTGAGAAATTTAATATTGATATTAACAAACCTACTTTGAAGAAATCGATCAAAATGTGTATATTTTAAGAGATAAATAAAGCTAACACAATTGATGATTAATGCAATACGCTTTTGTCTTTACAAGTGATCTAATGTTTTGTAATTATATTTTTGCATAAGAAAACGTAATAATGTTTTATTAAACAGAACAAGAACTACTTAAAAGTTTTACTGTTAGGAAGTTCCTATATCCAAAATCTGAAGATCTTGCTGCAGCTCGCTATTATTATAGTGGTGAAATAGATCGAGTTATTTGTTTTAAATGTAAATTGGAATTCTCACGATAAAATCAAGAAGATTTTTCGATTGGAGTGCATAAAAATTGGAGTAATTGCTGTAAAATTTCCATTTTTAAAAAAATGTGAAATCTGTTTGTCCACAATTTGAAAGACATCAGAACCGTTTAAAGTCAATTAAATATTATTTATACATTTTTCGATTTGGTAAACAAACGTAGGAATCGCTAGCAGATGCAGAATTCTTTAGTGATAAAATAAATATTACTTTATTTGTTACTGTTATGGATACTGTTAGATCTCTTAAAAGTATTCCAGTTCTTTTAGAAGATCTTTGG
The DNA here is from genome assembly GCA_949152435.1 of Gastracanthus pulcherrimus. NCBI lineage: Eukaryota > Metazoa > Arthropoda > Insecta > Hymenoptera > Pteromalidae > Gastracanthus > Gastracanthus pulcherrimus. Next base: position 109,493,056 of record OX424575.1, on the reverse strand, counting down.
CTAGAACATGCTAAATTTTATCCTAATTGTTTTTATCTTCAATCTGTTAAAGGAATAAGTTTTAAGGAAAAAATTACTGCTATATGTAAAAAAATTTATAACGGAAATCTGATAATACTATTTTTACCTTGTGAACATTTAACAACAGGGGCAAATATGCAACTAAAATTGATATATATCCAATATGTAGAATATCAATACACTTAAAATTTCGTGTATATTTTTCTTAAGAATAACATAAAATTACTTAGTTATGTTTTAACAAAAGTATAAATACAAATAATTATAACAAATTTACTTATTATTTTATAAACTATTACTATCAATATTTCTCTTGAACATACAACTATTGTCAATGAATTGCACAGTGCATCACGTAGGAGGTTCCATAGGAGAAAGGTAATCGTTAGAGGATTGAATTAATGTTGGCAAGCTGATTTAGTAGAGTTACAGAAATATACTAAAATTAATAGAGGATATAAATATATTTTAGCTGATATAGATATTTTATCAAAATATATATGGACGGTTCCTTTAAAAAGTAGAAGCGGTAAGGATATTACAGATGCACTTAGTAAAATATTAAAAAGTATGGTGCCAAAAAACAATTTATATAGATCAAGGTAAAGAATTGTATAATTCTAATTTTGAAAAGTTATTAAAAACATATAATATTAAATTATATTCTACACATAGTGTATTAAAAGCTTCAATTATTGAACGATTTAATAGAAAGTTAAAAGAAAAACTTTTTAAGTTATTTTCTTTAAATGGAAATTATAAATGGATTGATATTTTAGAAGAAGTAAAAAACAAATATAATTCAACAAAACATTAGTCATTGGTATGGCTCCAAAGGAAGTAATCCCAAATAAAGCTAAATAATTACTGTTAACTATTTTTAATTACAATGAAAAAAAGAAGAAGGTTAAACATAAATATAAAATAGGATATTATGTAAGAATATCAAAATATAAAAATTTATTTGAAAAGTCATATACACCAAATTTGACTACAGAAATATTTAAAATTATAAAAATACAAAAGACTATTCCAGTTACATATTTAATTGACCTTATAAAAAATGTATCTCAAACCTAAATATGTATTTAATAGAAAAAATATTAAAAAAAAATAAAAATAAAATGTTTGTTAAATGGTTAGGTATAGATTCAACACATAATTCATGGATTAAATTAAGGTACCAGACCTGTGTGACGCTCATATTTTTTACGTTCTTTCATGAATTTTTTTGGAAAGGAAAATAATATACGATTATGCTGTAATTTTTATGTGTTATTATTAGTGTTCAAAAGTGTACAAAAATTTTTATGTGATATAATTTTATAATTTTTTTTTTATGTTTTACACAGACGAAGTTAACTCCTCGAAAAAAAGGCGAAGGTGTGGTTGGGGGGTGGCGGGGGGGGGGGGGGGAGCACCCACGGTCCTATGGTGATCTGAAAGCAAAAAATCAAATTGATTATTATTCTGTAGGATTGTCGCTATTACTGGAACCTTTAATATGCACATATTTTTCGTAGCAGGCTTTAAAAAAAAAAATTTTTTTTCGTGATTTTATGACAAAATTGTTTAAAAAATTAATTAATTATTAAAAATTCAATGTTTTTAGGTCTCAGCAATAGTCTGTCATGATAAGAATATCTGGTAAAAATTTCAAGTCAATCGGTTAGATAGTTTTTCCTCAGTGCTTCCCCCGCGACTAAAAAAGTGATTTCGAGAAAAACGCGTTTAAAGTTTTGATAAGAGATTTTTAATAGAAAAATGATACTTACGCTAATCAGCTATGCCTGCTGCGTAAAAAATTCCTTCAGCTTCTTCATAATCATCGTACACTTTTAATTATAATATGTATACCTGTATGAATATAATCCAGGTATAAAGGGACGAGGATACAATAGAGAGGGGACGGTCGGAACAGCTGCCGCTGACTCATTGTGGCGCACTCAACCACCTGCGCGGCACGCGGTTATTTTCTCTGTAACTTTAAAACTGGAATTTTGACCTAAAATTTTTACACAATATTTTTGACATATTTTACTTTCAAAAAATGTTAAAATTGAAAAATCGAAAATTTTATCCCCTACACTGGTCTGGTACCTTAAATGACGTATTTAAAAAGGAAAGTAAATAAGACATTTGTTCGTGCGCTAGCCGGCATAGGAATAAGGAATTGATAATAATAAATTAGATGCGGACCTAGTTGCAACGATAGCGCATCTAGGCACTTTAAACTTTGCCGAACAGCAGCTTGCCATACAGTAGAAAGGCATCGTTGCCTTCCAACGACTGCTCCCAGTCTTCCCTCATCTGACTGTCTAGCTTGTAGATAATCACTTTGATGAGCCCCCCAGTCATTCCAGTCGTCAACTGGGCGATCAAGGTGTTGCATAGTTCGGATGCACTGTGGAGTGACATCCAAGAGGCGTGTTATTTTTGTTACTGACCTTTGAATTACAGGAAGCATACCTAGTAGCCGATTTAACTGGACAATGAGACAGAGCCTCTTGTTGTCATATTTACGACACAGAGCATCCCAGGCCACTGCAAAGTTGGCTCCGATGATGGTAAGGTTACCCAGTCGACGGTAGGCCTCCTCGTTCAGAGATGAGAGCAGGTACTGGAGCTTAAGCACCGAAGTGAGGGTAGCTTGGTTCCTTACCATAGAGCTGAAGACAGATTTGAAGGTATCCCAATCTCCCTGAGCCCTGCTGAACCTAAGCAGAGCAAGCTTGGGCAGCGACGAGGCATGAGACCTCATCCGAATGGCTGGATCAAGGCGGACGACGGAGACTACAGCTATAGACTGGCCGTCCTGGTCTGCAAGAGCTGTTAATCGAGCACAGATATCAGACTTTGAGAGATTGTACCCCTTCTTCATCTTTGAAAGTAGATTCTCATTAAACTATGGCTCAGTTTGGAGATCTTCTTCTTGAGTTAGCAGGCACTGATGGTGTTCTCGGCCCTCATGCCAGTACTGCTCAAGCAGAGTTAGCCTGTAACCCAGGGCCTCAATGCTACCGCCTGCAGCTTGGAGTCTCTCAGTATTGTACATAAATGTATTCAGCCGATTTCTAACTACCTCTTGATTAAGAAGTAGTTTAGCCAGAGTAGCCATGCTTATTATATATAGCAGTACCTAGCGAAATTGGTAAAGCAGCAAGCAAGCAAGATAAATAAGCTGAAGCTAGATAGAGAGCTACTTATTCTTTCAGTGTGCTGGACTCGTAGCTACAGTCACCGAAGGCGACGTGAAGTAGTTGGTACTTCATCCTGACTGCGCGACTATGTTAAAGTGCACAAGGCAGAATGCATCAGTAAAGCCGACGCCACGTGCTCCTGGCTAGTCGCCGAGCGCTTGCTGCGCACCTGCGCGAGCGCGAGGTGGCGTGGACTGTAAGGCGTGAGCGCACGAGCTGGTGCGTTCCGCCGTCTTTGCCCATGACCACTGTGACGTCACGAACGCTCGTACGACGACGGGACTCGAAAATTTGAATTTTCAATTAAAATTTCTCCCTTTCGAGCCCTTCTATGTAATTCTCTATCGCATTTCAAGTCCGGGATATGTGAGCACTGAATAAACCGTAGAAAGTTCAAAGTTTTACACGTGTCGGTGATTTTCCTTTCCCGGTTTTCAGCACCAAATGTTCGCGTGCTAGACGACCTAGCAATAAATAAATTGATAATAATAAATTAGACCTGACAACGACAGCGCAGCGAGGCACTTTAAACGTTGCCGAACACGTGCGCGTGAGGATGACGAGAGGGAGTAAGTGGAGAGTAATTGGTATAGGATCCTTGTTTAATATAACTATAAAGATCTGTTTATTTAAGCTCAGTCTCGAAAACTATTTACAAAATCGTTGAATGAATTAAAGTTAATTGCGTAGTGTGTGTCTGTGATATCTCATACATACTTATCTCATACATTACTTTAACATTATAGCTTAACGTTCTATAGTACAATAACCCCAAGGAAATGTATTAGTACTATTTTCTAACAGAAATCTTTTATCATCATTCACACTTAAAGCTAATTTTGGCTATTTTACTGACAAAATTTCATGATTCTTGAACGAATAAAATTTTTTACACTATGTTATAATAATCTTTAAATTTAATTTGCTTTTTTTATAATTAATTATTCTACTCCTTTTGCTTTTTTATGCATTTTTTTTATCATTTTCATCATCATCTACATGAATTGAATAGATTTTTGACGCAAATTCTCGTATTATTTTTCCTCCACATTGATCTTTCATTAATCCCATAACCTTCTTAATTCCAAGTGGATTATTGTAAATATTTTATTTACTATAATTTTACGTATAAAATTCGTGTAAACTAAATTTCTTAAACTAGTATATATTGTTGGAAATGGATGTTTAATAAAAGACAAAATAGCATTTATTCCAAAATAAAATCATTTTCTTTATTCAAATCACATGAAGAAGAAATCACGTTTGATTAGTACGACTGAACGTAAAGAGCGTTGACGCCTTCGACGCTTACGCATAATTTCTCTGTTTCTATACTCAAATTTCATATAACAGTTCTGGACCTCTGTAAGCAAGTCGAGTAATTTTTGCTATCGCATGTGGTAATGTAAAACTACATATATAGTCAAGCTATATTCATAGCAATATTCCAATATATGTTATAACATTTAATTTCATATATTAAACTGTCAGTATCCGTATATATTAATTTTATATTTTAATTAAAATGCTAACATTATATCATAGTGAAATTGATGAAAATATTGGATTTATTTTAGAAGTTATTATTTCTTATCCTGAAGAAATACATAGTATTCAACGTGATTTACCTATATGTCCTGTTCGAGAAATACCGAGAAATTCACAATCTTATAAATTATTAGCAACTCTTGAAGATAAAGAAATATATCATTCATATTGATGAATTAAAACAAGCTCTTTCACATGGTATTATATTTTAAAAAATACATAGTGTTTTGGCACTCCACCGCTAGTTGGCGACTGAATTGTCTTCTCTATAATCAAATTATAAACTTTTAGAGTATATAGTGTACTGGGCATGATGCTCCACTTTGTGCAGTGATATTTATGTAAATAGAAACTTTTCTCGCTTATTCTTTGTGATAATCGTATAATTTCCCACCAGTCGTTTTTACGACTAATATTCACTTTTCTCTTATATCTTGGCACAAAAGAAACAATCTTGTAATAATTATTTGTAATAAGTATGGATGAAATCGCTGATATTCCTAGTGACTGTGAATCTATTGATAGATTATTTGATTCTGATATTGAAGATGATTCCGAAAGTGTAGAAGATGAAGGTTATTTTGACTCGGAATATTCTGATGAGAATGATTCTAGAGAGTTTATTGATATTGATAAGTGGACGAAGAGTGGAAAAACCAGAGATGATATTCCAATCACTGAAACGTTTGGTCCAACTATTCCGGACAATGTAACCACACATTTGGATATATTTTTATGTTTGTTTCTAAATGATCTATTAAATTTAATTGTAGAGCAAACGAATCTTTATTCACTACAAAAGAAAAAAAAGCTAAACCAATAACCAAAGACGAATTATTATTTTTTTTGCTATTAAGATTTTGATGGGCGTTAAAAAATCCCCCTCTTACCGAAATTTTTGGTCATCAGATAGGAAATTGAATGATTCGTGCGTAAGCAAACGGATGACGGTAAATCGGTTCGATTTTTTCCTGAACCATTTACACTTGTCCGACAACAGCCAGGAACCGAAAAAAGGGGCTAATAACTATGATAAATTATATAAAATGAGACAATTATTAGATAAACTAACGGATACTCATAATAACTGCCGGAACGTGAGTGAAAATCAATCTGTTGACGAGTCTATGATAACTTTCAAAGGCCGCAGTAGTATGAAAAAATACATGCCAAACAAGCCTATAAAACGCGGATATAAAACTTTGACGCGCACCGACTCAGCATGATACGTATGCGAGTTTCAGATATATATACGGGTATAGCTGAAATTTCTGAAAATCAATTAGGTGCACGTATTGTAAAGAATTTGACGCGTAACTTAGTGGGGAAAAATCACCATGTATTTTTTGCCAATTACTTTACTGGTCTTGACCTTATGAAAGATTTGAAAAAAGATAAAGTTTTCGCATGTAGAACAGATGGTAATAACAGAAAAGGTTTACCAAAAAGTGAGATTCCTGATCAAAAAATAGATCCTGGGCAATATTAACACCATACCTGTGGTGATGGAATTCGCTGGATCAAATGGATGGGTAAAAAAGCTGTTTTCTTTTTATCCAACTATCATGATCCTTGTGAAGTTACTGTTGCAAATAGGACACAAAAAGATGGTTCAGTTAAACTATAAATTGTCCAGTTATTTGCTTGGATTATCAAAAAATTATGGGGTATATTGATGGATCCGACAACCTTGTATCAACTTATAAAATTGATACAAAATCTAAAGAATGGTGGTACCGCATATTCTGGTATTTTGTCGATTTAACTATAATAAATGCGTTGATTATTCACAATACAAAAAATCTGAAGCATACTATGAAATCAATAAACTTCATATTAATTTTGGTTGATCAACTATCAGACTATCGTTTTCAAACACCGAAAGGTAGGAAATGACAAGAAAAATCTCCTCCTAATGTAAACAATAAACCTCAAATATCTATTCGAAACGATGCGCTCTCAATATGTTCACATGTCCCTAGTTTTAACAAATTTGAAACATTGCAATCTGTGCAGTACCAAAGCTAAACCTTTCAGATCTAAATTTTTTTGCAGTGCTTGCAATGTACCACTCTGCATAAAGGAAAAATAAAATTGTTTTTACAATAACCATACCTAAATTTAAATTATATTATGCAAATAAAATAGAATTTTCATAATAAGTTAGAAAAAAAAACCTAAAAGGAAAATAAAAAAATTAAATAAAAGAAAACTGAACGCGGTTCATACTACATAAAGCTCAAATTTATAATCTTCGAATTTTTGGTTGCCATTTTGAATTTTCAAATCTGAGTTAAGATTCGTAATCAGCGACTTCGAAAACTCCTGTATACGATTTTTTAGCGAAATACAGTGATATCACAATTTTTGACTGCCATCTTAGATCCACCATTTTGAATTTTTAAAATCTGAGTTCTCATTCGTAATCAGCATTCCCAAAAACCCCTGTATACCAATTTTTATGAAAAACCGTTCATCTGAAAAATGTGTGCCTTAAAGGGTTATATAGCGACGGAGATCTTCTCGTGGTGAAAGCATATTCGCGACTGTCAGTCAATCGAACATTGTCTTGAGCGAAGGATCATCTAATGCGCAAGAGTGCACGTGCAGTCTTTTCTGCAGCTGCATAGGATATTGGCTTACCTCAGATTAGTCATCACTTACAGTCATCGAAAGTCTTTTCCACTAAATAGACTTTGCAAAAGTTTAATATGGTATTCTATGTTTACCACGTAATATTCGTACAGCTGCATTTTTTTCTTTTGTTATCCTGAAAAACTCGACGACAATCACCTTTTACTCTAAATGTTATTGCTCCAAATAATTAATTAAGATTTCTTTCACTATCTAGTTTTTTACAATCGGTATTTATTATCTCAAAAATGTACTCTTTCATTCGCTAAAGGGATTACAATTTCTTATAGTTACAGCTAAACCATTGAAAATCATAAATTTAGATATTTATCATCATTTGTTTTTCGACTACTGATAACAGATATCTCAATAATTTAAAAAAATCATGACATCGTAGGATTACACTTTTTTGTAGCTAGGTATGAACCTTTTCAAGCCATGTATTAAGATTCTGCACATCATCTATTTTTTGACAATCGATAATCGACAACTTAAAAATTTGTAGACCCATTAATGCTCGGGATTACACTTTTTGTAGCTTGCTATAAGCCTTTGTCAACCATGTATTACAATTTTGTCCATCATCTATTTCGTGACAATCGATAACCAATATTTTAATAATGTATTGACCCATTAATTTGCGGGATTACACTTTTTTGTAGCTTGATAAAAGTTTTTGTCAAGCAAGTATTAAGATTTTGTCCATTATCTATCTATTTTCTGCCAATCGATAACCAATTTCTAAAAAATTTATAGGCACAGCAATTTACAGGATTACAATTTTGTGTATGTCGATATAGACCTTTATCAACCATGTATAAGGATTTTGTCCATCATTTATTTTTTGACAATCGATAACCAATATGTTAAAAATTTATTGACCAATCAATTCGCGGGTCTACATTTTTTTGTAACTCGATACAAACCTTTACCAATTATACATTCAGAATTTTGTATCATATATTTTTCTATAATCGATAATGGATATCTTGAAAATTTATGGTATGATAAACTCGCGAGATTACACTTTCTGTACTTAGAACTAAAATATTACAAATTGCAAATTTTAGTAATATAAGTAAGGAGCTTTACAAACCCTGCGTGTAAAAGAAAAGGAGATTCAGGACGTTGCGAAGAAGAGATCTGACGACGATTGACGTAACCAGACAGAATATTCTAGAAAGCCGAGTTCAGGATGGCGCTAGTACCGTCTTCTTTGCTCGCATGCGCGAATTTAACACGGCGAAATACCGATCTCTGACGCAGCAAAACTCAGCAGAATACTGATTAGTTGTTCTTTTTTAGGGGATACGGGGAACTCGCTAGCAGCACCGATGCACTGACAGTACACGAACGCGCCCTGATCTGGCTGAGACACAAAGCCATTGTTTTAAAAGAATGTGCAATTAGCATACAAATGTCTGAAGAGGTTAGATAGACAATAAACTTGTCCTTTCACAGGTAGCGTTTTGTCAAATTTACGGAACTCGATGAAGTAAAGAAATATCGTGAATGATATTATGTAAGTAAAGACACACAGACATACTAACGAAAATCCGCAAATAAATATAAAAACATTAGTGGAAGAAGTCTGACCTTCAGAAGTTTAACGAGAAAACTGTGATGCGCGCCAGAGTCCAATATAATGTCGAGACCTGGACGGTGCATGATTGTCATAATTTGTCTCGTGTCTCGATAGTTGAGATGGAATTAAATGATTCGCGGGATTGAGGGTCCTGGTTACCATGCAAAAAAGTACTGACAGTGACGGAATAAAGGAAGAAGAAATCAGAACTTCTATAGATCGCGCATGTGCACGAACCATACATACACGCATATACACAGGGAAACTTCAGTGGGAGAAATATGGCCTTGATACTGACGATGTATATAGAGAAAGAAATGCAGCAAGAGAGAGAGAGAGAGAGAGAGATTTTAGATTTATTTGTTTATTTCCACCCTGGGACTGAAATTGTCCCATAGGGCATAAAGAACAATATATACATTAGGAATATACAATATGTAGTAATATAATAATATAATATGTAACGTGATCGGTACGCTCGCAATAATAGCGTTTAACAATAGTATGTACAGGTTCGAACAATATGCGCTGTAAAAAATAAAATATAAATAAAAAATATAAATAAAATAAGACATAAAGTAATCTGAACGGCTCTTTGGCCGCAAAATATGACGCAATAACAATATAAAAATATAGAGATATATAAGTAAAATTAAAGCTAAAATTAAAATTAAAATTAAAGCAGCAATATGTACGTAGCATTAAAGCTACTAGGAACCTTTTGTATTTAGAATTTTTGAGTTTACTTGTGTGCGAGATCAGACTGAACATCACAACTGTTGAGGTAACTTAGTAATAAGGATTTGATGGTTTGGAGAGAGGTAGTTTTGGGAGGCAGGGAGGTAATGTGTTCTGTTAGGCTGTTCCAAAAATATGAGGCGGCTATTACGAAGGATTTGGCATAAGGAAGTTTTGAAGTTACGGATGAGGAGGGGTTCAGTGCGGAGTCGAGCTGATCTACGCACATCACTATCTGCCGTGAGTATGAAGTTAGACTTCAAATAATCTGGACAACCAGTCTTAAGTACAGTAAACGTCAGCGCACCCATGAAGTACTCTCTTCGGGCCTTCACCGTGAGCCACCCTAGCTGTTTGCGATAGGGGGTAACATGAGCCATCCAGGGAATGGTACCAAAAACAAAGCGGGTGCATGCATTCTGCGCCCGCTGAAGCTTCAGGTTCTCTTCACCAGTTAGGTCATGGTAGACAAGGCAGGCATAATCAAAGTGAGGGAGGATAAGTGAGTGCATAAGTGATTTACGGACACCAAATAAAAGAGCACGTTGATGAGGGCGTAGCTGTCTGAGGGTACGAAACACTTGCTGACAGATGTGTGACACTTGCCTTCCCCAATTAAGATCAGGAGTCAACCAGACACCCAAATTTTTGACTTCATTGACAAAAGAGATGGGAGTGCCATTGACTGTAACCTTAGGTAAGAGTTCTAAATCGATCAATGAGATGTTTAATGTGCTACCAAAGAGCATTGCTTTGGTTTTGGACAGATTTAGAGTGAGTCCATTGCAAGAGGCCCATTTGGCAACCGCAGCACAATCCTCAGATACCTTGTTAATGGTGTCAATGAGATCATGGCGTTTGCAGCTTCTGTAAATTTGAGTGTCATCAGCGTAGATCATATGGCTGGTGAATTTCAGTATCATGGGGAGATCATTGATGAAGATGGCGAACAATAGTGGGCCTAGGACGGAGCCCTGGGGAACGCCAGCCCAAGTATCAATCCAGTCCGATATGCGGCCACCTTCATCAATAACAGCCTGGCATCTATCAGCAAGATAGATAAGAAATAAGATAAGAAATGAACCACTGTATGGAGTGATCACTGATTCTAAATGATCGAAGTTTATGAATTAATATGTAATGGGGAATCGTATCAAACGCCTTGGAAAAATCAAATAAGACTAAGATTGTGAAACCAGAGCTATCCATTTCGAATCTTATGTCATCAAGAACGCCGAGCAGAGCCGTCTGAGTACTGTGACCTGCTCTAAAGCCAGCTTGCCGTGGGATGAAAAGGTAGTGTTTCTCAATGTGACAAAGAAGTTGCTTTGATAGAATCTTCTCTAACAACTTAGAGCACTCAGACAACCTAGCAATGGGTCGTAGCTCAGATATGTCGGATGGAGCTGGTACTTTGGGAATAGGAGTAATAAGAGTCTGTTTCCAAAGCGCTGGATAAGATGCACTGGTGACTGATAAATTGAAAATTGTGGTAAGTGTTTCGAGAATGGTGGGACATGATAGTGAAAGATATTTAATAGTGATTGCATCAAGCCCGTAAGTCTTGGACTTGGCTGAGGCAAGTGCTTCAGAGATATCACTGGGGGTGATGTTAGAGAAAGTTAGTAAATGTATATGAGACGGAGCTGAGGGGAGGGGTGGTAGTGGGAGTGCAGGAGATGATCTAGATGCGTTGGCGACGGATGCAAAATGATTATTGATATCATTGTGTGAAAAGAGCGAAAAAGGCGAGGTTGATGGAGAGGATGTTATGCCTAGCCTATTGAGAGAACTCCATAGACGATTTGAGCGTTGTGCTATGGCTATTTCATTAGCATAATAAGTCTTTTTTGAATTTTGAAGCTTTTGTAGGACCCTTGCACGCAGAGCTTGATATTCAGTAAGTTACTGTCCCCTGTCACGTGCTCTCTTATAAGCTCTATCGCGTTCTTTCATGGCGGAGTGGATGTCAGATGAGACCCATGGTTTTCGGCGATTAAATATATTAGCGGAACGAAAAGGTGCAAATTTATTAAGGGAGCAAGTGACAGCATTGTTAAATCGAGTGATTAATTGATTAATATTATTGTGTTGTTTACCATCATTCAAATTATTGGATAAATCAGCGAGATACTGAGCTCTGTTGAGACCACGGAGATCACGAGTTTTAATTTGACGAGAAATATTGCGCATAATACTAAAAGGTATAGTCAATTCTATACTGTCGTGCCCATAGGTGAACGGAGCATCTGATTTGCTATATCTTATAACCGCTGAAGGCGAATGTACAATAAATCGGTCGAGCCATGTGTGAGATTGAAGACGTAGGGAGTTGATTGTATGGTGAGTTGGCCCAGAAGGAACAAGGTACAGAGCATTCGATCGAATGATGTCATACATGTATTTGGCTTCGTATGACGCAGTAGATAACATGTTCACATTGAAATCACCCGTGATAACTATACTGTCGTAACGTGTGAAAAAAGCTGAGAGTTTGTGTAAAAATTCGTGCGGCATTGCTGTTTTTGGTGGCCTATAAACTACTGAAAATAAGAGTGATTTGCAATCATGGGTGATTTCCATTATAATATACTCAGGGACGCTGTCATCACGGACATCGGACGTCGCAAGAGTCTTAAACTTAAAGTTATTGTTAATGTATATAGCGATTCCTCCACCTGCACGTCTTACGCGGTCGTGCCGAATCAGGGCATACCCGTCAATGGCCACAGATAAGTCTTTGTCCTCACTAGACAGTTTTGATTCTGTGATGCCTACTATATGTTTGGGGTGAAGGTCAAGATATGCTTCTACTTCCTCGAAATGGGTTGTAAGACCATTGACGCTAGCATGCATGATTTCGACACAACCGAGGAGGACAGGGGGTGGGGAGTGTACCGTATTCGTATTAACCGATCTTAATTCTAAGAATTGTCGTTCGCGTTGGCATCTGTCGGAAAATGCGGTGAGACATTAGCACCTGACAGATCAGACATCTCAATAAGATCGCGGGACAAATTATTTGAGACCTGAGGGGCCCGTTTGCTAGCTTCTATTATCGGCTGGCAAGCTAGTAAGTCATAATCGCTATTGATCGGAATAAGAGGAGATGCATTATCTTTGCACATGTGTACCACCAAGTTGATAACTCTGGGTCGTTTGTACCCTAGTTTACTAGATTGCGATCTGGCTTTTAATGAAAGATTATATACATGCCTAGGGTACAAAGTTCGCAGAAATATCAACGTGGTGGAAGCGTGACCGAACACCATTGCTGCTGTGAATGATTTTAAATTAAGCCGCGTGAAAACTGCGTGGTCACGAATATGAGCAGATTTAAATTTCACTACTACGCTACGAAAATTTCTGGAACGTGATGATAATGAATTACCATTATGCGGGTGCGTATTGGACTCTTGAGACCGAAAAACAGGAGCTGGTTGTTGTCTAGTGTCCGATGATGTGGCCGAAGTCCGCGCAAAATCCTCCGCTGACAAAATATCCCCAACAAGATTGGGCAAATTCAAGGCTCCCAGAACCTTTATGGCAATCTGGTGCGGGATCAGCAAAATGTCAAGTGGGATACCGGAGATGATAAGTTCCGCAGAATCAATAGTAGCTGCAGGCGCTGGGGTTGCAGTGGTATTACCCAGTGAAGATCTGTTGGCAAGTGCTTCAACTTTCTGGTTCAACTTTTGGAGTTGTGCATTTTGCGACTCAGCTGTTTGGACATATTTTTGTATCTGTGATTGATGGGCTTCCAGTCTTGTGTTAATCGCAGTCAAGTCATGTAGCCTTTCTTCAATTAGGTTTTCTTGTCTCGTGCAAAATTGTTCGAACTGTTTTTGTTGCGTTTCTTTTAATGCATTAAATTCTGCAGAAATCAGTTGCGTCTGCTGCAGCATAAGTTGCTTCATCATATTTAGCATATCATGAGCATTCTCGGATTTTTCGATTTGTTTGGCACTCGATGCAGTCGCTGTAGAGTAAGCCGGTAATCCAAGCGCAGGCAAATTCGTGGTAGAGCTAGCGGCAGTTGACTGTTGCTGTAGTAACAGTGGGGGAACATACTGTTCTCCATTTGGTATTGCGAACGGCGTGGAGCGAGAGAGAGATGGAGATAGAGACGGAGGTATATATGAAGACGTGCCTGCGGTAGCCGTAGTGTTATCAAGTCCAGCTGCGGTGGAGAGGGGAGAGGCGTTGGTGAGTGCGTCTGCTAGTGTGTAGGTAGGATAGGCATGAGAGCCGCCGGCCGCGTAGCTGTGTGCTGTTATTGTTGTGTCTGTATGCTCTACTGAGGAGACACCGGCTGCTATATTACCAGCTGATAGCGACAAATGATGCTACATAGAGCGATGCGGATTCATATTATCATTAGCCAAGAGCGAATCCAAAAGTGCCGGGGCGTTTGTGCACTTGTTTAGGTGGAGATTTCTGAGGTCGTCCGTACCGTCAGAATTAGTAGCAGATAGTTTGCTTGGCGAAAGAGAAGTGTCTGCTATACGCTTTCGGCTATCAGCACAACACGTCAGAGAGCCATCTCTGTTAAACCACACTTCGCGTACACAGTTTCTGTGATAAAGAACTGCACATTTGTTGCACTGGGATGCTTCCAGATCGCCACGAGTTACGTAGGAAGAGCAGAAACCACATTTTTGAAGCCGAGCAGACATGTTAGAGACCGGTTGAAAACAAAACGAAACGTAAGGCGCAGCAGTCAAATGTATGTGAAGACCAGTCCTTGCGCGTGCACAGAGAAGTACAGAGGCAAGACGACAAACAGCCTGATAAATAGACAAACCTCAAATTTCTTGTATTAAAGAATGGATAATCTTTGAGTATGACAAAGATATTGATGCCTTCGAACACACGAAATGAAAGCCAGCAAAGTGAGCATTCACGTGACCGACTTATGTGTTTATGCCGTGTTTGAAATAAAACTTAATACAGTTTAAAGACGGAGCACTATTAGAAGCGACTTCTCAACTCAAAAGGCAGAGAGAGAGAGAGAGAGAGAGAGAGAGAGAGAGAGAGAGAGAGAGAGAGAGAGAGAGAGAGATAAGACAGTTCTGGAAACAATCGAGACCTGGAGGGCGTTATTATCGTTGTTGTATGCTATAGTAACACGTCGTGACACACAACGTTTCGCGTAAGGAACCTTGCTCCTCGATAGTCGAGATAGAAGTAGTGGATTTCACAAGACAGTATGTATCTGGTGCATGATGCAGTAAAAGAGAGAAAGCATTATATAAGCTGCTTACAGCGCACGAATTACTCATGGGCGTACAAACTTTAAATTCATGATTGATAGTGAACCCAGGAATCTACTTTACCGATGATCAATAACGCAACGTTATCTGCCATCGATAACTCAGGTATTACCACCGATCTATAAAGCACGGGTGCGTGTATTTTCATGGATCAAATGTAGGTATTATCTATAATATTGAACGCCATCTTTGCATATCGTCGGTACCAAGGCCATACATCTCCCATAGAAGTTATCGTGTGTGTACGCGTATGTATGGATTGTGCCCATGCGCGAGCGAAACTGTTCACATTCCGCCATTGTCAGCACTTTTTTGCATCGCAGTACTTACAGTCAATCTTGCGAAATCCTTTAGTTCCATCTCGACTATTGAGACGCGAGCCACACTACGCTAAACGGTGTGTTTCAAGACTCGCAGTGCTACAGCAAATATCAACTATACTAGCGCCCTCCAGATCTTGATTTTTCAGAAAATTCAGTTCTGCTGTAACACTCATCTTAAACTCTCTATCTTTTACTGCATCATGAAACAGATACATACTGTATTGTGAAATCCATTAGTTCCATCTCGATTATCGAGGCGCGAGGTTCACTACACGAATCGTTGCGTGTCGCGACTTAGTACTACAGCATATGATAACGATACTAGCGCCCTCCAGGTATCAATTGTTCCAGAAATTTCTGTTGTACTATGACAGTCGCCGCAGAACTCTCTCTCTCTCTCTCTCTCTCTCTCTCTCTCTCGTGGAATGCCCATATATCCCAAATTCGCTCTAGGGTTCAGAATGTTATTTATCGACTAAGATTTAGAGGTAGATGTTTATCAAGTCAGATTAAAACACAACTAGTCAATGCACTAATATTTCCTTACTTTGACTATGCTTGTCTAATATTTAGTGATCTTTCGCAATATCTTGTTGTTAAACTCCAGCGAATGTGCAACATTGTCATACGATTTATATTTAGTCTAAGACGCGATGCGTCATTGAAACCGTATTATAAGCAGCTAAATTGGCTATCCCTCGCTGAGCGTCGAAAATATTTTTTAGGAGTCACTACTTATAAAATATTAACGGTGTCGAGACCGAAATATCTTCTTAATTTTTTTCCGGAAATCAGAGATGACACACGTCGTTCTGAAAGACTGAAATCTTCAAATTTTGTAATCCCCCTAGCTACAACGAGAACTTATAGATGCACATTTTCTATTCAAGCTATGGAACTATGGGATACTTTGCCTATCGCTATCAGACTTAAAAAGACTGTTGAATCATTTAAAATAGCATTCTACGAATGTCTTATAGGATTAGAACACCCATAGGTATGAATAGAATTAATCTAATTAATTATAATTGTTAATATTAGTTTTATACTCATGCGTTATACATTGCGAATATATTAACTGAGAAGCTATTTTTGTTATTAGTATTAATTTGTAATAATAGCTATTTACTATATATATTTTTATACATGAAACAATCATTAAAATGCATTATATTGTTTGTTTGCCATACGGTTATGATAACCTTGGCATGAATAAATTTGTTATCAATCAATCTCTCTCTCACTCTCTCTACCTTTCTCTTGCTGCATTTCTTTCTCTATACACATCGTCCGTATTAAGGCAGTATATTTCTCTCACTGAAGTTTTCGTGCGTATATGTGTGCCTGTACGGTTCGTACGCATAAGAAAACTATAGAAGCTCTGATTTCTCCTTCCTTCATTCCGTCACTGTCAGCACTTTTTTGCATGGTAACCACGACCCTCTATCCCGCGAAATCCTTAAGTTCCATGTCGACTATCGAGACGCGGGGTTCACTACGTGAAACGCTGTGCATTGCGATACAACGCTAGAATTTTTGACAATGATGCACCGTCCCGGTCTCGATTTCACAATGGACTGTGGTGATCACCACACATTTCTCCTAACACTTCTAAAGGCAGGTTTCAGACTTCTTCAACTAATGTATTTCTATCTATTTGTGGGTTTTCGTGAGCGTGTCTGCATATGTCTGTGTGTCCGTAGTCACATAACAGCACTCATGCTATTTCTTTACTTCATCGAGTTCCGTAATGTTGCCAAGATGCTGCCTGTGACAGGATAAGTTAATTGTCTGTGAGAACCTCTTCAGAAAGTTATGTGCTAACTGCACATTCTCTAAAAACAATCGCTTTGTGTGTTGGCCAGACCAGAGCTCATTCGCGAACTATGAGTGTATCGGTGCTGCTACCTAGCAAGTACCAGGTATCCCATCTAAAGGAACAGCCAATCAGTATTCTGCTGTGTTTCGCTGCATCAGTCGTTGGTATTTCGCCGTGATATATGCCCATGCGTAGACAAGCAATAAAGAAGATACTAGACCCTTCCTGAACTCGACTTTCTAGAACATTCTGTCGGGTTACGTCAGTCGTCGTTGGATCTCTTATTCGCAAAGACCAGACTCTCCGGCTCCTATACACGGGGGGGTTGTGAAGTTATTTTCTTCTCTTACCAAAATTTGCATGGTTTATCGTCGAAAAATAAATGATAGCCAAATCTAAATTTACAATTTGTAATGTTTTAGTTGTGAAAACAGACAGTGTAATCCCGCGAGTTTATCGTACTATAAATTTTCAAGATATCCGTTATACATTGTAGAAAAATATATAATAAAAAATTCGGAATGTATGATTGGTAAAGGTTTGTATCTAGCTACAAATTATGTAATCCCATGAACTGATTGGTCAACAAATTTTCGAGATAATGTTTATCAATTGTCAAAAATACATGATGGTAAAAATCAAAACTTATAATTTGCAATGGCCTAGTTGTAATTACAGAAAACTTTAACCTCGCGAGTTTATCCAACTATAAGTTTTCCAGTTATCGGTTGTCGATTCTCAAAAAATAAATGATGGACAAAATCCTAATACATGGTTGACAAAGGTTTATATCGACCTACCAAAAATTGAAATTCCGCGAATTGATGGTTCTATAAATTTTCGAGATATCGGTATTCGATTGTTAAAAATTTGATGATGGACAAAATTTTAATACATGCTTGACAACGATTTTTATCAAGCTACAAAAAAGTATAATCCCGCGAATTGATGGGTGTATACAATTTCGAAATATCGGTAAACGATTGTTAAAAATTGTTGATGGACAAAATCTTAATACATGCTTGACAAACGCTTTTACCAAAATAAAAAAGTGTAATATCCCAAATTGATGGGTCTATAAATTTTCGACATAGTGGTTATCGATTATCAAAAATAAACGATGGTAAAAGTAAAAATTTATAATTTGAAATGGCTTAGTTGTAACTACAAAAAAGTTGAATCCCGCGAGCTTATCTAACTATACATTTTTAAGACATCGGTTATCGTTTGTCATAAAAATGATGATGCACGAAATCGGAATACATGGTTGACAAAGGTTTATATCGACCTACAAAAAATTTTAATCCCGCGAATTGATGAGCCTATCAATTTTCGAGATATCGGTAATTAATTGTTAAAAATTGACGATGGACAAAATCTTAATACATGCTTGACAAAAGCTTTTATCAAGCTACAAAAAAGCGAAATAATATTTCATATCACAAAATTTTTCAATATTATAGTAAAGCCTTTCGAAATAAATTTCTCGACGTATTATACTGAAATAATATCGCGCTCTACTTTTCTGGAAATTGAATTACTTAAAAACAAAGTCGTTAAAATGATAGTAAGACCAGGCAATTTAATTTTCAGCAAGGCGGAGAGAACGCGACTTTTCTCACCGAGCGGGCTATATTAATTGCACGATAAGCAAGGCACGCATACGCAGTTCCGCTGAAAATTTCCCATCGATGGCTAGAGATTATAAAGACCGCTCAGCGGCCCATACGATTAGACTCAGTTTTACTCTCAATTGCTTACTGTGCGAAAGCTATCTCAGTTTTCTATTATAATAAGTTATAACTATTCTATGCCATCGTGGGCACAATGTGTACAATTCATAAAATAAATTCTTGTAAAAAGTATATTCTAAAACATTATTTTCTTGTGTAATAAAATCATTCTATTCTATAAAACTATTTATATAGTATAATAATTATTATAAACAATTGAGTTGCTGCTCTACAAAATTTGTTGAGGCTCTCTAACAAACAAGGTAAGAACTATTATACTAAAAATTTAATACTATTCTTGTTTTTCCTCCATAGCACAGCTCCAGCAGTCCCTATCCTCACGCCCTACACTTTTTACTCGCCACGCCATAAAATAATAAAAGCCTGCCCGTGCAACGGCTCGGCACGAGATAGGTAAGCCGTGATTATCACAATAATTTATTAATTTATAACTAAATAAATACAGATCGTCACATCTAAAATACTGGCGATCGCTAACTTCAAGTAGTGAAATCGCGAAAATGAAAATTGTTTATAAATAAAACTTTGTGCCCTAAAAGACAACGCGATTTTTCAATTATACTTCAATTATTGTATTACATTCTATACTTTAAATAAAAATATAATTAGAAATACAATTAAAATGAATCATAAAACTAAAAAAAAACATTTTTTGTTATAACAATAAACTATATGTATAATCACAACTATGATGTCACAACTAAAATGGTTTGACACATGAAATAAAAATATCTTATATTTTAACATAATGAATCGTCATAAATATTTTTCCTTTCACACGATACTATACGAGTGACCACAATTCGACGGTTATAACCTTGATATGAATTGCTTTATAAATGATGTTTGTTACCTTGCATCTTACGTACCTAAACTCTTTTCCAAAGGATTTATTATCTTATCACTACGATTCAAGAACCATATTTAATTTAAAAAATTACTACAGTGCGTCTCATAACTATAGAAACACCAAAAATTTTTACATTTAAATCTGTGTATTATACCTTTTCTTAAAAAACCTGTAACTTTCGAAGCAAAAAACCAAGGATAATTTTAAAAATAGCAAATAAAAGGCAATTTTATTCTCTTTAAAACGTTACCAAAATATTGTGTCTACATTAACTTATGAAAAATTCACGGACGGTTTAAACAAAACTTGAATACTAGATAAAAAATTTACATTGATTTAAATGGGTCTAAAAATTTAAAGTGTTTCTATAGTTATGAAACAACGATAACTTCTTTAATGTTGATGCGAAAGAAATATTCTAGTAATGTTATAAAGAGAATATATTTTCCATTCATTGGCTTTTTGCAAAATTATCCTCGGATTTTTGCTTCCAAAGTTACAGGTTCTTTAAAAAAAGGTACATTTAAACGTGAAAATTTGTGGTGTTTCTATATTTATGAGACGCACTGTATAATGATTTAATAAAACATATAAATATTCTAATGAATCGGAGTGAAACGGTCCAAAAATTTTACGTTAGATTTATTGAATCATTGAACCTATTACAAAGTAAATTATTAAATTATTCAAATAAGAATATTCAGAGTTGAAAAATATTCAGAGATACCAGATGGCACTGTTATGAGTATAACGGAGCATTTCTGTCTTAAGATTAATTAACCTTTGTTTGAAGTATTTGTTATTAATCTTTACAAATTTTCGTTCTCGACAAACCTTACACAGTTTATTCCTTGATAGTCAATAAATAATTAAGTTCTGCGATTGTTACTGTCTACATTTGTTAATCTCCGTTTCTAACCTCAATCACAGCCATGACTTGCACATACAAAGAGTGCCCCAAGTTACCAGCTAAGATTTTAAATTGCACTATCTGTCATTTACCTTACCATGAAAATTGTTCTACTAAGGCTAGATGTTTTGTGCAATTTGGAGACCATGATGATCCTACCAATACAATTATCTGTAGACCATGTCAATCTCAAATGGTCGAAATTAGTATGAATCACACCAGGACTCAGAATGCACCAGCACTTCATACTATAGATAATTCTATGGAGATCACTACGAATAACTCCATGACATTTACTCTCATCTCTCAACATTGCTCGACAACAAGCTAGAAAATTTTAGAAAATCAATTTCTGAAGACGTAAGCACTCAACTCAATACAATGCAAACTCACATTAATACCAACACTTCTGAAATTAACTACTGCAAAACAACTATAAGTAAGTGTAAAACTGAAATACAGAAAATTGTTGATAACGCTTCTAGTGGTAATCTATTGACGGACTCGTACATTCTCCTAAGAAACACAAACACTATAGCCAATGAATTGAGAAGTATTGACTTGAGAAGAAATAATATCATGGTATATGGTCTAGAAGATATCGATTCAAATGACATTCAGATGCTGTTTCAACACGATGTTCAGTTACAATGCCAATGCTTTGTGAACATTGTAACCTTAGATCCTACTAAGCTAATCATTAGAAGAATTGGTACATTTGCTGCAAATAAACAGCGACCTCTCTGTGTAACGTTATCTTCTCGACAAGAAGTCTTTAAAATAATTAACAATGCTAAAGAATTACCTCAGAGCATCAAGGTATCTACAGACAAAACTAGATTACAACAGAATACATATAAACAACTAAGGAGTACAATGCAGTTTCACAATTCTAAATATCCTGGTGACCAGTTACAGCTAAAATGTATAAGTAACGTTCCCAATCTAATTGATTCTAATAATGTTATTAGGAATCCAAAAAACTTCCTCGTGAAGCTTCAGCAACAAGGTGCAATCTAACCGCAAATAATCTATCTGTATACTATCAAAATGTTAGATCGTTAATTGGAAAATTGTCTCTGCTGAAGTGTAAAATTGATCAGCTTACATTATTACCAAGTATTATAGTGTTATCTGAAACATGGCTAAATTCTAGTGTTCATTCTTCTGAACTTGGACTAGATAATTATAGAATCTACAGAACGGACAGGGACTCTACGGGCTCGTCTCTTAGTAGAGGAGGTGGTGTCCTAGTTGCTGTTATTAAACACATTAATTCGTTTATTATAAATACCGGCCAACAATTTATTGAACAAGTATTTGTGGGAATAACATATGAGGATGTGAGAACCATTTTATGTGCCCTATATTTGCAGCCAAATGCTACTGTTGATTGCTTTTCCAATCACTCTAGTGCTCTTTGTGAAGTTAGCTCATTGTATCCTAATCATAAACTAATAGTAATTGGCGACTTCAACATCCCCAATGTTCAATGGTCAGCCAATCCTATACAATACTCTGCAACCTCTTAGTTATCGCCTAACTTAGTATACGGGGTTAGAACATTGGTCGAGAGTTACTCTTTTCTGAACCTCGAGCAGCACTATCCTAGTCATCCATTGAAGAATTGCACCCTAGACCTTTTATTTGCGGAAAATGGTCTTATCCAGCTAGAAGAAATTTTGGATCAACTGCTACCTACTGATGAACATCACTGTGCTGTACTCTTCAAGACTAATTTTAAGTGTATGATGTTGTATTTTAACCGATATGGATTCTGTCCATACAACTCATTAATTATTTAATTGTTCGGCCAATACTGCACTTTATTACTCGAAAATTACCCTCTGGTTGACTCCTCGTATCTCGCGATGAGGTTTGCTGAGCGGACGCCTGGACAAACGGCGCAATCCACGGAAATCCAATCTCGAGTTATTTAAATAAATAATTATAAACAATTTAATTATTACTGTTCATACAGGTTCTATCTACGTAAATGATCTATATATATATATATATGCATATAATCTTTTCTAACGTTTATTTCTCGATATTAATAGATATACATCAATTTGCATTTATAAATCGTAACTGTAAGAAATTCTATGCAGGCTCGTTAACAGTTAATATGCCGCCGTCACTTTACTCAATTCAATAATTGTAACATTAATTTCCGCTAAATATATTATTAAAACCCCGAAATTTAACTAAGTTAAATTTTGATAACCACCACGACTCTACTTATCGCCCGATTCTAACGACTTAGCTACTGATTTATGGTCGGACGTGGGCTGTCCAATGGCCGCTCCCCGCCTCTACTCGCACGCACCAGGTGCCGACCACGATGCCGGTATTATCTACAACTCTCGACCTAAAACACACAAAAATATTCGACGGCGACCACACACAGCAACTCCGACTCTCCACCAAGCCTCGAACTTCGACTGCACTGAAACAGAGTAAAATAATGGACTGCTCTCACCAAGTAATTTTTAAGTCAAAATTACAAAAACTCTCTTGAATACTAATAGGCCGGGCGCTTTGTGGGCAAATACTCGCCGACCAAAAATATATCAAATCACGTTGAGATGAATACAAATTAGTAACTCTTTCTTTGGTAACTCGACTGCTCCTCCTTTTCAAAGTTTCCACGCGGTGCGGCTAACCTCTACCAGAATTCTGCTACCTTTAATAAGCGACTGTGCTCGGCTAAGGCTCCGGACGGAATGGGCAGGGCGGACGGACTCCAATCCTCTCCTCGTGGCGTCCCTGTACCCTAGCTCCCTCTATTTTGCCTTACTCGATCTCCTCTTCTTTTCTAACGCCTGTTGGCATAGGCCCTCAACTCGATTTTCACTAGAGTAGTAACCGGAGGTTAGTTACTACTCTAGTTTTACCCGTCATGCATTTCGCCCTGGGAACGCGCGTAATTTAAAATATTAACAGCGCCCTCTATACTGCACGCTTCTCCGATACTTTTATCCCATTACTCGATACATACTGCATGCGAATTGCTGGAGCGCAACGCGTTCGTTGTAAACGCGCCTTGCCCCCTTCTCCTTCCGCGCGCCTCTCTTTCCATCTTATTTGATGCTTATCTGGTCATCTTCTGTTGGCCGACTGTCTTCCGTCTCTCTTGCCGCTCGGCTTTCCATCTACTTTCCGGGTCGGTTACAGCCGCATGGCACACGCCCGCTTGTTCATCAGCTGTTCTAGTCATCGTCCTTAAGGATGACGCCGCTGAGACTCCTCGCGCTCCGATCGCTCTCTCTCGGGTGTCCGCGTACGCGAGTGTGTATGTGTGTGAGTGTGTTTCATCTGCTGCTGCTGTGTTGCTGCTGCTTCTCCGGCCCCGCGGCTCTCGGCCGCTCGTGTCGTCTCCAGCTTTTCTCTCTTTCAGGCGGTTGCTACCTGTAACAAATATAGGACTCGACCTCTTCTCCGTCGTTGCCGCTTCCTCGTGCTGCTCAGCTTTCCCGGATATGTTTGCTGAATCGGCTGCTGCTTCTGTCGTGTGTTTGTGCTGGTGGTGCATGTGTGTGGTGTCGCGCCGTCGATCTCCCCTGTGAAACATATAATAATATTCGCGATTAATACTCCCAACAAACAATAAACAATTTTGAATAGCGTGCGTTCGGTGGTTTGGTGCGTGCGTGATTCCGTCCGGAGTTTGTTTATCCCTCCTAATTAAATAATAATACTCTCCCTGATACCTAACCCTACCTGCCTACTCAAACCTAACCTTAATTCTCTCTTTACCTCTTTCATTGTGGCATTTTACATGGCACAAGATTAATAGTAAATTAGGATATAATTATAGAAATTTTTATAAAGCTAATTATGAGATTATTAACGCCAAACTATCTGCTGTGCAGTGGGATTATCTCTTAGCTGTACCGGACCTAGATAATAGAACTGTCGAATTTTGTAAAATTATAAGTAATTTAATAACTGAGTACGTACCTATTAAACAATCTCGTTTTTCTACCTATCCTCATTGGTACGGTTCAGATCTCATTAGTTTAATTAAACGTAAAAAAATAGCACATACTAAATTTAAAGAAACGCGTCTTTGTCATCACGAAATTCAATTTAAGAAATTAAGGGCCATGTGCATAAGATTATCCAGATCCTACTCGTATTATAAAGAATACTTAGACAATATGGAAAGGAATATTAAGTGCAATCCTAAATCCTTTTGATCTTTTGCTAATCGTAACAGAACTACCAATGCCTTACCACATACTACTAAGTTAAACAATATTGTGGCCGATAATGATATCGATACAGCCAATCAATTTGCTAATCATTTTGGCTCTGTCTACACAAAGAATAAAATATCTTTCACACCAGCTTATTTACATCATGATAGGCTATATGATATCACTATAACTAAGGATGAAATTTTAGCAATTGTCAATAAATTGAAAGATTCCACAACCTTAGGCCCGGGTGGAATCCCCGCATACTTTGTAAAACGCTGCATACATAGCATAGTCACACCACTACTGTCTCTTTTCAATTGCTCTCTCGCGGACGGCGATTTTCCTAAATTCTGGAAACAGTTGTACGTTAACCCTATTCATAAAAAAGGTAACAGAAGTGATATAACTAATTATAGATCTATATCCGTAATAAGTTGCATTCCGAAAAATCTAGATGCTATATTTGCTGATAGACTTAGTACTTTCTTAACTGGAAAAATAGTCAAAGAATAACATGGTTTTATTAAGCATAAATCAACTCTATCTAAATTGTTGATATATACTAATTATATAACTCAGGCTTTTACTGACATACTACAAGTAGATTCTATATATCTTGATTTCTCCAAAGCTTTTGATTTGGTGAATCACCAACTATTAGTAAGTAAGGCAAAAGGCATTGGACTTGATGGCTGCTTTATAAAATGGATAGAATTTTATTTAACTGAAAGAACACAGATAGTCAAAGTTAGAAGTTCATTGTCAAAAGTTATAGCAATTGATTCCGGGGTATACAGGGATCTCATATAGGTCCTATATTTTTGCTATATATATATATATATATATATATATATATATATATATATATATATATATATATATATATATATATATATATATATATATATATGTATATAAACGATATTCTTCCTTGTTTTAAATTTTCTAAGCTTGTTATATATGCAGATGACCTAAAAATATTCAATGTCATTAAATCACCCTTGGACTGTAGTAAAATACAAGAAGACTTGAACAACGTCTATAAATGGTCTTTTGAGAATGGCCTTCTGCTTAATTTTAATAAATATAACGTTATATGCTTCTGTACCAGAAGATATTCCTGCCTTCTCCATTATAAGTTAAATAATTATTATATTGAGAGAGTTTCTGAGGTATCGGATCTCGGCATTATACTATATAGTAAGCTATCATATGAAAAACATATTGATTACATTGTTAGTAAAGCGTCCAGAATAGTTGGTTTTATTTCTAGATTCTATCGTGATTTTAATAATTGCTTGACTATTCTGACTCTTTATAAGTCACTGGTTATACCCAATTTTACCTATTGTTGTCAGATATGGCGTCTTTATAAAAATTATCTAATTAACTATATCGAATCAGTTCAACACAAATTCCTCAGATTCATTGCTAGAAATTCTTATATTAGATTCAATAGATTTGATCATGACTTTTCACGCCTTATGAGTCACTTTAACCCATTTCTTCCCATGCGGCCATTTTATAGTCGATTGGTTTTTTGCCTAAAAAATTGTCGAAAAAAAAATAATAATAACCAATAGCATTTTTCTGAAGTATAATTGTCCTCTCTTTACGATTCTGAAGTCAGAATTTTTAAATTTCCGTTGGAAAATTTCAAAATGGCGGTTTTAGGCAAAAAACCAATCGACTATAAAATGGCCGCTTGGGAAGAAATGGGTTAAGATTAGTCCTATTGATTCTTTAATAGATTACCACGGTGCGTTACTATCTTATAGGCTTATAAATGGATTTGTTATTATACATGATTTATCGGACTTGTTTGTATCAAGAGTTATGAATTATAACCTGCGCAACCCTAGCGACTACCATGAAGCAACCTCAAATGGAAATTTAATATTTAACTCAACCAAATTAAGATTACCCCGTCTCTGGAACTCCATTCCAGGGGGGCTTAAGAAATCGAATTTACTATCTTTCAAAATCAAGTGCAAGGAATTGTTTATGCCTTACATATGATGTAAATCTAGATTTATAAATGTATTTTACCATACTATATTTTATGTAAGCTCTGTTATACGCACTACAGTGTCATTATGATATTTGTTAAAGTTTGTAAAGGGCAGCATGCCCGTATATCTCTAAATAAATAAATAAATAAATAAATAAATAAATAACCCTGGTTACAATGAAATAAACAAGAAGCTGCAGGAAGAAGCTTTAAAATCGTTATATAACGGACTTCTATCCAAAATAAAAAATGAATTATCTACTAAATTTTATGATTTAGAGGATTTAAGAACTCGGGCAGTAGATGCAGTAAATCTGATTAAATTAAAATCCCAATCTTTAATTCTTATACAAGTAAATGAATATAATAAATTGCTTCTATAAAAGCTTGTGGGAGAAGAAAAAGATAATAAATTAGAAGTTAAAATACCTGATCAAAGAACAAAAATCAAATTCATCTAAATACACAAGTGAAACTTTCAGTGTTAACATTTGAAAAACTAACCACACGATACATAACAAACAAGTTAAAATTTATCTAGCTCATAATATCTATGTGACTAAAAACAAGTGCTATGAAAATTCGAATGATGCTTATGTGTTGAATTTGCTAAAACTTACTCTTTTAAATATTTTTAAAACATTTAATCTTAGCAAATAAAAAGCATCATGCGATCTTCTAATTGCTATTAAAATCTTAAAAATTGTAACCTTCCAATGAAATCGTTACTTTCTATATTAAAAACTCCTTCAAATTTTAAGAAATTTACTAAGAAAGATAATTATTTTACTGAACACATCAGTGCACAAAAATACAACCACTTTTCAAAGCAGTTCATGCAATTCACGACGAGAATATCGAAGAGATTGTTTATTACGAAACAAAAGATAAAGAAAATAAGAATTACAAATTAAACTATCTACCTCAAATATCTTCAACATAAATTCACGCGCGAAAAATATATTTTGCTTTTATAATATAATAACTATTTATAAATAGATGTATGTACAGTCATGAAACCTCTCTCTCAATTCCAAACTTCAAATTTTTGTTGAAAATACCGATCCAAAACACTAGGGTGGATAACATGTACCAGAAAACGTAAATATCCTATCGATCTTTGCTATAAGTGAGCAATTCTTGTCAATCTTGTTTGTGCACAAAATGAAGCCCCATCTGATGCACTAAGAGTTAAGATGGATACACGTGCTTGAGTAGTGCCAATACTTGAGTCCTTGGATGTAAGCTTAACTAGCAGGATTTCCTTAAAACTTCAGTACATATGACGCCGTATATGCATCTATGATTATAATTATTTGAGGGACACATGTGAGATTAACACTTAAATTACGTTAAAACACCTTATTAATACTGTATATTTTATTGTAACTATTACGCAATAACCATATATTACATATTCTTAAATATTGAAGTAAACAATTAAGTATTATTTCTTTATACCTTGGATTACATTTCGTCTACCTACTTTTACCATCCACAACTTATATTTCTA
Organism: Gastracanthus pulcherrimus; assembly: GCA_949152435.1. Classification (NCBI taxonomy): domain Eukaryota; kingdom Metazoa; phylum Arthropoda; class Insecta; order Hymenoptera; family Pteromalidae; genus Gastracanthus; species Gastracanthus pulcherrimus. Next base: position 109,464,672 of record OX424575.1, on the reverse strand, counting down.
TATCTAATTTTCAGAATACAATGACTTACCTAAACATTTTTTTTGTTTATATACATTTTAGTTTTCTTTAAATTCAATTACTCACACAGTTCGAACTATTCTGATTTATCTGAATTTAGTTTCTCAAAAATCTGCCTTTATATGTTTCCCAAACTCTTTTTTTCTTTTTGACCTCATAACTCTACATAATAAGAGACAGATCATTTTACTAGATAATTAAAAGTACTTTACTCCTTTTTACTTAATCCCGACGTTTCTTATTATTGCTATTATACCTTTTTCATTATTAATGTTTCTGCAATATGTTTTACATTCTTTCGTCAAACGTAAAGTAAATTACGTATTTTTAGGATTTTATTCAGTTTTATTAAACACCGTCAAAAATCAAAATAGAATATCTGTATGTAATTTTTATGCGCTTGAATAAGAATAGTACGATAAACCCTTCCTAATACTCCTATAACTAGTCAATTCCAAATCTATTCGTAGAATTAATGCATGAGTCACCACTATCTTTAATTATTTTTTTTATCAATCACATAGGAATAAAAGCAGCATTTGTAAACTAATCCAATCTGATTTTAAATTCCAACTTATTATGGATATTAAAATTTTCTTTTTTTCATTTAATTTGTTTGACAAAGGATTAGTAATTTAAAAAAATAATACAAAGAAAGTTATTGGGTTTTATTTTATTATAAAATGTATCATAATTATTGACACCTACGAATGTCAAATAAATGTTTTAGTAATTAATGTAACGCTCTCATTTTAAAATGTAAACGTTTGGTTTGAAACTATGTAACGTTGTGTTGTAAGTTTTCAAACGTTTCAGATACGTGTCTGAAACGTTGAAATGTCCGCTTTTGTCGCAAAAGATTCGTTGTAAAAACGTTTCTGCAACGTTTCTGGAAACGTTTATTAAACGTAAGCAACGTTTAAAAAACGTTTGAAAACGACTTGAAAAATATTTTTCAAACGCAAATATTAACGTTTATTAAACGTTTTCGTAACGTTTCTAAAACCATACTTACGACGTTTGTACAATGTTTTGAAAATGCTTCTGAAACGATTGTGTAGGACATAATGAAAAATATATCATGTTTGGATACGTTACAAAAACATTTTTCAAACGTTTTAGAAACGTCGTGAAAATACAAAAACTTGTATACTGATGTCGTAATATGGATAGATTCCGTTAGATGGCGTCATGTAATCCACAAGTGAAGTAGTGCTGTGAAGTCTATATAGGAAAATGACTCAGGCAGGGTGGCGGCCCAAAGGTCTTGAACCTCCTACATTAAATAACACACCAATACCGTGGAAAGCAAGCGTAAAATATCTCGGGGTAACTCTTGATCAAAAATTAACATTCAAAGAACACACCACAAACACACGTAATAAAACAACCGGAGCGCTTGCAAAACTAATGCCACTAATAAGAAGCCACTCAGCTTTAGGTATTAAAAACGGGCTACTAATATACAAAACATTTATCAGACCAATCTTAACTTATGCATCAACTGTATGGGGAGGAACAAGTAAACCAAACCTTAATAAAATTCAAATTATGCAAAACAAAACCTTAAGAGCCATCACTAAAGCGCCGCGATATACTAAAAACGCGTTAATCCACAAAGAACTTGAAGTAGATAACATAGAAGATTATATCATAAAATCCGGACAAAAATTCTACGAAACCGCGGCTAAATCTAAATATAAACTTATTGAAGAATTAGGAAAATACGACTATGATCCTAGAGATAAATACCGTAGACCCAAAGATTTCATAGATATTTATAAATCTAAACATGAACCAAAAATCATAAATTTTTCGTGAGTTTCAGGGCACCAGAGCAGCATCATCATCTACAACAATCATATATAATATATTCTTCTGGTTTGACGTAGTGATGGTGCGCTGTATTACGGCGAAGGCATTTGTTGGTTCCCGGGGTGGACAGATAACTGATTAAATCAGATATAGGCCTATTGCGGGGGATTAGCGGATGCTCGCTGTTCTACGGCGCGAGTGGCTGCTTTAGATCAGACGATTAACATGTAACTCTCACTCTCTTCACCACTTTGCCTCCTTTCCTCTGTGACTTCCTTCTTTTCACCTCTAAATCTCATGTTCATAGGAATGCAAAGATATAAATTGTGGGTTTTTTTGTTTTCCCTTGAAAAAGGGTTTTCTTTTTTTTCCCACAAACCTAAATATAAACATCTTGATAAAATCAGTACCGCTAGGCTATATATTTGCTAGATTCGTGTAGTCATGCCCTCAAGGGTATTACACGCAAACTTCTCTGTTTAGAGTAAAATCACCTGTCTTCCTTCCAGGAGAGATAAGAGGTTAAAGTGGGCCCACACTCTCCGACAAACGGCGAGGTGGGCTCAAGGGCTCCTCTACATGGTCAAACTGGAAGAGTATCTCACAGGTGGGAGCGGTGGAGAGGGCTCCCACCATCCCTTCTTTCTTTCTTTCTTTCTTTCTTGGGTGGCGGGTGAGGAGATGATTATAAAATTATAATCTGTTTAACATTTGTTTATAGAATTAAAACCCTAAAAGCGGTTCAGAAACGATTTGACAACGAATCTTTTGCAACAAAAGCGGACATTTCAACGTTTTAGAAACGTTTCAGAAGCGTTTGAAAACTTTGAATACAACGTTACATAGTTTCGACCGAAACGTTCCAGAAACGTTTTACAAAACATAAACGTTTTGTGCTATCTGGGCTTAAAATAATACACTTTCCATAGTCTATTCGAATAAAAAGAGAAATAAAAGTAAAATGAATATACATATGTAAACATACCTACAAATTTATTCTTTTATAAGATAACTTTATATTTCAATTTAATCAATATACTAATATCATTATTCTTGTAACAGGTTTTATCAACTGAAAGAACGCCACTAATAACTGATTTTTCTTCACAGGAACATAATACTATTTTATTACTCCAGTACTCGACCATATTTACTTTTTGAAGCAATAAACAAACAATAAGATGCATTAGTTTTCTTAACAGTTTCATAATTATATTGGGTCATTTAATGTTACGGTCGAATACTAGAGGAGAAGATATTCACTAAATTAAATTCTACTAAGTCACTGTGTTCAATGTTAAGGTCATATACATATTTCAGCTCAAATTACTGAAATTTAAAGTTATATAAAATTAATTCTATTAATTAAGATTTTCACAAATTTACAACTACCTATTATAAAAGGTTTAAAGAAATAAAATACAGCTTAACTGGGCTGAAACAACAATATCTACAATTGGGGTCGATATATCAAATACACGCCGCTTGAAAATTTAGGCATAGTGCGTTTTTTACACATAAGAATTATACACGTAATTATTGTGCACAATTTAGCATTGGTCAAATATATCTATATATAATTTGACCAATGCTAAATTGTGTACAATAATTACGTGTATAATTCTTATGTGTAAGAAACGCGCTATGCCAAAATTTACGTTACAATATATAAAACTATCGACTGTATATATATTTACACCAGGTGATGGAAATTTTGGGACGAATTAATGGTATAAATATAAATTAATATTAATTACTAACCGCTTTATATAAAAAAAAAAATAATAAATAAAAAAATTTTTAAAAATAACAAAATACAAAACAATATAACAAAGGTCTTTATTGAACTAAATTAATATTCGTCTTTATGGACACAATTTTTTTTATTTTTCAACCTAAGAGAATCATTTTACGACATATACGTATACGTATTACAGTTCAATTGTTTGATTTATATATATATATATATATATATATATATATATGGGTGGTTCTCTGACAAATCGTGCGCGAAAAAAAATGGATTTTCCAAAAATATTTTTTTTATGTTCCTATAGTATGTATGAGTATCCCTGAATTTTTTCAGATTTTTTCCATCATTATTTTCCGAGTTACAGAGGGTCAAACTTGGCCATCTAAGCATTTTTTGCATTTTTTGGCCATACAAATTAATTTATAACTCCTCAGGGAAGCATTTTTCACAAAAAACGTATACATACTTTTTTTCGAAAAATTTTGTGTAGTTTGCACTAAAAATACTTGCAAAGTCATATATATATGTTATAACTATCTTATATGCCAATTAAACCTTAAAATGCTGATTCTGAGAGTTCGATCAAAGCCTCGACCACCAAAAAATTCACGGAGATACCTTTTTATAGTGCAAAAGTCCCAGTATAGGTCCCAGAATGGAGGGGAGCCTGTATCTTAGTCTAAAAATTAAGATAATCATCAATTCATGCTAAAAATGATTAAAATCATAGTTAAAACTTTTTGGGAAATCCATTTTTTTTCGCGCACGATTTGTCAGAGAACCACCCATATATATATATATATATATATATATATATATATATATATATATATATATAATAGTAACTCACAAAGCAACGAGATAAGAGCTTATTAAATCACTCGGCATGAAGAAAAGATGAAGAATTTGATCAACTGATGGAGAAAGACGACTTCCACAAAAACCCAATGTTTATGGCCTTCAATATTCAACTACTCGTTCCACCCAAAATTGAAAAGACTTATTGGAGAACTCCAAATCGTTCACTTAACTGCAGTAGGTCAGATATTTGGGCTCTTAAGAAAAACACTATGTACTCTAACGCACGAGGGAAATAAATGTACAACAAAGAAAATTGTACGATTAATCTTGTAAGAAAATATCATGTTTTGGCCAGAACAGCTATCATCAATTTAATCGGATCACGAGATTAGCTAGAAAATGATACTTTTACGAGAAAAGGACAACATTACGTAAGTCCTCATCTTCACATTATCTGACTATACGAGGTCTGTCCCAAAATTATCCGACCTACCTCGATTTCTCGGCGCTTGATTTATTCTTCGTCATCCGGGGGGTGGAATCCTTCAAAGTAGTCCCCATTTGATTGAACAAGACGCTCATATCGATGTTTCCACTTATTAAAGCACTCTTGAAAGTCAGACTTCGGAATCGCCTTTAGTGCATTCGTCGCATTAGTTTCAACAGTCTGTTTATTGTCGAATCGATGTCCTTTAAGCGGCATTTTCAATCGAGGAAACAGCCAAAAGTCACAGGGAGCAATATCAGGACTGTATGGAGGCTGGCGGAGCTGCGCAACACTGTGTTTCAATAAATACTGCTGCACAAGGTTTGATGCGTGCGCTGGAGCATTGTCGTGATGAAGAAGCCAGTCACCGGTTTCCCAAAGTTGCGGTCATTTTCTCCTGATTGCATTACGTAATCTTTTCAAAACTTCAACGTAGTACTCTTTATTGATTGTCTGGCCTGTAGGGGCATATTCGTGGTACACAACGCCCTCATAATCGAAAAAAACAATCAACATTGACTTGATGAACGAGGATCACTGTCAACAGATGTGCGGCCACTTTTGAACCGCCTATACCACTCTTTTATTTGTGTTTTGCCCATACACTCATCTTTAAAGGCCTTTTGCAACATTTCAATAGTTTCCGCACAACTTTTACCGAGATTAAAGCAAAATTTTATGAAAATTCGCTGTTCGGTTCGTTCTGTCATTTTTAGCAATAAGCAAATTGCGACGAACGCAAAAAAGTCGTTGTAAACAAATATACGCTGCGCGGGAACTAAGGCGTTTCATCGGTATCTCAGGCTATTGACGAGAAGGTTAGGAGTTGCTGGTGACGTTCGTACCCTCCTGAGGTCGTCTGAGTCTCTCCGCGCGAAGATATGAACGTACGTCGGATACTTTTGGGACAGACCTCGTATATTTTGAAAGTCTCTACTTGAAGAACAGCTGCACCAACTAATAGAAATACGATAAAAATATCCTATTCCTGAACCTTTTATAATTCTCTGAAATCTTCTTAAAATGCTTAATACCTCTTCTAAAACCCAAAGTACTAAATCCTAATCATTTAGAAGCTATCTTAGAGATTATAAAGTTATTTTTTATGATAATTTTAAACTTATGATACATTTGTATAAAATAAAACGATTAAATAAATTCTTGATTCAGACAAAAAATAACTAGGATATCAGAAACTTTACTACTCATACGAAACGACTACATAATCTTGGTTACCATAAAGAAGAAGTCCTTCAGAAGAATCACCAAAGAAAGAGTGAAACAGTCCACTAGACCCAAAGAATAGTCCGTCACCATTACCAACAACTCCAAACAACACATCTCTCCCAGTGAAGCACAGCTACATTCCCGGCTGCGAGGTGAATACCCGCAATTAAATCACGCAATGTACATCCGTTTCTGAATTTGTAAGAGAATCATAGAACATCAGGTTCACCTACAGCAAATGACCACCGAACAGACATCGCCTAAATTCGTCGAAAACCTGGAACCTTGCAAACCACTCCGTAATGGATACCTACAACCAGGAATCTCCTTCTACAGTCGACTATTTACACATGCATACGCCCAGTATTATATAGGTAAACTACTGTAACAATGTATTAAACGCAAAACTTTCATTATAACTCTTTAACTCAGTAAGCATTTCCAATTAACATTGTTACTTTATGCATTACCAACATTCTTAAAATCAACTTCATATGCTACAAAATTTCGTTACAAAAATATTTTCTATATAGTTGACAATTTAGCTTTAACAATAAAACCTGGAAAATTATAGTTTCTCTCGCTTTCATTGAATCTATAAATAATAGCAATATTTATTTTGCTTTTGAAAATATTGCTTATTAGACAAACAGTACATTGATTTTTTGTAACGTGCGATATTTTAGAAATTATAATACCATCGATTAAATATACAGTGCGTCTCATAACTATAGAAACACCAACAATTTTTACATTTAAATCTGTGTACGAGTATTATACCTTTTCTTAAAAAAGCTGTAACTTTCAAAGCAAAAAACCAAGGATAATTTTAAAAATAGCAAATAAAAGGCAATTTTATTCTCTTTAAGACGTTACCAAAATATTGTGTCTACATTAACTTATGAAAAATTCACGGATGGTTTAAACAAAACCTGAATACTAGATAAAAAATTTACATTGATTTAAATGGGTCTAAAAATTTAAAGTGTTTCTATAGTTATGAAACAACGATAACTTCTTTAATGTTGATGCGAAAGAAGTATTCTAGTAATGTTTTAAAGAGAATATATTTTCCATTCATTGGCTATTTGCAAAATTATCCTCAGATTTTTGCTTTCAAAGTTACAGGTTCTTTAAAAAAAGGTATAATATACACATTTAAACGTGAAAATTTGTGGTGTTTCTATAGTTATGAGACGCACTGTATAAAGTGATAATTTCGAAGGCGAACATAACCAAATTTTACAGAACAACACTCCTTATAGTAACTAATTTTTACGCCAATCAAGGATGATATTCCTCCAAAGGCATCGCGTAAATTCATCGATGACGATGAACACTTCGGCCAGGGAGGTGTAACGAAATTATTTAATTTCTTTTTTTATTCTATTATTTCGGCGAAGCCTTTAGAGAAATATAATCGCCAACGAATAATATTATTAAGCTAGACAACATTTCAAAATGCTTGGCTCGCAGAATAATATCTCTTAAAATTAGTTTTCTAACGCACTATCATTAAAACTTGATAAGCGAACCGCACGTGCTCGTCTACAATATATATATATATATATATATATATATATATATATATATATATATATATATATATATATATATATATACATATATTGTATGGCCAGTTGCCGAATTAACTTTCATATTTTAAAGTGCGCCAATGGCACTAAGCCGCTCACAACTCAAAAGTGCATTTTCTTTTCGTATGAATATTCGCGCCATCACATTATTTGCGAGTCAAATTAATAACCATATCAGCGATTGTGCGACCAACATTTGTACTAAATACCAATTGGGACCATATATTGTATCACCAATTGAAGCATTCCAATAAATTATAGGAGAATATATTTTTTGTGTTCATTTACTTCTCACACATAAGGTAAGAAATTATATAAGTTTAGAGCATAATATCCATTTTATTTTGGTCAGGATTTAAATAATCCTAAACTAATCTCGATCCGGACAGTTTCTGGCGATGGTTTATGGGCGAAGCCTGGATTCACATCGCTTTTGGGCATCGTCTCTTTGATTGGAAAGTTTACGAATAAAATCGTGAATGTTATAGTAAAATAAAAAGTGTGTAAAGTATGTGAAAAGTGGGTAAGTAGAGAAGAAACGGACGAGTATTTGGAGTCGTACGAAGATCATGCGAAAGAATGTATGGCAAATCACAAAGGAAGTTCTGGAAAAATGAAAGTGGATGATGTGTTCGAAATGTTTCAGCGATCTATGAAGTGGTTTGGCGTAAAGTATAAGAAATATATTGGATATGCTGATTCTGAGATGGTGATTCTAAGATGTTGAAGAATTTATTGGAAGCTGGTGTTTACATCGGCAATCCTGTGGTTGTAAAAATGAGTGTGTTTTACACGTAAAAAACGAATGTTTAGACGCGTAAAGGAAGACAAAAAATCAGTTACGCAGTTGTTGAAAGCAAGAAAACAACTTGAAGATGCCGAAAAAAAAGAAACAGAAAGTCGAAGAAGAGGCAGAATGAGTCAAAGCGAGTTCGACAAAAAAAACGTAGATCGGCAAGGGATTCGCCAACTAGTAAAGCTGACAAAGCTAAAAGGCCTTTCATTAACTCATAAGATGATGATAAAACTTAGTACATACTACGGATTGTCAATTTTAAGAAATCCAAACTCTCGTGAAAACACGAAGAAAGCTGTGTGGGCAACATTTTATCATTTAATATCGACCGATCAAAATCCGTAGTACTCCTCCTGTCCGGAGGGTCCCGATTCATGGTGCGTTTATCAAAAACACAAATTCAAAAGCAAGGACACTCCTTTTGTACGCCCACCTGCTTTTGACGAAGACATTGCGATAATTTTAATGCCTATATATGAAGAATTATCATCCGATTATCTTTTGGAAAGGTGTTTGGGCAAAAATACGCAAAACAATAATGAAAGTTTCAACCACTGTGTCTGGAATTTTGTTCCGAAGCATATTTTTATGGGACAAAAGACATTGGAAATAGAGACATGGATAAGTGCATGCATTTTCAATGCAGGTTTTAGGCCAGTGTTGAAAATTATAGAGGTCATGGGTGTCAAAATCGGACCGTGCGTCATTCCCTACGCCGAACTGTACAATGCTCACCGGATAGAAAGAGCAGAGAAGACAACTTCTGAGGCTTGTAAAGCGGACAGGATCAGCCGTGCTTATGAAGAAATCGAAGGATTATTGTATGAACCAGGCATAGATGATTGATGTAAGTATACATTTTTTATAAAAAAACCTCTGACTAAAACTTTAAATACGTTTATCTCGAACCAGAATTTTTTCAGTCGGCCCGGGGCAAAAAAAATCTATCAAACCAATTGGGTTGAAATTTGGATATGTTATTCTACACATCAATGGCTCTCGCAGGTAGCAAAATAGTTTATTTTCAATAAAAATTTCCTACTTTTTACCCCAATTTTCAAAGAAAAAAAACGCGACTTCTAAATTTTTTTTTCAGAAGTCCGCCATTTTTTTTTTTATAAAAATGTCTAAATCTGCTACTTGCGAAAACTACAAGCTTACAGAATAATAATCCATTTAAATTTTTTGTTTCAGATTACCTGGATTGACACTACCACACGGGTCAGTCAGATACATTTTTCTTGAGGTAGCCACTTTGGCCATAATAAGCAATACCTAAATATAGTAAAATGAACTTAAAAAATTTTTTTGGTGATGTTAAAGATGTCAATAATAACATATAAAAAACTTGAAATAATAGGATTCTATTTTGTTGTAAAAATAATTCCTGAAATTTCCTTGTAAAATGTGCAAAACCTCCAGACTACACCCTTAAAAGCGTTTTACGATTTTTTGGGGTTTATGGATTTTACGGAATTTACGATTCTTAGGATTTTTAAGGGTTTGATGGGGTTTATAGTGTTTAATATTTTTATGGGTTTTAAGAGATTTATAAGATTATCAGGTTTACGATGTTTACGGGTCTTATGGCGTTTACGATTCTCATGAGCTTTATGACGTTTAAGGGGCGTACAGGATTTACGAGATTTATGGGTTTTATGAGTTTTATGGGTTATTTGGGATGTATGGGGTTTATGAGTTATACGATTTTTATGGGTTTTATGGGTTATACGATGTTTATGGGATTTAGGATTTTTATGGGATTTATGGGTTTTGTGGGGTTTATGGGATTGACGATTTTTATGTTTTATGACGTTTATGGATTGTATTATGTTCATGGGTTTTATGATCTTTAGGAGGTATATGATGTTTATAAGGTGCATAATTTTTATGGGGTTTATGATTTTTTTGGACTTTACGATGGTTACGGGGATTTTGATTTTTATGGATTTTATGTTTTGTACGTGGATTATGAGGTTTATTGGATTCATAGGATTTATGAGTTTTACGATTTTTATGCGTTGTATGGAGTTTATGGGATTAACGTTTTTTATGGGTTTTATGAGGTTTATATATTTTATGGGGTTTATGATTTTTTATGGGTTTTATGGGATTTACGAATTTTATTGGGTTTACAATGTTTATGGGTTTTATGTGATTTACGAATTTGATAGGTTTTCTGAGGTTTACGATTGTGATGGGTTTTATGCTTTGTTACGGGGATTCTGATTTTTCTGGATTTTATGTTCTTTATGTGGTTTCTGAGGTTTATTGGATTAATAGGGTTTATGAGTTTTAAGATTTTTATGTGTTTCATGGAGTTCATGGGATTTACGTTTTTTATTGTTTTTAAGGGGTTTATGATTTTTATGGGCTTTATGATTTATATTGGCTTTACAATGTTTATGGGTTTTATGGGATTTAGGAATTTTATTGATTTTCTGGGGTTTATGAGTTTTGTGCGTTTTATGCGTTTATGGGGCTTATGAGTTTTGTGGGTTTTATGCGTTTGATGGGGCTTATGAGTTTATAAAGGTTATGATTTTTACGGGATTTATCATTTTTATGGGAAGTAGTTATCATAGGGATTTGACGTGGACAAACATTGGTAAAGCGCTATGGTATATCGGCGCAGGAGGCGATGACGGTACTCTACCATGCGCGGTGGGGAACGGTGATGAGAGTGTTGACAGGTATACGTAGGGGAAATGAGTCACACTTCACTAATTGCGGCTCTCTGCCTCTCTCTATCTCTCTCCCCCCAGCAGCCGCTCACCACGCTCTATATATATATATTAGTGAAGTGTGACTCATTTCCCCTATGTATATAAATATCGCGGTGTGCGGCTGCTAGGGAGAGAGAGGGGGGATTCATACGGATGCCAACTAATAATCATGCATAGATACGTACAGATATACAATATTGTTACTCGATACGTGTGGACTACAGTCCACCACTCATAACATGGGGCTACTGTTGAACTTCATGCTCCTACTCATTCTAGTTATAAATTACAGCGATAATGTCGGTAAGAGTGGAACCTGTTTTGCACCGACTTCCGTCAGTATCACATACCATTACAATACATATAGCCAAGGGAGTGAAGCCACGACGACTGTCATTTCTTACACAATGGCACAATTTCAATTGCTTCAATTTACCCCGGATGGATAAAATTACCATAGCGCCACCTGATATCTGTTGATAACGAATAAGACCGATAGTTTGCTGATGCACCATGGTTCTGCATTTTACCCAATAGTATCCAAAATTATTACAATTATTGTAAAATAACATTATACGTGCAAAATCGTATGTCTATAAAATATTATAAATTAATAAATATTAAATGTTATGTCCCATATTACATATAGTGTCTAATGTTATTCGAATCATTATAAAAAACATGCTATACGGAAATTTATTGATTTAGGCCATGGTTCATTTTGCCCTACATTGTCCCATATTACATATAGTAACCTTTATTATCCCAATCATTATAAAATAACCTCATGTATAGAAACTTATTGATTTCAGCTATGGTTCATTTTGCCCCCTAGTATGTTTCCCAGTCACTGTAAAATAGCGTTGTATGAACATATTTATCAATTTCAGTCATGATCTGTTTTGCCTCAACATCTCCCATATCACCAAGAGTATCCCACATTATTCCGATCATTATAAAATAACATAATATACATAAATTTATTCATTTCAGCCATGGTCCATTTTGCCCTACCGTGTCCCTATATTACCTTATAGTGACTCATATTATCCCGATCTTTATAAAATAACATTACGTACACAAATCTGTCGATTTTAACCATGGTCTGTTTTCTCCATCATACACCTTACCACCCCAATCACTGTTAAATGACATTATATGATCAAATTTATCCATTTTTAACATGGTCCATTTTGCCCGGATATGTCTTTTATTCCCTCTACTTAGTAGAACTGAAATACCACACGTAGCAATCTTAATCACATGAAAGACACTTCCCATGTTACATGTGCAATCGGGCACAGACGGTACACAGTGTTATACACACATAAACACAAACAAACGCAGGCACACGCGCGCATATAACACTCATCGATGACGATGAAAATTGTGCGCGCGACCAGATTGTATTGACGAAATACTCATACTAATTCCATACAGCACACACATAACACTCTGAAATAGCGATAGAGATGTGCTCGCGGCGAAAGCATATTCGCGATTATCAGCCAATTCAATATTGTCTTGAGAAAAGAACTGATTGGCAAGAGCACACGTGCAGTCTTTTCTGCAGCTGCATAGGATATCGGCTTACCTCAGATTAGTCATCTCTTACAAACATCGAAAGTTTTTACCACTAAATAGACTTTGCAAATTTGAACGAGGCATTATTTCTTTGCCACGTAATATTTGTGCAGCTGCATTTTTTTTCTTGTGTCGTCGTAAAAAACTCGACGCCAATCATCTCTTATTGAAATGTATGTCTACTAATAAGACCGTTCTTCTTAAGTTCGAGTAGTGAAACCGACTCACGCCGACTGTGGCACGTACGAAATATAAGGCCAAGTATTTTCATTGCGTTCTTCTTAAATTATATTAAAGTACGTAAATTTTTTATAATTACGTTATAATTTATTTTAAGTTGCGTCTTAGATTCTTATTTCGTTGTGTGAGAGTACGTCAAAGTCGCTCCAAATAATGAATTAAAATTTCTTTCACTGTCATCATTTTTACAATCGATATTCATTATCTAAAATATTTACAGTTATTTACTGTCTGATTAGCTAGCGGGATTGCACTTTCTTATGGTTGCAACTAAACCATTGAAAATCATAAATTTAGATATTTATCCATAACCAATTTCAGAAAAGTTTATAGACCCATCTATTCGCGGGATTACATTTTTATTGTAGGTCGATATAAACCCTTGTCAACCATATATTAGGATTTTGTCCATCATTAATTTTTTGACAATCGAAAACCGATATCTCAAAAATTTATAGTTTGATGAGCTCACAGGATTAAACTTTTTTGTAATTACAACTAGGCCATTACAAATTATAAATTTTGAATTATATGTGATGTCCGGACTTTATTTCTTTAATAAATAGAATTTTATTAGTTTAATGTTTCCCGGTTAATCACGGCTTTATCCGTCGTGTACCGAGCGGTTGTACGGAGGAGGACGTCCGGATCGAGATTAGTTTAGGATTATTTAAATCCTGACCAAAATAAAATGGATATTATGCTCTAAACTTATATAATTTCTTACCTTATGTGTGAGAAGTAAATGAAAACAAAAAATATATTCTCCTATAGTTTATTGGAATGCTTCAATTGGTGATACAATACATGGTCCCAATTGGTATTTAGTACAAATGTTGGTCGCACAATCGCTGATATGGTTATTAATTTGACTCGCAAATAATGTGATGGCGCGATTATTCATACGAAAAGAAAATGCACTTTTGAGTTGTGAGCGGCTTAGTGCCATTGGCGCACTTTAAAATATGAAAGTTAATTCGGCAACTGGCCATACAATATATGTATATATATTGTATATATATATATATATATATATATATATATATATATAGTGCGACCAACAAATTTTTTATAATTACGTTATAATTTATTTTAAGTTAAGTCTTAGATTCTTATTTCGCTGTGTGAGAGTACGTCAAAGTCGCTCCAAATAATGAATTAAAATTTCTTTCACTGTCATCATTTTTACAATCGATATTCATTATCTAAAATATATACAGTTATTTACTGTCTGATTAGCTAGCGGGATTGCACTTTCTTATGGTTGCAACTAAACCATTGAAAATCATATATTTAGATATTTATCCATAACCAATTTCAGAAAAGTTCATAGACCCATCTATTCGCGGGATTACATTTTTATTGTAGGTCGATATAAACCCTTGTCAACCATATATTAGGATTTTGTCCATCATTAATTTTTTGACAATCGAAAACCGATATCTCAAAAATTTATAGTTTGATGAGCTCACAGGATTAAACTTTTTTGTAATTACAACTAGGCCATTACAAATTATAAATTTTGAATTATATGTGATGTCCGGACTTTATTTCTTTAATAAATAGAATTTTATTAGTTTAATGTTTCCCGGTTAATCACGGCTTTATCCGTCGTGTACCGAGCCGTTGTACTGAGGAGGACGTCCGGTTCGAGATTAGTTTAGGATTATTTAAATCCTGACCAAAATAAAATGGATATTATGCTCTAAACTTATATAATTTCTTACCTTATGTGTGAGAAGTAAATGAACACAAAAAATATATTCTCCTATAGTTTATTGGAATGCTTCAATTGGTGATACAATACATGGTCCCAATTGGTATTTAGTACAAATGTTGGTCGCACAATCGCTGATATGGTTATTAATTTGACTCGCAAATAATGTGATGGCGCGAATATTCATACGAAAAGAAAATGCACTTTTGAGTTGTGAGCGGCTTAGTGCCATGGGCGCACTTTAAAATATGAAAGTTAATAACCATATCAGCGATTGTGCGACCAACATTTGTACTAAATACCAATTGGGACCATGTATTGTATCACCAATTGAAGCATTCCAATAAACTATAGGAGAATATATTTTTTGTGTTCATTTACTTCTCACACATAAGGTAAGAAATTATATAAGTTTAGAGCATAATATCCATTTTATTTTGGTCAGGATTTAAATAATCCTAAACTAATCTCGATCCGGACGTCCTCCTCCGTACAACCGCTCGGTACACGACGGATAAAGCCGTGATTAACCGGGAAACATTAAACTAATAAAATTCTATTTATTAAAGAAATAAAGTCCGGACATCACGTATAATTCAAAATTTATAATTTGTAATGGCCTAGTTGTAATTACAAAAAAGTTTAATCCTGTGAGCTCATCAAACTATAAATTTTTGAGATATCGGTTTTCGATTGTCAAAAAATTAATGATGGACAAAATCCTAATATATGGTTGACAAGGGTTTATATCGACCTACAATAAAAATGTAATCCCGCGAATAGATGGGTCTATAAACTTTTCTGAAATTGGTTATGGATAAATATCTAAATTTATGATTTTCAATGGTTTAGTTGCAACCATAAGAAAGTGCAATCCCGCTAGATAATCAGACAGTAAATAACTGTAAATATTTTAGATAATGAATATCGATTGTAAAAATGATGACAGTGAAAGAAATTTTAATTCATTATTTGGAGCGACTTTGACGTACTCTCACACAGCGAAATAAGAATCTAAGACGCAACTTAAAATAAATTATAACGTAATTATAAAAAATTTACGTACTTTAATATAATTTAAGAAGAACGCAATGAAAATACTTGGCCTTATATTTCGTACGTGCCACAGTCGGCGTGAGTCGGTTTCACTACTCGAACTTAAGAAGAACGGTCTTATTAGTAGACATACATTTCAATAAGAGATGATTGGCGTCGAGTTTTTTACGACGACACAAGAAAAAAAATGCAGCTGCACAAATATTACGTGGCAAAGAAATAATGCCTCGTTCAAATTTGCAAAGTCTATTTAGTGGTAAAAACTTTCGATGTTTGTAAGAGATGACTAATCTGAGGTAAGCCGATATCCTATGCAGCTGCAGAAAAGACTGCACGTGTGCTCTTGCCAATCAGTTCTTTTCTCAAGACAATATTGAATTGGCTGATAATCGCGAATATGCTTTCGCCGCGAGCACATCTCTATCGCTATTTCAGAGTGTTATGTGTGTGCTGTATGGAATTAGTATGAGTATTTCGTCAATACAATCTGGTCGCGCGCACAATTTTCATCGTCATCGATGAGTGTTATATGCGCGCGTGTGCCTGCGTTTGTTTGTGTTTATGTGTGTATAACACTGTGTACCGTCTGTGCCCGATTGCACATGTAACATGGGAAGTGTCTTTCATGTGATTAAGATTGCTACGTGTGGTATTTCAGTTCTACTAAGTAGAGGGAATAAAAGACATATCCGGGCAAAATGGACCATGTTAAAAATGGATAAATTTGATCATATAATGTCATTTAACAGTGATTGGGGTGGTAAGGTGTATGATGGAGAAAACAGACCATGGTTAAAATCGACAGATTTGTGTACGTAATGTTATTTTATAAAGATCGGGATAATATGAGTCACTATAAGGTAATATAGGGACACGGTAGGGCAAAATGGACCATGGCTGAAATGAATAAATTTATGTATATTATGTTATTTTATAATGATCGGAATAATGTGGGATACTCTTGGTGATATGGGAGATGTTGAGGCAAAACAGATCATGACTGAAATTGATAAATATGTTCATACAACGCTATTTTACAGTGACTGGGAAACATACTAGGGGGCAAAATGAACCATAGCTGAAATCAATAAGTTTCTATACATGAGGTTATTTTATAATGATTGGGATAATAAAGGTTACTATATGTAATATGGGACAATGTAGGGCAAAATGAACCATGGCCTAAATCAATAAATTTCCGTATAGCATGTTTTTTATAATGATTCGAATAACATTAGACACTATATGTAATATGGGACATAACATTTAATATTTATTAATTTATAATATTTTATAGACATACGATTTTGCACGTATAATGTTATTTTACAATAATTGTAATAATTTTGGATACTATTGGGTAAAATGCAGAACCATGGTGCATCAGCAAACTATCGGTCTTATTCGTTATCAACAGATATCAGGTGGCGCTATGGTAATTTTATCCATCCGGGGTAAATTGAAGCAATTGAAATTGTGCCATTGTGTAAGAAATGACAGTCGTCGTGGCTTCACTCCCTTGGCTATATGTATTGTAATGGTATGTGATACTGACGGAAGTCGGTGCAAAACAGGTTCCACTCTTACCGACATTATCGCTGTAATTTATAACTAGAATGAGTAGGAGCATGAAGTTCAACAGTAGCCCCATGTTATGAGTGGTGGACTGTAGTCCACACGTATCGAGTAACAATATTGTATATCTGTACGTATCTATGCATGATTATTAGTTGGCATCCGTATGAATCCCCCCTCTCTCTCCCTAGCAGCCGCACACCGCGATATTTATATACATAGGGGAAATGAGTCACACTTCACTAATATATATATATAGAGCGTGGTGAGCGGCTGCTGGGGGGAGAGAGATAGAGAGAGGCAGAGAGCCGCAATTAGTGAAGTGTGACTCATTTCCCCTACGTATACCTGTCAACACTCTCATCACCGTTCCCCACCGCGCATGGTAGAGTACCGTCATCGCCTCCTGCGCCGATATACCATAGCGCTTTACCAATGTTTGTCCACGTCAAATCCCTATGATAACTACTTCCCATAAAAATGATAAATCCCGTAAAAATCATAACCTTTATAAACTCATAAGCCCCATCAAACGCATAAAACCCACAAAACTCATAAGCCCCATAAACGCATAAAACGCACAAAACTCATAAACCCCAGAAAATCAATAAAATTCCTAAATCCCATAAAACCCATAAACATTGTAAAGCCAATATAAATCATAAAGCCCATAAAAATCATAAACCCCATAAAAATTATAAACCCCTTAAAAACAATAAAAAACGTAAATCCCATGAACTCCATGAAACACATAAAAATCTTAAAACTCATAAACCCTATTAATCCAATAAACCTCAGAAACCACATAAAGAACATAAAACCCAGAAAAATCAGAATCCCCGTAACAAAGCATAAAACCCATCACAATCGTAAACCTCAGAAAACCCATCAAATTCGTAAATCACATAAAACCCATAAACATTGTAAACCCAATAAAATTCGTAAATCCCATAAAACCCATAAACATTGTAAACCCAATATACATCATAAAGCCGAAAAAATCATAAACCCCATAAAATATATAAACCTCATAAAACCCATAAAAAACGTTAATCCCATAAACTCCATACAACGCATAAAAATCGTAAAACTCATAAATCCTATGAATCCAATAAACCTCATAATCCACGTACAAAACATAAAATCCATAAAAATCAAAATCCCCGTAACCATCGTAAAGTCCAAAAAAATCATAAACCCCATAAAAATTATGCACCTTATAAACATCATATACCTCCTAAAGATCATAAAACCCATGAACATAATACAATCCATAAACGTCATAAAACATAAAAATCGTCAATCCCATAAACCCCACAAAACCCATAAATCCCATAAAAATCCTAAATCCCATAAAAATCGTATAACCCATAAAACCCATAAAAATCGTATAACTCATAAACCCCATACATCCCAAATAACCCATAAAACTCATAAAACCCATAAATCTCGTAAATCCTGTACGCCCCTTAAACGTCATAAAGCTCATGAGAATCGTAAACGCCATAAGACCCGTAAACATCGTAAACCTGATAATCTTATAAATCTCTTAAAACCCATAAAAATATTAAACACTATAAACCCCATCAAACCCTTAAAAATCCTAAGAATCGTAAATTCCATAAAATCCATAAACCCCAAAAAATCGTAAAACGCTTTTAAGGGTGTAGTCTGGAAGTTTTGCACATTTTACAAGGAAATTTCAGGAATTTTTTTTACAACAAAATAGAATCTAATCATTTCAAGTTTTTTATATGTTATTAGTGGCATCTTTAACATCACCAAAAAAAATTTTTAAGTTCATTTTACTATATTTAGGTATTGCTTATTATGGCCAAAGTGGCTACCTCAAGAAAAATGTATCTGACTGACCCGTGTGGTAGTGTCAATCCAGGTAATCTGAAACAAAAAATTTAAATGGATTATTATTCTGTAAGCTTGTAGTTTTCGCAAGTAGCAGATTTAGACATTTTTATAAAAAAAAAAATGGCGGACTTCTGAAAAAAAAATTTAGAAGTCGCCCCGGGCCGACTGAAAAAATTCTGGTTCGAGATAAACGTATTTAAAGTTTTAGTCAGAGGTTTTTTTATAAAAAATGTATACTTACATCAATCATCTATGCCTGGTTCATACAATAATCCTTCGATTTCTTCATAAGCACGGCTGATCCTGTCCGCTTTAGAAGCCTCAGAAGTTGTCTTCTCTGCTCTTTCTATCCGGTGAGCATTGTACAGTTCGGCGTAGGGAATGACGCACGGTCCGATTTTGACACCCATGACCTCTATAATTTTCAACACTGGCCTAAAACCTGCATTGAAAATGCATGCACTTATCCATGTCTCTATTTCCAATGTCTTTTGTCCCATAAAAATATGCTTCGGAACAAAATTCCAGACACAGTGGTTGAAACTTTCATTATTGTTTTGCGTATTTTTGCCCAAACACCTTTCCAAAAGATAATCGGATGATAATTCTTCATATATAGGCATTAAAATTATCGCAATGTCTTCGTCAAAAGCAGGTGGGCGTACAAAAGGAGTGTCCTTGCTTTTGAATTTGTGTTTTTGATAAACGCACCATGAATCGGGACCCTCCGGACAGGAGGAGTGCTACGGATTTTGATCGGTCGATATTAAATGATAAAATGTTGCCCACACAGCTTTCTTCATGTTTTCACGAGAGTTTGGATTTCTTAAAATTGACAATCCGTAGTATGTACTAAGTTTTACCATCATCTTATGAGTTAATGAAAGGCCTTTTAGCTTTGTCAGCTTTACTAGTTGGCGAATCCCTTGCCGATCTACGTTTTTTTTGTCGAACTCGCTTTGACTCATTCTGCCTCTTCTTCGACTTTCTGTTTCTTTTTTTTCAGCATCTTCAAGTTGTTATCTTGCTTTGAACAACTGCGTAACTGATTTTTTGTCTTCCTTTACGCGTCTAAACATTCGTTTTTTACGTGTAAAACACACTCATTTTTACAACCACAGGATTGCCGTTGTAAACACCAGCTTCCAATAAATTCTGCAACATCTTAGAATCACCATCTCAGAATCAGCATATCCAATATATTTCTTATACTTTATGCCAAACCACTTCAAAGATCGCTGAAAAATTTCGAACACACCATCCACTTTCATTTTTCCAGAACTTCCTTTGTGATTTGCCATACATTCTTTCGCATGATCTTCGTACGACTCCAAATACTCGTCCGTTTCTTCTCTACTTACCCACTTTTCACATACTTTACACACTTTTTATTTTACTATAACATTCACGATTTTATTCGTAAACTTTCCAATCAAAGAGATGATGCCCAAAAGCGATGTGAATCCAGGCTTCGCCCATAAACCATCGCCAGAAACTGTGATCTCATCTTCCGGATTTTTTCTTTTTCTTCTTTCACTGGTTTTATGAACACAGTTTCAACTACGGCCTTTACAGCAATATATATTTGGCCAATTATATAATAATAACCACTTTTGCTAAAGCCGGAGCCTAAATCCATCAATGAGTAAAACAGATTTATGCCAGTTAAACCGACGCCGAGTAGCCGCATATCAAAAGTAAAGCGTCTGTTTACTTCGTACGCATTTCTGGTTATCGGACAAGAGTTAATTCAAAATTCTTGACACGAGCACTTGACACACAGTTTGAATCCCAATCCTTGCACTAATTTTTTCAAAAACTTGATATCACCATTACACAACTTGCACTTTATCGCGGATTGTAATGCTGTGAACATTAGAGTCAAATTTAGTAGTTACATAAGTACCAGTTTCACTCACAGCCACATCACAGTAACTTTGATTTTTTATTTTATCAGCCGAAGTACTAACAAACTCAGTGTCTTTTTCAGCAGTATGCTGATTACCTCGCAACTTTCTCGGTACAGCAGCTTGCCCAGGACTTCTAGTTTTGCGCTTCGATCTTTTTCGATCCATTTTCGCTCGATGTTTACGCACTGAGTTATAAACTTCTACTGCTGGTTTGCTCCAAAACGTGTAATACCTGTGCTTCGAAATATAATACACATACATACCGGTATAAATTTAAGTATACATAAACGTTTCAGCTGCTATACGCAGGTATAAACGTTATACAACAATAATAGAGGAGACCGACCGTTGCAGATGCCGCGCGGCTTAGAGTACGCAACTATAAGACGCTCTCGAATATGTGCTATAATTTGCTTAATATTACGGTCTAAAATTTCTACAGTATATTCTCCAAATATTGTACTTTCAAAATAAATTATAAAAAGAAAATCGATATTTTGAACCTCAACCTCCAGACTACACCCTTAAAATAAAAAACCCCATAAAAATCATTTACTTCATAAAAATCATCAACTTCATAAAAGTCATAAACCCAAAAAAAATCATAAACCCCATAAAACCCATAAAAATCGTGAAGCCCATAAATCTCATAATACACATAAAAATAATAAAACTCATGAACTCCATAAATCCCACAAAAATCATAAATCTCATAAACCCCATAAAACTCATAAACCCAATAAAAATCATACATCTGATAAAAATCATAAACCGCATAAAAACCATAAAACCCAGAAACATTATAAATCCCTTATAAATCATATACCCCATACAAATTATAAACCCCATAAAACCCATGAAAATCGTACATCTCATAAACCCCATAAAATTCGTAAACATTGTAAACCCCAAAATCCAATAAACCCTCTCAAACTCATAAAAATCGTAAACACCTGTGACATAGTAAATTTAAATAATCAATTAATATTTGCTCCTAACTATTATCACTAATTATCTCCCCTTTAACTTCTAAAATTTGGTAGCGCATCTCTGATCTGACCTACGAATCCATTCTGTCAAATGAGGTTTCTGCAAAGATCTGTCGCAGCTTGATGAAACCAAGGTTGAGACAGACGGAATAATAAGCAAATGCGTTAGTTAACAATGATAATTCAACACTAATAATAATTGTTATAAATATTCATACAGGGCATTTGAGAAATCACTACAGAATAATTCACTAAATTGTATCCAAGAATTACAATATAAAGAAAATATTTATTAGCTCTTAAGTTTAATTAACAATAAATAGTATTTATTGAGTTATAAATTCAAACAAAATTTATTCTATCGGCGTTAATGCTACCAAGTCCGTTCAGTAAAATGAAAGATGGCTACGGCGTCTCTAAACTTTACGGATAATAATACGTGCGGTCTATTGAACGGTCCAGCAACGAGTGGCCGAGAAGGACTTCGTCCTGCCCGGTCGCGCGGTGGCGTCCTCTTCGCTTTTATGGCCCCTACCTCTGTCAGGTAAACCCAACACACCGATACCTCTATCAATTAGCATTGGTGGAATTTGCAATTAACCCACGTATTACCGGTGGGTTTGGTACTACTTTATCTGAGATCATTATCCGGCTCAAATAACATAACATGGGGACGAGGGCGATATTCAAATTATATTGGATAACGGGAGATATTATCAAAGCGTACCACCAGCCAGGCTAGGAGAGTAGCTATGCATAGCCATTCCAATCATGACGCTAGCATAACCAGGGCCGCGGCAATAGGAGGAAGCGTATGGCTTGCTTACGCGCGGCTAACTGCAGCGTCGTGTTCCGCTCCGTTCCCCCATGCGCGCGACTCTCTCTTGCCACTGTTACATCCGAGCCCCGGCCGGCGGCTATGCTGCGCTTGGCTCGGCTCGCGTTACTTTGGCGATTCCTCTACATCGCGCGCGCGGCCGCGTTTGCTGCTGACATAATCCCTCTCTCTCGCTCAGGCTTTATCCCAGAGTACGGCGTCTGCTCGTACTCTGGCGTCGCGCTTGCCGTCATCCGCTCTCTCTCTCATAGCATCGTTGGCTGCTACACTAAGCACAGCTGGTTAGGGGTAGTCTCTCTCTATCTCGCTCTCTCTCTGTCTCTCTCCCTCTCTCTCTCTCTCTCTCTCTTTCTCTTTCGCGTTCGCACCGGCTATGGCTTTCCTATAACAAAAGAAGAAGATGAAGAGTGCGCGTCGTCTTCGGGGCGGCCTCTACTTGCTGCTCTGCTGTGTTGCATCTCGTCCGGGTTTCTACTCCCGCTACGGAGGTGAAAAGTGAGCAAGGGTTTGTCTTGTAGTATCGGTTCTCTCTCTCTCTCTCTCTCTCTCTCTCTCTCTCTCTCTCTCTCTCTCTCTCTCTTTCCCTCTCGCACCCAGAAACATGTAATATCATACGCGCCCATTAATTATTAATAATAATGGCTTGTGGTTTCTTGTGTGGTATTTCTTCGGTGCGAGACTCGCTGCTATGT
The DNA here is from genome assembly GCA_949152435.1 of Gastracanthus pulcherrimus. NCBI lineage: Eukaryota > Metazoa > Arthropoda > Insecta > Hymenoptera > Pteromalidae > Gastracanthus > Gastracanthus pulcherrimus. The sequence goes on along the minus strand of OX424575.1, from coordinate 109,440,986 downwards.
ATTTATTAAAAATATTGTAGCAACCACTAATAGTGCAATATGACCTAACATAACCTATTACAAAATTTTGTATTCATGACTATTTAAACTTCACACCCCATAATTACCATATAATCCATAATCATCATAAAAATCATAAAACGCACAAAAATCAGAAACCCCACAAAAATCATAAACCCCATAAAAATCATAAACCCCATAAAAATCATAAACCCCATAAACCCCATAAAACCCACAAAACTCATAAAATCCATTAAAATCGTAAACCCTATACGCCCCATATACCTCACGGAACTCATACAAATTGTAAAAGCCATAAAACCCGTAAACATTGTAAACCCCATAAATCCCTATAAATCCATTAAAACCCATAAAAATCATAAACCCCATAAACCCCAAATAACCCATAAAACTCATAAAATCCATTATCATCGTGAAATATATACACCCCATCTACCTCATGGAACCTATAAAAATTATAAAGCCATAAAACCCGTAAACTTTGTAAACCCCATTAAACCCATAAAAATCGTAAACCCCATAATAATCATACATCTCATAAAAAACAAACTGCACATAAAAATCATAAACCCAGCAACAATCATAAACCACACACACCCCGAAAAAAGCCTAAAAACGTAAACCCCATAAACCCATAAAATTCATAATCCCCATAAAAATCATACGTCGCACAAAAATCAGAAACCCCACAAAAATCATAAACCCCATAAAAATCATAAACCCCATAAAAATCATAAACCCCATAAACCCCATAAAACCCACAAAACTCATAAAATCCATTAAAATCGTAAACCCTATACGCCCCATATACCTCACGGAACTCATACAAATTGTAAAAGCCATAAAACCCGTAAACATTGTAAACCCCATAAATCCCTATAAATCCCTTAAAACCCATAAAAATCATAAACCCCATAAACCGCAAATAACCCATAGAACTCATAAAATCCATTATCATCGTGAAATATATACACCCCATCTACCTCATGGAACCTATAAAAATTATAAAGCCATAAAACCCGTAAAATTTGTAAACCCCATTAAACCCATAAAAATCGTAAACCCCATAACAATCATACATCTCATAAAAAACAAACTGCACATAAAAATCATAAACCCAGCAACAATCATAAACCACACACACCCCGAAAAAAGCCTAAAAACGTAAACCCCATAAACCCATAAAATTCATAATCCCCATAAAAATCATACGTCGCATAAAAATCAGAAACCCCACAAAAATCATAAACCCCTTGAAAATCGTAAATCCATTGATCCCTATAAATCCCATAAAAATCGTAAATCCCATAATCCCTATGAAACCAACGAATATCTTAAAAATTGTTAACCCCATAAACCTAATAAAACACATAAAAAGTGTAAGTCCCATATTCCCAATAAATCCCATTAAAAACGTAATCCCCTTAAATCCCATAAAAATCGTAAATCTCATAATCCCCATGTACCAATGAATATCTTAAAAATTGTTAACCCCATAAGCCTAATAGAACACTTAGAAATTGTAAGTCTCATAATCCCAATAAATCCCATTAAAAACGTAAATCCCACAATCCCCATAAATCCCATAAAAATCGTAAACCCCATAATCCCCATAAAACACATAAAATCGTAAACCTCATAATCCCCTTAAATCCATTGAATATCTTAAAAAACGTTAACTCCATAAACCTGATAAAACACATAAAAATGATAAGCCCCATAATCCTAATAAATCCCATAAAAATCATAAACCCCATGAAAATAATAAACCCCATAAAAATCATAATCCTTAATTAAATCATAAACCCCATAAAAATCATATACCCCATAAACCTACAAAACCTTATAAGCTCTATATAAACGATAAACATTCTAAATAGCATATCGATGGCTGAGCGGAAGAATTGATCAACTCGGCGCGCACACGAAGTAGAGGTTAACTAGGAGCGCATCCCAAGAGTAGATGAACTCAGATATCGCGTAAAGGACGGCTTCCTTAGCCAGTTATTATTCGCTTAACCTTGTGTTTTTGCAACTCTAAAAAAATAATAACTTGCTTTTGATGTGGTCATATTCGTTAAACACAATGTAAAGCGAGGAATAATTGGCTAAAGAAGCCGTCTTTCACACGATATATGAGTTGATCTACTCTTGGAGTACGATCTGAGTTAACGTCTTCTTCGATTACGCGCCGAGTTGATCGTTTCTTTGGCTCAGCCGTCGATATATTGAAAATAATATCGATCTCAAAAATCCGCATAATTTTACGATAACACAATATTTGCTATGATAAAAACATAACAAATAATAAAAATGAGAAAAATCAATAAAATCATAATAACCATATGATTGATAGAAACCCATCAAAATCATAAAAAAGGGGCCTGCGGCGGCTCAGTCGGTAGAGTGTCGGATTCCCACGCCGGTGACCCGGGTTCGAATCCTAGTCTCTGCCGATTGATACAAGCACCTCTGTAAAAATTACATGTGCTTTGTTTACAAACACACCGCAGACCCCCGTCGCCGATTAGCACCACATGGAAGCACAAACATGGCGACGTTAAATAATATAAAAAAAAAAAAAAAAAAATCATAAAAAATTAATATTGCCGCATACATATATAAAAAAATAGACAAAATGCCAAAAAAATGAAAAATTTGAGTTTCCTGAGGACGACGACAAAAGGATTTTCCAAATATTTGTCTTAAAAATCATTATTTTTAACTAATACATATTTCTAAAAAAGAATAAATTTAATAAATAGGCAATAGAGCACTAGAAATAATAATGATAAAAGAATTAATAGGGTCTATAAGGAAGAGAGTCAAATTTTGACACATGTATAGAATTTTAATATTATCTATACTAACAATAATTTCTCGGTCGCTGACCCTCCCTCGGTTAATTTTACATATCCATCCATCCATCCTTCCATCTATTCATCCATCCATCAAACCATCCATCCATCCATCCATTCATCCATCCGTCCATTCGTCCATCCATCAACCCATCCATCCATCCATCCATCCATCCATTCCTCCATCCATCCATCCATCCATCCATCCATTCCTCCATCCATCCATCCATCCATCCATTCATCCATTCATCCATCCATCCATCCATTATTTTCGAATAGTAGACGATGGTGCGACTCATCACCTCAAAGATTCTCACATATAGATTGACGTAATAATGACCGATGACAATGACATAGTTCTTAGTAGTAGTAATCAGGCGTCGCCTTTTCCGAGTCACCCCAACATAATAGAGGTTCAGATTGGGGTTGAAACTTTTGTATCCCCTGTAGCTAACTCGTTTAGCTATCGGGATTTTAAATCCATACAGCAAGATGACCCCCTCTCTCACCTTGCTGACTGTGATTGGTCGCCACTTGATGGCTCAGATACAGACATCGACTACCAACTTGAATGCGTCAACCTTATGGCTGCGATTGATAAAGTAGCACCTCTAAAGGAATTTTCACTGAAAAAGAAAGCAAATCCCCCATGGGTTGACGCTGACCTTGCGTATCTGTACAAGAAACGAGACGCAGTACGAAGACGTTACGCACGGACAAAGACAACAAACTATGGCAGGAGTGTCAATCTCTCGCGTCTAATGCTGAACAACGCACAAAAAGTGCGTGGGAGATTTTTATACAAAACCGTATTTTTGAAGCTCTTGATACAAAGAAATACATATGGAAGGAACTGAAGACCTTG